>JANIJU010003056.1:83005919-83283086 GCA_025504685.1 Leucosticte australis
ACTGAAGGTTTGGAGCTAGCAGTATTTTAACCAGATCCAGTTCCTGCCTTGATGGCCTGCATCAGTGGCAAAAAAGCCCTTTCAGTTACTGGAACACCACAGTGCAGCACTGTTGCTCATTTTTAAAACCAAGCAATGAGTATTCTGCCCTTTTGTGTTCTGTTTTATGTTACATTATATCCTGAGTGAGAGCTAAAGACAGCATAATACTCCATATTCTAACAGTAGGACCAATTGCTCTAGAAAAGTTCGCTGTGGTTTCTCTGAGCCCCTTTCATTTAATTCCATGTTCCTCTTGTACACATATTTCAGTATTCAGCACTGCTGCTTTGCTGAGAAAGTTGCAGTCCCTAGCTAACTCACAAAGCCCCAGGAACTTCCATAGCTGTGAGTGCTTAAATCAAAACTCACATAAAGCTAAGGGATTATTTCTGAACATCTCAGGGAAGGTGCAGATCTGTTTTCCAGAAGGTTCCTCTAGAAGCTCATTCAAAGACTTTCAAACAGAAGGAGAATAAGCTTCCACTAGGAAGGAATAGCAAGTAATTGATAGGGAACAGCTGTTGTGCCCCTTATGTTAGATTCTGTCCTAAACAGGCAAACCCACAGATATTTATACCTTGGTGACTGGAAAGGAAGTAGCAGGAAAATCAGTTTAAAATATAACAAGACTCAAACACTATTTGAAATATAAATTCTTTTTATAAATTGAACTTGAAACCTAAATATAACCAAGCTCAACTGTGCAGAACCTAACCTAAATTTTCTCCATAGAACATCTGGATCTGGGAATCTGATAAAAATCAAGAGTTCAGCTGAATCTGAGCTGGTGTTACTGTGGATACTTACTTTACTGTTAAGAGAGAAACTATTTCAACAACCAGCACAGAATGGTAAGATGTATTGGTTGTATGGACAACAAATATGGAAGAAGCCTCTGAACTCCAGGACATAAGCTATGGAGCAAATAAAGGGACAAGGTTAGCAGAGAGCATATGAGCAATTAATTTTTTAGAAAAATGACAGAATCTACTGACATGATAGAAATCTCTAAAATAAGCAAAAGGGAAAGTTCCAAGATTTCTATGGTGAAGTAAGAGAGAAACTCCAAGAAAGAAAATTCCTCACAATAACTACAGACTGACACTTTATATTCAGCAGGAAAATATTTGAATTTATTGGGGACTGAAAATCCTAATCCTTCAAGTAGTCTTCCCTCCATTAATCCTTGCAAATACAATAAATATGGACGAGTTTATATCACAAATAAATTAGAAGAATATCTCTTAAGACCAACAGATCCAGCATCATAAAGCTGTAGGTATAGTGCAAACATACTTGAAATTACTCTTGCAAGTGTTAGAGCACTAAAAAATATGACTCAAGTGCAGAGAGGATACATCCTTTGAATATGTAATGGATGACTGCTTCACTTTGGTTCTAAAAATACATATTTCAAAATGTCTTCAGTATACAGCTTTTAATGGATATTTCCTTCAAAGGGCTTATCAAAACCAGGCAAACCAACACTCTATTTTCACAGGAAGTTTAAAGTTTTTGGCAATCTTTCTTTGTAAATACAAAGAATTCAAGTCAAGAACACAGAGATTTCTTGAAAAACATTTACTAAAAACTAATTCACCTTATATGCTTCCAGTTTGGCTTTTTGACACTAACATGTATTTAAGGAACCCTCTTTGAAACAACAGATACCACAAAGAGCCAGAGAATACTGCATGAAGCAGAAAAAAAGTTATAGTAAACACTTACAATCTTGGTGGAAAAACCTGCCAGTCAAAGGATTCACTACAATCTCAACAATATTTAATTTAAGATTCATTATTGTAACCTGTATGTTTATCGAGTCACACTACATATGGTCTTGCTTGTCTATATCATTAAATTTGTAAAAAGAACTCCTTGAGCTACCACTTTTATGTTCCCTTTTTGGACTCTGCTTGTTTCACTACCTAAGCATTCCTACATGCATCTGATATTTGACCACTTGAATTAGTATGGATCAATTTACCAACTCATACAATATTTTCAAGTTATGCTTGTTTATTTTTTTTTCCTTAAAATCCTTTCTTGAGCTGTGGGCTCCAAAACCAGAAATAAGATCTCTGCCACAGCCCCAATGAAATCTTTTGTAGTTGCTAGTGTAACCTTTTACTCTCCTGTTCTGTGCTTCTGTGATCTTTCAAGGAATACATTCACTTCTTTTCTCCATTATGACATTCACCCTCAATTAATACTTAAAGGTTTGGTTGTATCAGATTTGAAAAGTACCCAGGCACTTCAATGTTGACAAAATTGCTTTTGTCAGAAGAAAAATACTTTGGCATCACCCCATAAAATAAGTGACTAGCTTTTAAAGTAATTTAAAAAAAAGAGTGGTCACTGATTAAAATACAAATAAGTGCCTATGTTTACAAAATTTATGTAATTGCTTGAGCTATTCAAACAGCATGACACCCCTTATCAATAAAACAATTAATTGCAGAACTACAGGTTCACAAAACAAGAACTATTCAAAGATAGAACCATTTAACTTAGTTTTTTCTTTTTAACAAATGAATAAAGAAAAAAAAAGGAAATTAAAGACTGGCCAATTCAAAATAGGAATGAAGCACACATAAATAGTAAGAAAGTATAGCCACTGGAGCAAAATGCTGAAAGAATTGAAGAACAGAAGATATACTGTAGCCCAGCATAAAACACACTGCTCTCTAATCAATCCTTCCCAATTCTTCAAGGACAGCATTACCTCACTCCAGGTAAAGATGACTCAACATCACTGGGAGCATAATGAAGTGGGAATTACTGTTAGCAACAGCTATTTTTCCAGCTGTGGTTTAAAAAAAACCACATCTTTTGTAAAGCTCATTTAGAATTAGTACCATCCCTTTAAAAAACTCTTTGGTTTGCCTCATATTTTGAAATGAAGTAGAAATATGTCCCTCACTTTTTTATTTTTCTAAGGCATGATAAGACCCTCCCTTGTCTCTCTAACTTTCCCTACTTGAAACAGGTTGAAAAAAAAGCAAATTCTTCTGATGTGTAGGGGTTAGTATCAGCACAGCTGTGGTGGTACCTGAAACCAGGAGGAGCTGTCAGTGAAACACAGAATTTGGTGTTTTGTCTCAGCACCCCTTCATTTTCCTTGCTGAGCTGAGACTCTTTCAAGCAGGCATGTTCTTACTCTATTATTAAATTCAGAAAATCAGGCAGTGATACTACACTTGATACAACAACACATAAAATTTTGGTACTGCAGTATGTCCTTTTACCTAATCTGCCCCTTTTAGCTGGGGTCTGCTTTAAAAAGCACTTAAATCAATACCATTTTACATAATTCATTTTCTTTTACTCCATAAAAGTGGCTTTGTTCTATACATAAAATTACAAATGTTATTTCTTCCTCCTCCCAGTTCTATCTGGCTAAAACAGAATGTTCTTTTACTTTTCCATATACTCCTGAAATGTCAAAGTTTGCTTTATATTAAATGAGACTTCACTTAGACCTTCCCAAATGCATTGCCTTTGGAATTTATGCTAAGTGATGTTTTTGAAAAAGTTGTCATTTTTCCCAGTTTTGCACCAAAATAACAGGCTAAGTTCAGTGTGCTTTGGACCACATTTTGGTATTAAGCCAGCAATTTGAAGAGTGGTATGTCTGATGTGGTACAACAGCTGCTATGATTTTAGATATGGTTATACGAAGATGAAGATGGTTCTCAGTTTCTAGGCCAAAATTTTATTTATTTATTTATTTTATAGCCTGCACATATACAGAGGCAATTTTGCTTCAGGCAACATACATGTACATACAACACCCATTTCTAAGCCTTCTTTGGCAGTAACTTCATCTCTGGCCATGGAGGAGGCAGCTGTTATAGCCACACTATTCTCTCATAGGAGGAGGTGTTAGCTCTCCCTCTTGCTTCTTTCAGTTGTATCACTACCATTCTGTGTCCTTGGTTACAGACTTTGCCACACAGGTTCACATCCTGTCCCACCTTTTGATGGAAGCTGAGGTGCTCAGATTTTCCTTGAAAATCAATTTTGAAGTCAGCACATGACCCCACATTTAGATAGGGGAAAGAAACAGGATTTGAAAATGCACACTCAGCTAATTGTAGTGGAGGTAAGTAAAACCAATTGAATTGTTTGGGGAATAAAGATTTATGAGGGGAATTTCAGCTGCAGCCTTAATTACATAAGGGAAATAATGATGGGATGCCAGTGCCAAAAGAGCAAGTATGATTGTTTACAAAGTAGCAAACACAAACAGTAGGTGCCTTCCTTCTTATAACATGAAAAGCACCATCCCTGAGTGAACTTAAAATTGATTGAGTTGTCAGCTCAGATTCCTAAGTCTTTATTAGCCCATTTCCCCTTTTAAGTTCCATTTCTGTAAGGCATTTAAATATGTGCCTACTTTTCAGCTTAGAAGGGCTGCTGGTGAAGGCAATCTGAATTCCAAATTAGCCTTATATATTTTAGTGCTCTGCCAAACAGGAGCTTTGAATAACAGGATCAAAGAATTGGGTATTTTGTTCCCTTTACATTGATTAACCTGAGATGACTGTATGTCTCAAAGCTGCAGCAGTGGCTGGTCCATTTGTCACATCAACTATTGACTATCTTGTGTTCTTTAGGGATGGAAGCTTGCAATAATATGACATCAGGAAGATTGATTTGTTTTATCATTTTTCTGATTTGTGGAAGCCTCAATCCCTTACATTCAGGGCCAGGATTTGATAAAAGCTCTACTGTAGTGGTTCCTAGTATTTATGGTGCAATATATCCAGAAGGGTTATAGTTGCCATCATGTTACATAATGTGTTTTTCCTCTTGACTTTGAAATATGTTATCCTGCTTGATATAGATAGAAAGACCTGACTTGGTGAAGGTGACTGTATGATGCCATAGCTAATGGCATGTTGCTACTTAATTTTAAAACTCACTAAGGAAAATGAAGTGCTCAAGAAAGGGGAATGCTTGAAGTCTCTGCACATGGAAGTTCTTCAGCCTTTTCCTTGAGATGGTTATTTCTGCAAATGTGGGATGAGGATGGATGAACTTTCTCCCACTGCCTCTCTACCATCCTTTTGTCCATATGCAGCCATGGAACCTTTGCAACAAGAAGGTTAGTTCTGATTTTTCCATCTTTAATCCTTGCCCTTTTATTTAGGCTGCATCCAAGTGAAGTAGTTTTGTGTTGTTCTTTCCTTGTGAAAGCTGTTTACAAAGCTGGAGATTGAAACCAGCAACTCTTGATGTATAACAGAGGACACTATAAAGGGCTTGTTACCAGGAAGGTTTCCAAAGATTGATAGTCAACACATTTTTTTAACTCCCTGGATGGCAACCAGCTTTAAGGTAACCTGCCCTTTCTTGCATTCTATTTCAGTCCAGAGTAGTAGATAATCTTTTGACCAGTTGAAGTAGTCCTACAAAAAACAGCATTCTTCCTGTGTCTGGGGACAGGAGGCACTCACAGACCCAAAGGACATATCTAAGTGCTTTGCAAAAATCTCTTCTGAATGGCATGTACGCCTCTGTAAAGCATCAGCCTCTGCCTGTGGTCCAGTCTGTACTGCCTCATTAACATTGCCATGATTACTTTCACAGTGAGTACAAATTTTCAATGGTGATTGCTTTTAAATTTACTAATATAGAAATTACATGAGATTGAGGGATATGAAATGCAGTAAAACCTGTTTGGTTTTCTCATTCAGTAAAAAAACAAACCAGGGAAACTTGAGAGGTTCTGTGTCCTGGTTCTGTGTCACAGAGAGATTAAGAATGGCACCACTGAATCTGCAACTATATGGAGTCACTCTATTCCTGACAAAAAATCCCGTCATTTCTGGGAGCAGCTTGGATGATCTGCACTGCAGTCATACCTACTGGTACAAGGGACTTGAACTTAGCTTTAACTGAAAATTATTTCTTGGTCGCCAATGGGGTCTATTTGCAGTTTGCAACTGGTGGACAGGAATTTAACTTTTGACCTTCAGGGAGAAGGTGGAAAAGGAAGGTGGTTGTACTTAACATAGCAAAAGCAGAGTGCACAGCCAGCAAGACCGATCAATAGTGTACTTTTCTTTATGTTATGTTAAAAATATGACCTATGCACCTTTTCCTCAAGAGATATCAAACATGTTAAAGGCAATATCGGATTACTACATACTGCACTTCTGCATACTGAAAAGTACCAGATAACTTTTGTGGACTTCTACCTACCATACTCACATATTTGCAAATGTCAGGTTTCCATCCTTTAGAGTCTGTAATACAATTAACCAATATTTTGTTTATTTCATTAATCTAGAATTGTTTTCATAGATTTTGTTTAAGGATTTTTCTCTAATGCATAATTGTCCTGAGTTCCAAATAAATTTTGTCTACTCATAGCAACAAAGATATAAGGATTCATCCTTATGTTTTATTTTAATGAGCATTCAGATGATACTCCCTCTGTCTACTGCAGAAAGAACCCCTCCAGACTTTGCTTCTGAAAAGTGGTGGTTTGAATTTGAATCCTATATACTACCTGCTGTGCTTAGTGCATCTACAAAGTTAATGACTGCTATTTTTGCCCAATTGCTTTCTGCTTGTGTACTATGTGGAAAGAGTTGCAAAATTATTTTAAATATTTAAAGGTGTGGGAAGACAGCATATTATTTAATAAAATTGCTATGCTTACTATAATATCTGCATTTTCATTACATCTGCAGTCTTGTTGCACCTTGTTCTTAAATAAAACAAGCTATTAACAAAGTTTTACTTTCAAGTAAAAATTAGTAAGTTTTGGACAACCTTTTCCCATGCTAAGGTTAGAGCAAATGCCCTAGATAGAAAGAGCTCTGAGTAGTGTGGAGGATGGTAGGGAAAGAGTATGTTACAATGAGAAGAAAACATTAAAAATAATGTATGAGAGAGAAGGAAACGAGAGGGAATAAGAATCGACATGTATAAGCTGGGGAGTAGTTTTCATAGACTCATAGAATGATTTGGGTTGGAAGAGACCTCACAGTGCATCTTCTTCTGACCCTCCAGGGTAGGGACACCTTCCACTAGACCAGGGCCTCATCCAACCTGGCCTTGAACACTCCTAGAGATGGGGCAACCACAATTTCCCTGGACAACCTGTTCCAGTGTCCCATCACCCTCACTGTAAAGAATGTCTTTCAAATACTTAATCTGAACCCATCATCTTCCAGTTAAAAGCCATTCTTCCTTGTCCCCCATGAGGATCAGGACTCGTGAATGTGAAGCTTCTCCTATCTGTCTATATCCATAATCTGCACAGTTTTCCTGTTTGGATGACCTGTAGCAGATCCCCAGTATAAAGTCACCTGTCCCTGATGCCTAAGTTCTCAGGCAGCTCCTCATCCATCCCTATGCACTCCAGTTGGTCATTGACATCCTTTCCTTGTCTGCCCAGCGTGTCCTTCCTAAAGAGACTGCATCCTTCCATTCCAACACTTCAGGGCTCACAGGAGCCCTCCCACCACATCTTCCCAATGTCAATGAGATGATAGTCCTGCAGGTGTGTGCATGTCTCTAAACTGCTCATTTGCTCCCCATTCTGCATGTGTTTGCATAGAAGCATTCGAGTTGGGCCCCCCAGGAGGCTGACCTAGGAGCTGGAATTCCTTTGTGGTGCTCCTCATGTGCTCTCCCCCTGACATGTGATCCCTCTCCATACTCTGGGCATCCCTTTCTGACAATGGCATCAAACTGGTAAGAGTGGGATGGAATGAGGTTCCTCTCCTCCAGCAACTTTAGTTTAAATCTCTCTTTCATTATGTACAGAAAGGCTTATTTTGCGCTGGAGAGAAGACTGAGATCAGAAAAAAATAAAACTGTAAGATCAAAGAGAAAGATGCTGAGTCAACAGGAGAGTGTGAAAATAATGGGCATTGAAACAGAAAACTGATGATAGAAAAAGGAAACTTCAGCAAACAGCTAATAATGGAGAGTGAAAAGCAAAGTTGGAAGGAAAATAGCAAACCCAGCGAAAGAAATTGTCAAGCAGGAGAGAGTAGACCTGAGGGACAGTCTCTTCATTCTGAGTAAAAAGGACAACTTTTGCCACGCTCTGCTAATGGTAACAGTGAAGCATCTTTCCTGCTGATAGGAAAGATAAGTTGTTTTGGTTTAGGCTGGTTGGGCTGCTGGTGGGGAAGTGAGAGTACCTGCATGGTAGTTGCCAGCTAGGGTTAAACAATGACACGAATGCAAGGATCGCTTTTTCCTTTTATTCCTTAATATGATATATGCCTGTGATGAAGTAATGAAAAACAATTTTTATCAGGTGACCTTTGTTTCACTCTCTTTTCCAAATTTCTAATCCCCTGTACTTTAGGTAAATATTTTCCTCCCAAGAAGCTCCAGATGTTACGCTTCTATTTAATAATTCCCCTTAGATTAAGCAATTTTGATTGCTTTCTGCAGCAACCTGATTATGATCTAGCCCATACCAATAGCCATTCTAATTAAAATTTTCACTAATTGACTTGAATTTTAGAGAGAGAAGAGTCACACAATCTAGACTGCTGAACTAAGGATGCTGCCACTTTTCCTTGAATGGGAGTCACTTTCAGGGAGTTTAATTCCAAGAGAGAGATCTCTGTGCCCAGGAAAGCCCTTTTAAGTTCAGCTACTCTTGACAGTTTTTGTTAGCGGGAACCTCACTCTGTACTCATGGCTTTGTAACTCTAACAAGCTGTGTACACCCTTTGGTCCTTTCTCTATTCTGCAGGTTGTGTATTCATTAGGGCCATTTACTTACTTATGTCCTTAGAAAGATTATGTGCCTTTGACATTCTTGTTCTCATCACATAGGGAAACAAAATTTACCCTCCAGGCTACACTAGCAGGATATTAATCTGCAATACTGAGACCATGTTGAAGTTGGCCAATGTAGTGAATATTTTGGTACTAGCAGCTAAGATTTCCACTCACTCATCCCTGCATGAACATCAGAGTGTGCCATCTCAAGGACACAAATTAGTTACTGGCAGCTACCTTACAATGGGCACATAGTTTTCCTGTGTCCAAGAAGCTTTTGTGCTGATCCACAGTGAAATGAATCCCAGAATGGGCATCTGGACTCAGCTGTTTCCATTTTTCTGCACTAGGCTTTAGAGAAAGCAGGTGGAAGAAACAGCTGGAAACCTTCTGGAGTGTCTTTAATAAACATTTCCACCAGGCTCAGCTGCACAGACCCTCTCTGGCTGCTAAATTCCTTTCACTTGAAATTTATATAAAGGATTAGCAGCTGCCAAATAAGCATAAGACAATTGCAACAGGTGATGAGTCCTTCATTTTTAGCAAGAAAATCCTAATCAGCCTGTTCCTGAGATGAAGACTCACCACAATTCACTTCTAATGCTACAATAAGATGTGTGGATTATGTCCAAGATCTGCAATTACTTTCTGAGTGTTATTTAGCATTTGTGGAACATAAGTATGTTGCAACCTCTCCTTTCTAGTGATGGTTTGCATATTTCAGTCTCTGCTTTGTTCACAATCTGTTGGAATATGCTAATACCTTGATTAACAAGCTTCAAGATTCTGCTGCTGATAGTCTGCAGTTTGCTTGAAATCTCACAGGTATGAAAGGCCAAGACGAAGCTGAACTATGTCTCTTCATAAGACTTTAAATTGAGTGCCAGTAAAATTCTTCACTGACTACAGAATTGCATGAAGGATTTAGTTAAATGTGTTTTGTACCTATTGTAAGTTTTCCTCACAGAGGTTTTAAAATTACTTTCACTAGATATTTATATTCTAGTTGAATTCAATGCCTCAGTAAGAATCAGGTCCTATAAAGAGCCAGTTTTAGCTTTTAAAATCCAGGGAAAGATATACAGCAAGAGGGGTAGAGGGGAATAGAGCTATGCTTTCAAGTTGTTACTACCCTGGAGCAATCAATATGATTTTAAGCTGTCATGCATCAGAGGCTGCAGAGCTGTGCACCTCCCCATTTGCATCACTGCTGCTGCTCTGAGCTCATTGCAATTCCTGGGCTTTGGCATACCTTGGTGTAGTACAGGAACTTGTCAGAGAAAAAGAGGCTCTCATTTGTCTGACAGGTGCATCACTGTTAGCCTGGAGCAGCTATCATGGAAATGTTTGATAGTCTTGGCGTAACAGAAGGGTTGGGCCCATTGTTTATAATAATGACTTTGTCATCATAATAAAATAGTAGTTGAAGTGGTCATTTTGTAGTTTAGCCTTGCTGAAATTGCTTCATAAATATGTCATGTGCTGTTGTAAGAACACTGACAGGACTTAGGGCAGCTATTTCATCCTACATTGCATGTATTGACATCTGTATGTATATGCACAATGAACAAGTATTTAATCTGAAAAAAAGACTTACATGAGCATGGTTGCTTATTAATAAATATTTCATTGCTGCATATATGGTACTTTTGCCTCTAATTGTCACTGAAGCAAAGATGATTACTCCCTTTTAGTTACTGGGATGCTGACTGCATGTATTATTGATTGATCTGCCAAGCAGTTTATAAAGGACAGCCGATCTGCTCCTCTTAACCAGCTGGTAAAACAAGTATACTCAAATATTTTCTTGTTGGAAGTAACAAGAAAGAAAAAAGTGAGCAGAGGAGTAGCCTTGGCACACATACACTGGAACATGGGGAACAAGAGAAAACCAGTGCAGTATTTTGTTCTGCTGAACCCCCTCTTTCTCATTCTCTTTCCCTGTCTTGATGTTGCAGAGCTTAATACCAGCATTTAAAGGTGCACTGGAGCACACTTCTCTCTGGTTACTCAGAAATGCTTGTTCTGATAACAAGGTTTAATTGTTTATACTAATCACATGCTTGTATGATGTATTTTATGGCCTTGTTGGAAAAATGTAACAAGTTTCATAGAATAAGTTTGAGCTGACCCTTCCCAACTCTGACATTCGATTCTGCCTGCATCCCTCTCTGTTCCTCCCCCACTGAACACAATCACTAAGGCTTTCTGAAGTATTCACACATTTCCTCCTCAGTCAATTTTCTATGATGGAACATCTTTTTTGAGCTGAAAATATTCAATCAATTCAATGTAATTTCACAAATATGTGTAGAATATCTGATCTATATTTTCCAGAGAATTTATCATTTTTTAGCCTCTATATATGAAAATGTAATAATCAGAGAATAATGTATATTAATACTTTGCATTAATAATTAAAGAATAAATATTACCCCTAGCAAATGTATAGGTCATAAACACATATTTGAAAAAAAGCTGAAGCTTTTAGAGACTTTAGACACAGGCTCTATTCATACTCTCTATGGTATCTAAGCATTTTCAACTTAGAAAACAATTTACAACATCACTGCATGTAAAATGTTTGTGTTATCATCAATATGTTGTGGTTGCCAGGTTAGTATGTGCACAGAGCAAAGGGGAAATGAAGCATCCATAACATCACATCTACAAAGAAATGTATTTTATGTTCTAGTAATTCTGTAAGCTCCTCCTTATTAAAGCAACTAAAGGTGTGTTTTAAGAAAACTGCTTCTTCCAGGTTTCTACACACTGTGACTGAGCAGGGCTTGTTCCTCAAGATATGCAGAAAGCAATTGGATATTCCTGTTTTCTGGCTATCATATATTATCTTTTTCTGCAATTACTAAAGACCCTTTTGAATGTCTCCATGATTGATTGAATTACCAAATCATTAGCCTGTAGAGAGGTAAGTGTATTTTCTCACTTGGCAAAAAAAAGCTTTGTCACAGTTTGAAGCCCATGTACACTTTTGAGTTTACATTCCATGTTATTGGTGCCTCACACCTTACACATGTACACAAACACACACCCACACACCCACACACCTTGTCATGATAAATACAGCTCATTGCTGAATCTTGAATCAAGCCAGCTTGACAGCAATCAGTCATTTTGATGTGATAATGGATTTGTGGAGACTAATCTTCAGCCATGCTTTTAAAGAAACACCTTGAAAAACCACACACTCATGCTGCAGCTGAAATAAATCCATGATTTTAAAGCAGTGACACAGAGATGAGTGCAGATCTGTCAGCTCTTGGGGATTTGGCAAATGGGTCTGTGGTTACATGACTGACATTTGTGTTCTCCTACCACCTAAGAAAAATTACTTCCCTATCTTTCTGTCCAGTGATATCTGTGCACTGTCTCGTGCTTGCCTAACTGTATTATACATCCATACTCCTCAGTGTGTGGCCAGACCATATAATGAGATGTAACAAAATGTGACTGTTGTGCATATCTTTTGTTTTGTGTTATGCTTCCCTGACTCAGTATTCAGCACTAAGAAACTTTGGTATTCCTTTCAAAACCTTTTTTAATGCCAGTTTGAGTTATTTTTGATCAAATGTCTATGAAAATTTACCTTTATTATTCTACAATTAATTTAAAATATTAGGTATTAAAATACCAAATACATTTTAAATATTTTAAAAACTTGGTTAACATTAGAGAGAAAGAAATGTAGCAAAGGGCATCTGTGAGAACAGAATGAGTTAAGAAAGATTTTCTCTCCTTAGCCTGACTTCACTGACTATCACCATGAGCAAATATTTATTTTTTTATATATTTGAAATATAAGACAGCATCAGCAAAACAACACAGAGTATATCTCTGACCTCTTGCTCCACTTGTCAACTCAGCATACTGGAAAAATAACTCTCATGTGAAAAGACAATTCAAAGAGCAAAGGATTTACTAGGAGGTAGAGGAGTTTGACATCTTTCCATTTGTGTTAGATATGTCCCATGATGTCTTATTACCTGCTCAGCTTTGTAGCTGAAACCAGTCCAGGGTTTCAAGAGATTTTCGGTAGAGGAAGGGATTTCCCCACCATTGCAGTGTCTCCCATAATTTAGGCTTTTCACTTAAAACAATTGGAATAAAGAGGTTTTTTCCTCACTTTGTCCAATTGGATTTCAAATTATGTTCTATCAAACGTGTAAATGGAAGAGCTTGGAATCAAAATGGAATTTTGGTGACTAAAATATTTACAAGGGTAAAAATCATGTCTGCTATGAACTGACACCTTGATAAAATTTGTTGTCATAAGTTAGTTCCAACAGAAGGAAAGGGTGAAAAAAAAATGTACCTGCCAAACTCTACAGTTTTTAAATAGTATCTGCACAATCAAATATATTGGATTAAATATTCACACAGTGAATCCTCCACAGTGTAAATCTGTGTAACTTGTCAGAGGTGTTAGTTGGTCTCCAGATGACCAGAGTAAAAGAAAAGCCCGGACTCCATTTCTGCCATCTGCTGATCACACTGATTATTTTGACAGGTCTACATAATGTTTAGTTCAGTCCAACCAAGAAAAAAATGTGGCTTCATTGGAAAGGTAAATTGGCAGAATTATGCAGACCAAGCAGTGGAAATCAGTCCAATTTAATCAGCTAGCATTAAAAAAAATCTATAATTCAAAGTGGAATTCAACTCAGAGCAAACACTTGCCTTTTTCTCCAGACTTTTCATAACAGCTAGGCTACAAGATTTTGCTGGTAGTTGGGAATTCAAAAGCAGGTTTAACTATGAAGCTCAGGAAAATCTAATCCCCTGCTTCACTATATCAAAAGTAACAAATTATTTATTTATCTTAAATGCAACTTTATAAAGCTGTTAACAATATACAGTTAACAAATAACAATTTCTTACACACCCTACACAGGTGAAAATCTTCACACGAAAGAGTAAGCTTGTGCATTATTAAAATAAATCCCAAATTAGCAATTGGCTAATTGGCTGTTATTCTCTCTGATCCATATTCCATGTAACCAAGGAGACATGATTATCTCAGATTCATGTCCCCTTCTCATCTCTGTAACTTTTTTTCATGTGACCTAGACCTTGCTCTTCCGTTTACTTCCCTCTGATCAAGCACATCCCATTTAATTCAAACAGGAGCTGCTCCTTGTAATCAGAGTGACACTGCATTTATTAATATGCCACTGCATTTAATAATACCTGCTCTGTGTGTACAGCATCAAAGATACTTAGGAGCCTAATTTCTTTATGATAGGTGGCTGAATGGCCTGTGGATGAGTTCCCAAGTGTCCAATTAAGAATCATGAGTTTCTCAGAATCCAAATAACCACTGTATTTGCCTCATATTTTTTGAGATATTCCTGCCCTCAGGTGGGGCTGCCTTGTCACATTCATTCAAGCTTTAAGGTCTGTTGTAAAACTTTGAAATCCATCTGAGCAGCAGACCAGAGAACATATTTACCCATTCTCCCTGACTCTCAATTTTCAGGGAGAACTGGTGATTTCATGTAATCTTTTTTTCCCAAAGTATCTTACTCCCTACTACACACAGAGTCAGTAGGGAGTAAGGATTGTTGCTGAAATTTTATTCCATACAGCTGTCTTTTACTGGACCTTTACTCCCCTTTATATCCACAGGGGCCAATGCAGGTCTATGCCCTTCTTTCAGAAAACTATGTTGAGTTGCCCACTGATAGCTGCAGACAGATTTTCTTTTTTCTGTGCTTTGCTGTTATTCTTCTCTATATAAAAAATCTCAGAAAAAAAAAAGGAGAATTCTTTCCCATAAGTACTGATTTTGAAAGGTTCTGTAAATTTGTATCTTGGGACACCTTCTGATGACAGTGATTATTGACGCTGTGCTGAAAATACTCTTACAATAACAAACCAAATGAAACACAGTTTTCTGAAAATACAGGGATGAGATATGAAGTGCACAAGTGCTTATTCTATCTGTTTTTCCTGACATTTCCTGACATTTCATGTTTAAGGCAGCTTTGACTAAATTTGCCATAGATTGTCTCTATATGAATCTTCCCTACACAATAATTTCACAGTTCTGTGAACATATTGAATTATGGACACATGTCTCTGGAGCATTCAAGAAGAACCTCTTCTAGTATGATCTTCTGTAACTACAAGGGTAACTAAAAGCTTTTCACACTGACTAGGTAGCTGCAAGGAGGAAATTTTCTTTACTGCCGTTTAGCTGAGCTGTGGAATGAAACAAAGTGCACTAGACATCTCATTCTTAAATGTATACATATATATATATATATATATATGCAAAAATCTGCCTTTCTCACTTATAAATATTGACAAAAAATGGGTACAAATACATGTGCAGATACTAGTTTTTATCACAGTGGTTAGATTTCTTTTTCTATTGGTACATGTTATATAGGAATTCTTTAACATCTTCGGAAAAAAGATGAAGTCGCTTCTTATAATGCTGTTTAGATTGTCTGCTGTCTATGTAATTATGATGTCTCCATGTAAGACTGACATTGAATTTACTGGGAGATTTTTGGGGAAGACTTTTGATTGACCCCTATTCAGAACTCGATTGTCTCACACATATATGCTAAAAACTAGCCTAGTGTAACAAAAAGAGTTTGTGACTACTTTACAAAATGAAGTATGCATAAAGTATTTCAGATCTCACAAGGTCTTAAATTTTGAGAACTGCTGATTGCAGAACTAGTCATGTGAGTAATATTGTAGTCTCTCATGGAGAAATATAATAAAATAATGATTTGATATAATTGAATCACCTTGAGTCAGCCATCAAAATAAAATTCTTGAGTACAGACCAAAGGGGTACAGCAAGAAAGAGATGAAATTTAGGTTGGACAAAGACAAACCAAAGGAGGCAGAAAAACCAAAGTAAAATGATTACTAATTTCATCAAGCTTAATGTAGGTAATTAATGAAACATTGAACTTTTTGTTTGTCATACAAAATGAAAAAAAAAAAGTGATTTAAAAAGGGGAAAAAATTTGACAGCTACAGGTAGCTTTGAAATTGTTTCTCTGCAATCTGGTTGAGATATGCTTTCTGTTCTTTGAAACATATCCTGTGAACTTCTAGGAGACTACTGAACTTAATTTCTTGTCTGCAGAACATGCTATGAAAATATTGCATTCAGATTAGTGGGTAGAGGGCCTTCATTCAGCAGGCTCTGTCAAAAATGCACAAGAGTAGTGATGGAAATGGTTTATGGCCTGCTCAGGATTCAAATATTGGTCTATTTAGGCCTTCAAAGGAAAATATTTTCTTTTGCAGCATTTACAGAAGAACAAAACCCTGAACAGAAAAGAGGTAGGTCTTTTAGAGAGGTTATTTTACCAAACTCTGAAATCTGACACAGACTTAATGGCTGAAAAAATTCCATTGTCTTCTATGAACCTAGGGAAAACTTGCAGAAGATGAAGATCATGCATTTATCAGTTGCTGGCAAAACACCAGGAACAAAGCCAAAATATCTTTTAGAAGCAGTTACTGAACTTTGAAAAAGCTTCAGATGGAGCTGAATGTGTGAATACATCTATATGTTATATAGATGTAATATATATATATTTGTAATATATATATATATATATATATATATATATATATATATATATATATGATGTAGCTACATGTGAATATATCTGAAAAGCACCACCTCCCTTTCTCAGTAGAAAGCCCGGCTTCTATTGATCTGCTCCCTGCTTGGTCTTCGAACTGGCTCTGAAAGGCAGAGATGTTATTTTATTCTACAGCAGCACTCCAAATGATGCCCCTAATGAGTTAAAAATTGAAAAGAACTGTCTTAGTGAAAAATATTTTTCAGTTCTAATCAATTCCTTATGCTAGAGAATGAGTATGGGCATATTGATAGTAAATTATCTGAAAAGGGATGCTGGTACTTTAAAAGTACAGAAAAATATAGCCTGTCACCTTCCATGGCACTTGATAACAATTTCTAGCCTATAGGCATAAGATATAATAGTAGCTAGAGATAAATAATATTTTACAAAATCTTCAGGGGGCCTTGATATCTGTCAGCCAAAAAATACTATTAAAATGAAAAACAAAAAAAGAGAGAAGAATTTAAAGTAATCAGGATTTATCTAGTTCAATAGGCCTGAGGATTACAATGAATCATACTCTCTCTCTGTAATCTAATTTGCAATTAGGTTTACAAAGTCTTCAAATTATACAATGCAGCTAGATATAAAATACCAATTGATTTGGAGAGTGTTAATACAGTGGAGTTTTAGGGGATTTGTTTTCTTTTTGTCTCTTGACTTTTCAATTTTTTAAAGCCTTAAAGGAAAATCTTTCAAACTTTCTAACAGGTGATTCTGGAGAAAAGGTAGGAGTTTGAAAATTTAAGTACTTCTTTTCCTTTCTTATTGATATTTTCATGGGTTTCGATGTGGTAGAACTACATGAAGATGCCTTAGA
This sequence comes from Leucosticte australis, assembly GCA_025504685.1. Classification (NCBI taxonomy): domain Eukaryota; kingdom Metazoa; phylum Chordata; class Aves; order Passeriformes; family Fringillidae; genus Leucosticte; species Leucosticte australis. The sequence goes on from JANIJU010003056.1 coordinate 83,023,185, forward strand.
AGGAACCTGCAGTGGCTGACTGCTGCAGGGCAACAGGTGGTCATTTTTTTGATCCAATTGCAGAACATTTTCTTTGGCAGAAATGGAAAAAATTGAGAATATGTGCACAATAACAGCATCTATGATGCATTATTGAAACAGTTTATACTAGGTGCTTGGTGTGTAAGTGGCCCAAGACAATGTAAATTAGCACAGATACTCAGTAGTTTTAAGCTATGTCCTTTATATTAGATTGTTTTGTCCAGCTTAGTAAAGACTTTTAAACTTTAAGATATCTGTATATTCTAACACTTTGCAATATATATTAATCATCACAACACAGAATCTGAAGAGGTTCTTGAAGAGTCAACTATTTCATTTAATTTACAGAAGCCTGAGAAAACTACAGCAAAATTATGACATAATTAATACAGATACAGTTGAGTGATTCAGATAATAACTTCATGTACTAGAAAAGCAACACAGAAAACAAATGGTCTCAGCTGAATAGAGTATTTCTGGGTAACAATATTATACAATTTTTAATTTACAGATTATATTTTGGGCAATTAATATTGTCAAAAAGATAAATTATCTCTTCCAATATAAATATAGATTTAGAAAACAGTACTTAAGGGTTTTACCCAGTAGTTGTATATCATTGTCAAATGTAGGAAAAAACTTCAGGGACTAAAACCACAAAGTTCTGCTACAGAGCAGCGCAGGGGTGATAAATGCACAGTTTACTTGCAGACACATCGTTATTTTTTGTTTGCAAATTAAGCTTCTGCATCTTCTGTGTTGCTGTGTTCGTAAGATCTCAAAGATAGAAATATACTATCTCCTCCTTCGCCTCCAGTGCTTTGACCTCCAGCTTCTTTGCTTTCAAATGACTGCTATGAGTATTAATTCCAGATGGGAGGAGTCTGGGACTCTGGTATCGATTACTTATCTCCTCATTTGAGTTACTTCATCTCAGTACTGTCTCTCATTTTTTTAGAGGTCTAAAGAAGGTAATGACAGCTGCTCCTCCTAATTTGTACCAGAGGCTATGTTTTAGCAAAGCACATGAACATATTTAAATGTTTTGGAAGGGTAAGTTAGGCAGGGATGGGATTGAGGCCAGGAAGTTTTCTCTGCTGCAGTGGAGCAGCTAACCAGCTCTGCACTGTTCTGCCTCATAATGCCATTCTAGGAAAAGAATTCTCTTTATTCCATTTCACAAATGAAGATGTGAGGTATAGAGAGGCTAAATCCCAAAACTGCAAAGCAGTGAAAGACTAGTCCTGCTGAAACTTGTAGGAATTGGAGAGCTATGAGCACTTGAAAGTATCTAGGCTCAGTGACTTGCTGAGATTAGTTTGAAAATCTGGATAGAGCAGGGGACATAGATGTAGTATTCTTGGGATATTTTTGATCTTAATTTTTATGGTTTGGAGGGGAGCTTTGGTTTTTTTCTACTGGCAGCAGGATAACAGCACAGTCTCTTAGTGTGAGATACTTTCCTCCATTCACTTTATCTGTGACAGAGCAAACAGCCCTTAGTTTCTCTGCTTAGATGACTCTGGAGTATTTAAAAATATGTGATAACATCCCACAGAAAGTTCTGGGGAAATGGTAATGCTAGTAAGAAAGAAGATTCATTTGAAAGCAGTCCTAACATGGAACAGCTGACTCATTTATATTCCTTGAAATTCACCTGACTACCAACTTCACCTCTTAGTAACAGCAGAGGAGAAAAGGTGAATAACTTGAGTCTGATTAAAGTAATCCCCTCTCTGACCCTCTTGGCTCAGACTGTCAGCATTTCAGGTTGAGTCTGCAAGTAACTTCTGTTTTATGCTGTCATCAGCTGTGAATTATGTGCAGTCTCAACCTTCTCTGACACCATGCTTAAATGCTTTGTTAGCTTCAGGTCCCTACACAGGCTACAAGTATAGCCGGGGACTAGAGGCACTGGGATAAAGCCGACTATTTCAAACCCTACACAAAAGAAGCAGTAATTCTGTGCTGACTTGCCCTCTGTCTGCAGTCTTCAAGCTTAGTAGTTTTCATCAGTCCCTAGCTATTTCTACTCATGGTCCAGAATATCTGCAGCCAAGAAAAACTCCAAGTCAGCCCCTGGAGAAATATAGCAAAGCCTTGACATGTGTGACTCATAAGTTTAAATCCAGCTAAGACTTCGAATCAAGGAGTATTTTTGTGTTCCGCGCAAAACAAATGGTAGACATTTCCTTTTTTTCCCAATCTAAAATGTTGCATTCTTAAAATATTTAACAATTTATAGAAAGTGACCTTGCAGAAAAGGTGAGTTAGCAGCACTGATTTAAAAAAAAAGATTTGTTAAATAGTGTGATTGACAGCAGAATATGTTCAGATTTGAAGCGAGTATCTGCCAGTTTAGGGGACACAATTTCAGCATGTCCTACTGTGTTCCTTTGGTGACTGGCATTCTGACATCTGGGGACTGTTGAAGAGACTTCCTTGAGAGACTGCCATCCTGGAAGTCCATTCTCCCCATTTTTGTGAACATGGAATTGATGGCCAGCATTCTAATATCAGGCCTTCAATGCACATCATTGATCCCACTCTTTTGGAAGGGAGTTAATCTAAAACATGTGACAAATGTACCGGGGTGGGCAGTCACTGAGATGATGTCCAACTTTAAGTGTAATTTAATATAAGGAAATAAGAGGTCATAGAGGGTCAGCCTATTTTCCCAGGCAACTACAGATAGGACAAGGGTAAATGGACTCAAATTGCACCCCTGTGGTGGTGTTTGAGGGTCCCCAGGACGAGGGAAGAGATGAGAATCTTGACTCCATGTTTTAGGAGGATGATTTATTATTTTATGATATCATATTATATTAAAAGAAAATGATATACTAAAACTGTACTAAAGAGTAGAAGAAAGGATTTAATCAGAAGGCTAGCAAAGAATCATAATAAAAAACCTGTGACTGACCAGAGTCCCAACACAGCTGGACCATGATTGGTCATCGAGTAAAAACAATCCACATGGAACCAATCAAAGATGCACTTGTTGGTAAGCAGCCTCCAAACCACATTCCAAGCAATCAGATAATTATTGTTTACATTTCATTTCTGAGGCCTCTCAGTTTCTCAGGAGAAAAATCCTGGAAAAGTTATTTTTCAGAAAATGTGTCAGTGACACACCAGAGTCAAATAAATGTAATTACTGAAAGAGAGGCTGAAGATTGGAATGGACTCCCCAGGGAAATGGTGGATTCACCATCCATGGAAGTGAATGTTCACCCATGGAAGTGAATGAAAAAGTGAATCAGAAAAAGAATAGTTGTGACACTCTGTGGTATGGTATAGTATGACGGTATTTGGTCAAAGGGCAGAATTGATCATCTTGGAAATTTTTCCACCTAAAGATTTTGTGATTCAGTGACCAAGGCCAACAAATTTGAGCAACTAGTTTTAAAATGGGTGTCTCCCACTGAGGCAACTCAGTGAAGAAAACAGATTTTTGTACTCTCTTGCTACTAGGAAAAGCGTTTGTCCTTCCTTTGAGTACCAGAGAGATTTTTTGGAGATTACTTGGCCAAGCTCAGTGTTGTCAGCTTAATAGTTTAATTTGTTCAACTTTCCACTGTAGTAATATGGGCTAGGCCTCAAAGAAGTAGGAAATTGATTGCAACAGACCAATTATTTGTTTTTGCAAACTACATGACTGATGATTACATAATACTGTTTTCTACAGTAAACAAAGTTGCATAACATTCAGCTTCTCACTTGCTTAGTTAGGAAGCTGAAAAAGTCCCTCTTGTAAATTCACTATAAATGGGATAAGGTAATAGATGTGTGTTGCTTGCTTTCTGTTATATGCAGGAGCTGTGATGTGAGCTGCTGCTAATCTGTGAAAGGACATCAGAGGCCAAAAAATTGGTGTCAAGCCAGACAGGACCATACCACACAGACAGTGTTAGCTCCTCTTATGATTCAAAGTCATTCTTCTGGATTGCTCCCTGCCCTAAATGTGCTACTGAGGCCCCTGGGGCCATGTGCTGACTCAGCTGGGCTCTCACAGGCTCAGGGCTGCTGAGTTTAAAGTGGCTATACTTTCAGGGAAAGCAATATCGATGGATTTTCTCTATGACATATTTTCCAATAAGGTCTTAACATATTAGGGACCAGCAGATGAGATGTTAAGCCTATACTTCTTGAAAGGGTCAATGCAGTGGAAATAGCATGTCTCTGTAAGCAGCCTCAGTGCATGTGTCTGTGGTGCTAATAAGTGTGCTTCCTTGGTCTGGGATAGAGTTGATAGCCTTCACAATGGCTGGTATGGGGCTGTGTTAAGGATTTGTGCTGAATACAGTGTTGAAAACACAGGGATGATTTTGTTATTGCTGGGCACAGCTTGCTCAGAGCCAAGGCCTTTTTGTACAGCCTTGCTGGCAAGGAAACTGGGGGTGCATGGGGGGTTGGGAGGAGGCACAGCCAGGAAAGGTGACCCCAGGTGACCAAAGGGTCATTAAGACCATATGACATCATGCTCAGTGCATAAACTGGGGGGAAGGAGGAGGTAGAAGGTTGTTTAGAGTGATGGTGTTTGTGTTCCCTAGTAAACATTTGTGATGGGGCCCTGCTCCTCTGGAGATGACTGAGCACCTTCTTGCCCATAGGAGGGAGTGAATTAATTCCTTGTTTTTATTTGCTTGCATGCATGGCTTTTGCTTTCCCTATTAAACTCCACACATGAGTTTATCTTCTATCCTGATTCTCTCCCTCACCCTGCTGGTGGGGGAGTGAGCAAATGGCTGTGAGAGGCTTGGCTGCTGCCTGGGGTTAAAGCACGACAATGAATTAGATTCTCTTCTCCAGTGTGGGCAAACTTGCAGCATTCCACTCATCGGTGCATCCGTGCCTGCACTCTCTTAAAGCCATTAAAGTTCACACCCCGCCATGCATTATTCCTGCCAAATGCAGACCTTTGTCATCTTTTATATGTTCAATATAGCTAATTTTCAGAGGTAGATTTTACAACTGAAAGCATATTTGTGCATCTAACTCCTCTTTGTATATTAGACTGCACATATTTTAAATTCAAATAGCCTTTAGAAGAGCCAGGTACCTACAAATACCTGTTATTTTCATGAACATGAAATGCAAGTAGTTTGCAAACTGTGTGGAAGGTAAGAGTTTAATGATACTCATCTAGCTGTGAGACTGAGGCTCAGGCTGTTTACTGGCAACAGCTGCACCTGTGTTACAGCTCAGAAGCATAACAGCCCACAACAATGCACTGAGGCATAAAACCCCACTTCCTTCATATAGAGAGGAAAAAAACCAAACAAACCATGTTTTCTGATCTATGTCTAGGGAATTTTGCCTGTGTAGCACTGACATTTCCAGTGCGAACCCAAACAGACAATTTTCCTTTATTTCTTACTTGCCTTAGGGGACTTCTTCACTCTACAAAGAGAGCCAAACCCAGGAAATTAGTTAGACTTTCTGAGATAGGATCATTTAATCTTTATCATTTTTTACTAAATGAGAAGGATAAGCCACTGTCTCAGTCCCTGCTTGACATTTCTGAATAACAGGATGGGTTAGTAAATAACTATTTTTAGAATAACTGGGTGGACATTCTTCCATAGTGAATCTCTGGAGAAAACTGTTGCCACTGAGTGGTTATAAGGAATTTTCCTGCCCAGTTATCAATCCCAATAGCTGTATCTGTCTATCACCTGCCTGAAGAGAGTTTAGTTGCTCCACTGAGTCCTATTGTTAGGCTGTTAAATTGACTCAAATTTTATCTGAAGAAAACATAGAAGTCCATGTCCAGGTAAACTGCAGGTCTTCTTTGGCTTGTAGTGCTTTACAGTTAGCAACTCAGTGAATAAAAACATTCATGATATGCCAATTGCATGTCTCATTATAGGACTTGGTTGACACCATTCCCAAGCAGGCATATGTAGGCATCACAAAACTCAGTGCTGACACTTGGGTCTTTGATTTTCTAACCACTTTGCACTTATTTCTAAATATTCTCTCCATTGGGACTACAGATGCTCTTCCAGATGTCACATAAACTAGAGAGCTATTAAGAGCCCTTATTCACTTATTCTCTTTCTTCCTCTCTCCTGCAAGCATCTTCTTTCTGCTACTGTTAGAACATGAACACTCAGCTGTCTTTGCTAGATGGCTACAAATTCCTGGGTTTATCAGTCCTCAGACAATCAATCATAAACAAATCCACGGTCTTGCATGTAGGATCCTTGTCCAAGTGTTCTGCTGTTCTGTATGCCAGCTGCCTCCTCCTTAACATGCAAACACCAGACACCATCATTCACAACACCCTCTTTATTTCTCTGGGTACATTCTCACTGTCTTTTTTTTTTTTTTATTTTTTAATAAAGACAGGATTGACTGGGTAAGTGAGGAGTTCCGACATTTCTCTCTCATTTTTACTTCTGTTTTCAGGAATGGTTAAAGAAAAAGGTTAATATGATATTAGGTTCCACAATTTGTCCCTAAATGGAACCACTTTTTAGATTTGCTCTTATGTATAAATGTCCTTGCACTACAATATCCTGGTTCTGATGGGGTTCTTGCTATGTGATGCAAAAATTCAAATTACTTGTGTGGCTTAAATCTCTTCTTAAAAAGCTTTTAGCTGTGAAGAAGGATCATCATCTTTTTAGTATTTTTAGTGTTCTAATAAATTAACATCATCCTGCTTTACACAGTTCCACTGTAGATGTCTTCCAGCATCAGGGGAAGATGTACAGTTTTAAACATTTTCAGTAGTTTTACATTCCTCGGAGTAGGCTGCAAAATATCAAGCTACTGTTGTCAACTTGCCAAAAGGAGAGTCTGATTCCTTTTTCCTTTCATTTTAGGGACTGAGAGAAATTATTTGCTTTTTGAGAGGTCCCTTGTCAACTTTTTAAAAGAGCTTGAAGTGAACTTATAAGCCATGAAATGCCTGGCTAGGAAGAAATATATTTATCAAGATCTAACAGTTGGATATCTTGCAAGATGCTATGATCTCTTCCCAATTTATCATCTGTGCTTAAGCATGACTCAAAGCTGAGTTGCTTTTAATTGGTTTTGGATCAGACACTATTATTTATTCATTGCATCAAAAGGATGTTCAGGATCTCCAGTTCTGGAACTTTACCCTGCTGTGCAAGAAGCCACAACACAAACCAGAAAGTCTCTTTGTGATTGAAATGATGTTTCACATGATTTTTTTTTTCTAAGAGTTATCTGAAAATCTTACCTATTATTTCCGAAGTCCTATGCAAAGTAATTTCGAGTTAAAATATATGACTAGTAGGAACTAAAAGGAAATCTGCCAGTGTTCTAAAAGAAATAAATAAAATTCTTATTCTGCATGACTACCTAGAAAACCCTACATACATGTCATGAAATTAAACATGATTCAGGATCTACCTTACTGTGTTTGCAAAAATAGAGAGGTGTTTACTTGCAAATTCTATGGATAGCTGCTGGCTAAAGTGCTCTACAAGAGCTTGAGAAAGTTATTATTTTATTGTCAATACTTTGTCAAAAAGAAAGGGAGGTGAAACACCACAGGGTAAGGGCAAAAAAGATCCCTGTTCCCTATGATATTTGTGAACTACAGGATCCTGTAGGTCAATACACCTTTTATGTGGTTAATAGTTGGCAGGCCCTAACATGCAGAGCTTGTTAACTAAATTAACACAGAGACATGATCTTCAAATTGTGCATTGATACTTTATCATGATAGTGCCCTTACTGTGAAAAAACCCCACTACGCTGTGGTGTTTCTTTTGGCTGTATATGTACTACAGACTACAATTTCATTCAGAATTCTGATTAATGTTTATCAGTACAAGTTGCTGTTCTTGTTTGCATGGGTAATTTCCTTACTTTGCTTATCAGGTTTAAAAAACTTTTGCCTACCGCTCAAAAATGCCCTGTAATATCATTGTAGATCTGTCCAGGGAAACCTTTAATGAACTAGAAGTGTCAAGTATCACCCTATTTCATATAACAGTTTAATATTCAGAATGAATATTACAGGCAAATGGATTAGTTTTCCTTGATGTTTATGAAGTTGCTGTAAAAGCAGATGGATAATCACTATAGCAACTTAGCACATAAGGAGAGAGTCATTGAAAAGCATTCTGTAATCAGCACTGTGACCTTGACAGCTTTCACTTCCAATTGCCTAAGCAATATTTTTCATCTGTTGTAATCAGGCAAATTTCTTGTATACCATAAAGCCAGCTGGACTATCCAGCAAGACATACTCTGTGTTGGAGTGAACAAATTTAAGAAAGGTCATGCATCTCAGTTCAAGATATTTTATTATGTTTTCCCCTTTGGCATCTTAAATATTTTTGAATTTCAAACTTAGCACACTGAAATAATTAAGTAGCAAGTGGATGTCATCTATATGAAATTTTGCAGAAAACACTGCCTCTCAAAGGTTCTTCATGGATAACCTGAGACAAAAAGGCTAAACAAGAGGATCACCAGATGGGCTGAGAACTGCCTGACCTACCAAGCTCAGAGGATTGTTATCAGTGACAAGACCTCCAGCTGGAGGTTTCTCTGTAGTGGTGTACCCCAAGGGCTGATGCTGGGACCAATGTTATTTAACAGCATCATTGACTACCTGAATAATGGGACTGAAGGCAGCATTGGTAGGTTTGAAGACTATATGAAACTTTGGTGCAGTGACTGATGCACTACACAGTTATATTGCCACTCAGATGGACACTGACCATCTGCAGAAATGGGCTGAGAGAAGCCTCATGGAATTCAACAAAAGCAAATGCCCAGTCTGTTCCTAAGGGAATGGCCTTGTGCAACAGTACAGGTTTGGACAGAGCAACTGAAAAGCAGCTTGACAGGAGAGGACCTGAGTGTCCCAGTGGACATGAAGTTAAACATGAATAAGCAATTCTCCCTCGGTGTAAAGGATATCAGTAGTACACTGGCCTGTGATAGGAAAATTGTTGCCAGTTGGTCAAGAGAGGTGAGTCTCCCCTTCACTGGCACAAAGAAGACATGGATGTACTGCAGAAAGTCGGAAAAGGGTCAGAAAGATGATTAAGGCACTGAAAATATGTTGTATGAGAAAAGGCAGAGTCAGCTGGGACCTGATGTGGGAAGTGGTAAAAAAGAATGAAACCAGACAGAATCAGTGTCAGGACAAAAGAAACAATAAGCCCAAAATCAAATATGAAAATTCCGACATAAACATAAGGAAAAAAATCTAAACACTGTACTATGTGGGTAATTCAGCACTGAAAAAACCTGTCTTCCGTCCTTTAGGATATTCAAAACCCAAGTGGACATGGCCCTGAGCGGCTGCTCTTGGTGACCCTAATCTGAGCAGAAGGGTTGACTAGACCATTTCCAGATGTGCCATTCAACCTCAGTGACTGATTGTGTGGTAATGCATTGTGATAGGACTCAAACCAAAGGAGGTGATATCTGATTTACTCCAATTTATCTACCTGTCCTCAACTGCCCAGAGATCTTCACCTTTCCTGTAGTAGCCCAGTCTAATGTCAATACTGCAACCTGTTCTGCTACTCCTGTCATGAACTGGGATCATTATATAACATTGTAATGGCAACAGAAATAAATAAATCTGTATCACAACATTATCAGTAAGATTTGTGGAAAGAAGAAAGGAAAAATAAGAAATGAGACCCAGCACAACTTTCCAACAACTGGTATGTGTATACCTCTCTTCTGGAAAGTACCATTTCCATCTCCAGAATGAGTAGGCAAGTATGTTCTGCTGGACCTACAAGCTGAGGACATGAGCTACTCTAACTTTACCATAACAGGGTTACGAACTAGAAACTAGAGATATCTCATTGGCTTAGCTGACTGCTCTACAAGTCCTTTGGGCATGTGATGACCAGTTTCCATGAAAATCTCAAAGGATTATATTTTCTCAGAATTTCTGGTGGTTTTTAATATTTAGCTAAAGTGAAAGTATCACATGAACAAGCCATAGGACATTTCACAGATTAACCAGGAAATCTTGAGCATTTTTTTAGTGCTCAGAGGGATTTTTGTGTAAAGTGATGCAGACTTGTCTCTTTCCTGCATAAATGCAAGTACTGAAAAATTGAGTTAAGGAATTCAAGGTAAGGGTGGTGGCTAACAGCAGAGAGTGTCAATGCCTTACTCCAGCAAACAGAGGGAACCTCTCTCTCTTATTTTTTGTGTTTGTGCTCCAAGCTGAAAACAAAAAATACTTTGGTGTGCATTCAAACATTGAAAATTAAAAACTTTGTCTTAATTTAAAAGTCTCTGTATTAATGAGATCCTGGTTACGATTTTTGTTATACAATCAGGCCAACAATGATAGATAACAAAAACCCTTATTAAAACTGGCATCAAGAATTTCTTCATACCTCAGCCATTCTTCAAATAAAGATAAAATTTCTAGCTTCTTGTACTGAGCTGACTAATGGAAACTTTCCTGACAGTAAAGATGCCCTGCTGGGGGGTGAATTACCCTTCTTTCACAACAGAAAGAAGAAGCATATGTTTTGTTTTTTTCCTAAAATAAACTTTTTTTTTTTTAAGGAAGTAAGAAGTCATTTACAGCAGAATTTTTCATGCTGAGAAATGTATAACTCATCCTTGAATAGTGTCACAGTTTGATGCTACATCATGAATGTCCCTGGGATTTCCTGGAGTTAATTTTGATCTGATAAGCCAAGAGCCTCCAAGATAATCTTATCACAGACAGCAACCTCCATGTATTCCTTTTGATTATGGTGAAACAAAAAACACATGGGAGAAATATCACCATTCAAATACAATTTTGTATCTGAGTATCTGAGAATTTAAGTAATGAAAGATGCAACGGAGCCAAAGGCCTTGTTTTCATATAGAGATGGGAAATAAGAAACTAAGCTCCCTGAAGTAGCTGCACATTGCAAATTGCCAGTGGTCAATTTATCTCTGGGGTGCTTTCTTCAATGCTACTGAGTCCTCACTGCATGGTCCAAACTTGCTTATTTGCCTAAACCAATACAGAAATCACACACATAAGCAGTCACAGAATGTCTTGTATTTGCAACTTTTTAATGTATAACACATGTATATGAGTTTCTTGCAATGGTCCTGACCTTAGAAATATTTGGGTTTGAAATAGTGATTAAAAATGTATGGAAAATGTGTAGATAAAATTATTATACTTCATGTTTATTTTGGTCTTTTTCAGATCAGAACAATACTTTCCTTGTAGTGAGCATGTGCAGCCTTCAGGAACATAACTAAATTAAAGCCTGAGTGTTCAAGCTGCTCATGGCTTTGAGAGGCGCACTGTTTCCTGGGTAAATACAGTCTGGAGGGAAGGGTCCAAAAAGTGATAGTGAATGGAGTTATATCCAGGTGTTTACAGGTCACAAATGATGTTCTCCAGGGTCTGGTCCTGTTTAGTTTAATATCTTTATCAATGATCTGGGAATTAGGGAATCAAGCGCACCCTCAGTAAGCTTGCAGAATACACCAAGCTGGAAGGAAGTGTTGATCTGCTGTAGGGTAAGAAGGCTCTGTAGAGGCATCTGGACAGGCTGGGTTGGTGGGCTGAGGCCAATGGTGTGAGGTTCAACAAAGTCAACGTTGGGTCCTGCCCTTGGGTCACAGCAACCCCATGCATTGCTCCAGGCTTTGGGAAGAGTACATGTTAAGCTGCCTGGCAGAAAAGGATCTGGGGGTGCTGTTGATATCCAGCTGAATATGAGGCAGAGTGTGCTCAGGTGACTGAGTAGGCCAATGGCATTCTGACCTGTTATCAGAAAAAGTGTGGCCTGAAAGGCCAGTGACTTCACCTGTACTCAGCACAGGTGAAACCACTCCTCAAACACTGCTATAATGAGTTGATCTTGGCTGGACACCAGATGCCCACCACGCTGCTCTAACACTCCCCTTCCTCAGCAAGAGAGGAGAATAAAATGCAATGGTAAAAAAACTTGTAGATCTATATATGGCAGTTTCCTAAAGCAAAAATGAAAAGTTGCATGTATGCAAGCTAAGGAAGGAACTACAGATTTTATTCTATAATTCCCTACAGCACGTGATGTTCTACCACTTCCTAGGAAGCAGAGATTCAGGGCACATAGTAGTTTCTCCACAAAACAAACATAAAAAAAACAAATGCTCCCTTTTTCTCCTCCTCCTTTCTTTAGCTTTTATATCTGAGCAGGTGTCACATGGTATGGAATGTCCCCTTGGTCACTTTGGGTGACAGTCACAGCTGGCCTAGCAGTGTCCCCTCCCTAGGTCTTGCCCTGCCCCAGCCTACAGATGGAAGGGCAGAATGTTTGAGAGACATCACTGGTGCTGTGCCAGCTCTGCTCAGCAGGAACCCAAACACTGGTGTGTCATCAACACCTTTATAGCGATCAAAGCCAAGCCCAGCTGTGGGAGGGCTGTTGTGGGGAATATTAACCTTATCCCAGCCAGACCCAATACAAATGTGTTCAGTTCTGGGCCCCTCAATACAAGAGGCAAATGGCCTCAAGTTGCACCACGGAAGGTTTAGATTAGGTACTAGGAAAAAATTTCTTCACTGAATGGCAATGGAACAGGCTGCTCAGGGAAGTGGTAGAGTCATCATTCCTAGAAATATTCAAAATACACATGGATGTGACACTTGGGGATATGATTTAGTGGTGAATATAGTGGTGCTGGACTAATGGTTTGACTCTACGGTGCTAGAAAGTATTTTTCAACCTTAATGATTCTATAATCAGGCTCCAAGCCATCCCCAACATTGAGAGCTCCAGGATTTTACTCCTGTCCCTGAGAGAGCTGCCTATTTGGGAACCATTTCCCTTCATCTTCACCCAGGGCCATCAAAGTCCCGCTCATGGAGACCCTCATCTTCATCACAGAAAATCACCTGCTGGTAGTTCCAGTTCTGGGGCTCACTCTTCTACACTTGGCAGAGATATCAGGACAGTTTGCATTACAGTGACACCAGCAGGGTAGGATTTCCTTCAAAAGTATGTGATATTCACAGGTAGCAAAAATAATCAGAGGTCTTAGCTGGCAGGCTAGCATATATTATACTTATTTTACTGCCTCTAGTAGACTGTGGGGCTTCATAACTTGGTACCTATTAGTAAACATGGAGCATAACTTGAGCTCTGAATTTGGTTTGAAATTCAGTGATTGCTGAAATATTTAAAAAGCAGGTCTCCAGATATACCATGTCATTTATTTCATAACCTTACTGGCAACTGCACAGAGCCACATACAATGCATGGATGTAAACCTTTACAAAAACATTATATAATCTAACCTTGCCCTGTTAATCCTGGCTGTTCTCTTTTTTCCCTATTATATATACAATTGCAGCAGACTGCCTTTCAGTTCAATATTAATTCCTGCTTATTAATAAAGCTTGAAAATTTTATTACAATGGGAGCTTTATTAAAATAGGTTTCTGAAATAATTAAGATGTAAAGATATTAATAAAAAGCACACTCCTAAACAGCCACATGAATATATTCATCACCTTTAGAAACTCTTGAAAGAACCTCGGGTGGTTTATTTCCCTTCTACTGTTTGAAAATAGCATTAAAAAGCTTAATTTGCTTTCTCAAGGTCACACATTTAAGTTATTGACAGAGTGGCAATTGCAGGGTAGAAAAGCCAAGGTACTGAATGCTAGCAACCACAGCACTGGCACTGGTGCCCTCAGTCTAATCAGTGCTTTCCTACTCTTGGGATAAATATAGCATTTTGTTTTTTCCTTTTTCCGCTAAAGAAAGAGATGATCTGCAATTTCTGCTGGCTGCTGAGAATTTGGTTTGCTGGAGCTTTGGTGGCTGAAAATGAACCAGCAGCAGGTGGCAGCAGTTTGTCATGCTTCCAGCCTCCTCTGGGTCCACAGGCAACCATTTCTGGCCACATAAATGACTTTTTGCCTCTTGGATTTGTTCTGTATTTCTGCAGAAAAGAGATTTGACTCTTCTGAAAAGGTTTACTACCAGACTTCAAAGAAAGCTTGGTACTGGGCAACTCCTGGTGATGCCAGGTATGCCCAGCCACATATTCTGGCTTCCTTGGAAGACTGCCTGCATGGATGCAGAGAACAGTAATGTTTTAGGAAGGTTAGGTACAATGAGGAAGAAAGGGGCATATACATATTCTGTCAGTCTCTTGGGGACCACAAATGTATCCTGAATTACGTGTGATGATCAGAATCACTTATTCAGACCTCTAAAGCAAGACTATAAAGCACTAAAATATTCCCTTTGAAGTGAACCTATTAATTGCAATGCTTAAGTGCTACATTTTGTTGCATCCAAATACATGCCAGTAATGTATTTTTCGTTTATTTCCAATTAACATGCATGGGTTCTTCCTTCTTAACTTGCACTTTATAACACAAGCAGTGTCTCAAGGATATGTAAGCTAATTGTTTTGCACTGAAATGGCCGTGTTTTTCATCTGTTAGCTACAGTTTTTGTGTGCAGGAATGCTGTTAAAACCTTAGTAAACATTATTAGGCACAAAAAGAATGACGATATTCAATGAGCACTAAGCTGTGGACCAAGGGAATGATGCATGGTACAATGTAAGAACAAGGGAAAACAACAAAAGGAATTCCACCCTTGCAAGCAAGCTGAGCTTTGTGAAATCTCTAAAGATAAATTCAGCAGGGTAAAGAGCGATTAAGCACATGCTGCAAATTCTGCTTCTTAGTAGAACAAGCTGGTTCTCAGAAACCTATTAAAAACACTTATTTTCATGTCCTTGCCAGGGGAAAAAAGGGACAAAAGTCTTCTATACATACACATTATGATATGTGGAAGAGCAGCATAGGTAAAACTACACACATTCTAGCTTCTATTAATTTTTACCATTTAGTCCATTACCATTATTTAAACACAGAAATTTGTCATAGTCACCTTGAACAAGTGAATTAGGACATACTTTATAAAAGAATTTTAATGAAAGGCAACATGCCTTGCTAAATAGGCAACCTCTCTTCTACTAACCCAATATTCCATTCCTGTTTATTAGAGTGATTTGGAACATAAATTTTCTGAGATTGATTCACATCTCTTGATTTCTGTTTCCTCTGTTCCATGGATGAGGATAATGATTTGCACCTCCTGTTCAAAGTATCCAAAGTGACAGAGAGCAAATGCTGTCTGATATGCAAGTAGAAATGAACCTGTGGTGGTACAAACCAGGAATAAACCACTGCTGTGGGTTATTCCTGGTTTGTACCACCACAGGGTTATATTTTATTTTGCTTTTATCCTGGAACACTAAGGGGGTGAAGGATACAAATATTGGTATTTTGATATTTTCTAATGCCAACAAGCATTTTCTACACTCTTCAAAATTGTCTTATTACACTCTTGTACCAAGCTGCATCATCAATGTAGTCTGTGACAGTGGAACTACAGATTTTGGAGCTAATTTTCAAATTCACAGTGTCTGTGTTGAAGGAGACTGCAGCTTTGTAGGAGCCTACATGAAGTGAAATTCAGCAGGACAGGAGTCACTGCTTTCCCTTTTTTGTGACTTTGCTTGTGTGCCATGCATCTGAGGTGCTAGGGAAGGTAGCCTCTTGCAGTGGTGAAGATTTGAGGCCATATGAAAACATCTCTGTAGAAGAGAGCTTGCAGACTGGCTCATTAAACAGGATATGGAAAGATGATACCATAAAGTTCCAGCTCCCTATTTTAATTTGTTATCTAGGAGAAAACATAAAAATGAGTGGTTCAATTAGCCTGATTGTGCCTGAATTTGCAGTCATAGAGTCATAGAATCATCAAGTACCCTGAGCTGGAAGGGTCATTGAGTCCAATTCCTGGCATGCTGTATTTAGCAGTGTTTGTCCTAGACAAGTACTTTCTTTAGCAATTTGAACCCCATTATTTACATTCTCATGACTCTAGAATATTTATTGAATGTTTTTCCCAAATAAAATCCACTAGTCAGCAAAATGTTGAAATAATTATATACAGCTATATAATGTAACTATCTTATTTCAGTCATCCATATGATATTTCTGTCATGAAATTCTAATAGCTCTTGGAAGAGTATGAGCAGACAGTTTTAATTTTCTGGGCATGGACTAGATCCCAGCAGAATTAATGCATCCATTAGCTTATCTATTAGTGCTTATCAGCCATCAAGCTGCAAGTTTTGACTTGTGTGTGCCGTTTGCTTTACATCAATATGCTAACACAAACAGATTGGCAGTTCAGATTAATTAAAAGCAGATTAGGAACTAGAGAACACCAAAATTTTTCTAGAAAGAATTTTCTTAAAAATAAACACAAAGTAGAAACAGTGACGGACATTTACTTAGAAAAAATATTACACAAGACTAAGAAATAAATCCGACTACAAAGTCGACTTTATATCAAGATTATCACACCTATGTACACAGGGTGTAAATCATTTGCCTACCACACCCCTGTTTCAATCAATTTTATTTTCTTTACTTCATTTTGCATATGGGAAGGGTTGTTTAATTTCAGGTTTCTAGGCATGTTTAAAAGCCAATATTACTATGCATACACCTTAACTTAGAGTACAGTGTTCAGGAGATGAGAATGGGTAGTTCCTGGAAAATGCTCTCTCTGCTGCCCAGGATGATTATCCTATGATTGGACTTCAGTTTCAGGGCAGAGAATTGTCTGAAGGCTATTTTACAACTTCCCAGTATTTCCAGGACTTCTGGCATATGAATTTGTCTTTTCCTAAGAGATATGTTAGTGTAAGACTGGGAGAGCAGCTGTATTTCCTATTCAAACTTTTTCCCTTAGGGCTGTGAAAAGTGACCTCCAAACTTCTGCTTAAGACTCTTCAGTTCCCTGAATAACTGGCAGAGAAGATTACTTGGAATATATTCAGGAAATATCTTTTTTCTATTGAGTGGAGAACTCCTACATATGTTTGCTGCCTTTTTTCATTGTTGGGGTACTGCTTACTTTTAGAGAGGAGTTATTGTAGTCCCTACAGTACCTGCCACAATCCAGCATCTATAGAGAGATAAATTTGAGGTATTAGAGCTGCTGTTGTTTTGACACATCATACACATTCCTTCTCCACTTTCAATTTTAACTATTTATTGGTATTAGAGATATTGAATTGCTGTATGTCTCCTTCCATTGTTAGGCACACTTGCCTTTAACAGGTAAAGAAGAAAGTACCAACTGAGCTGAACTTGCTGTTTGTGATCCATGAAGAAAAAGATCAGCAGCAACAGGCATGTCAGGAGCAGATTTTATTAGGTAACTCAGAAACTTGTTATGGTTTTAGCTGCTTTTAATGTTTGACTGAACCAGTCCAACTATTCTTTGCACAACCCTGAATCAATGGGAGCAAGGGCAAGCTCATAAGTGTTAAAGCTATTCTTTTGACAGCCTGACTTTGGGGGAGAGATGAAGAGATAACAAGCAATTTCCAGGGCAACAAGCATCTTCCTAAGTCTGGAAGGATTACATTTTGCAGAAAGGAGGACAATTGGCAATTAGTTTGGGACACTTGTCTTGAAACATAACCTGTCCAGCTTAATTTGAATTGTTTTAGGTACTATTGTCCTAGCTATTATTAAAACTTTAATTTGCTTTAATTAGCCTTTAAAAAAACCTCACAAAACCAATGCAAACATTAATGTTTTTAATATCAGTGGCTTTTTAATCACAGTATGCAATGCTTTGCTGAATTTGAAAAGAGGAAGCCTGCTTTATTAAAGATGGACTTATTCAGCTGGATATGTATGTTTACATCAAGCCTGTAGGGATTTCAGTCTGTTTTTCAACACCTGTGTAGTTACAGTAAAACTAGATCCCAAACAGGTTACTGAGCTGCTAGAATTATTTGCATGAAGAGGGTGCTGAAGACACTGCAATCTGAGTACCTGAAACAGTAATAAACAAAATAAACTCACATCTACTGGCAGTTCAGGGTGATGCCAAGTTCTCAGCAGCACAGGTCATAGCCCTACCTCATCTCAGTCTCAGGCAGAAGCTGCACTGGTGGTTTGGAGGGGGGGAGGGGGAAACATTTCTAAAAGCACATCTGGCACTTCCAAGTGATGCAATGCCTCTAAAGGACTGACATTTAAAGCAATCATAATCTCAGTGGAGAATTAGTTTATTCTGTCATCCTCTGACTTCCTTAGCCTGACTACTCTAAAATCCAGCTCTCATGCAGGTGACAACAGGCCCATTAACTCTGTCAAAGGATGGCTTTCCTATTTTCAAACATGGTAGGATATTAAGTATTCAGCCTCTGCTATCAACAGCTGAGTGTTAACTTTCAGCAGCAGTCCCAATAAGTCCCTCAGCACAGTGCCCAATACATCAGCATTTTTTACTACATTCCTTACTTCTTCCCCCTAACCCAGCCAACAGTTTTTTTATATGCATGTTAGTAAAACATAACCTTGTTCAGGCAAATATTTACTAAAATATGTGTTTAGGCCATGCAAAATATCCTCAAACCAACTTAGCACAAGTAACTTCTATAATCAGGACCCATCCATGGGAGGTATTGTAAAGTTTTCTACTTCACATTTGGTTTAAATTCTCTCTTGTTTTCAACTTTATTTCAAAGCATTTATGCAGTTACTTTCCAGTGCACTGTGATGTGTTTAACAGATTCTGACGCCTCTGCTTTGAAGGTGCAGACACATTACTGCTCTGAAGATGGAGCTAAAGATTTTTGTAAAGTTAAAAGGAACTAAACACAAATAACAAGAAGAGATAAAAAAGTTTTTGGGTTTTCTTTTCCCTTGTAAAGTGTCGCTATAGAGCACGACACGGTACAAAAGTACACGACTCCATCAAAAGGTGCAAGAGAGAGATTTATTATTTGCAACGTTGCTTTTATACTTTTCAAGACGCTTACACCCATCCAGCATACACATTCAATGTCCATTGGTCATATAAGAGAAACAAAGTTCCCAGTAGGTTATTAGGAGCTACGTCACTTTGTGAGCTAGCCAGAGTCCATATCTCCTAAGTTTCTCTCCTTTATCCTGTCTCCACGGTGACGACCTTGGTACCTTCTTCAGGAGAGATACAGGGCTTCCTTATCTTCTGGAGGCCTTTGCTAGCTTACAAAAACAGCACAGAATGTCTTTCCTACAGTAAAGAACTGATAAATAAACCATGTTTTCCTGACTGCAGCTTATAGAGTTGGACATCTGTAGCTCATTAATTTACAACTGTCATTCAAACCAATTATTGAAAGAATTAGGTGCTTTTTAAAAGAGGGACAGAACAAAAATAACTTCACTTTTTGAAGATTTCTTTTAAAAGCATTTCTGACATTATTATCTGCTAAGCACAAATAGCATATTGTTCCAAATCTATTATCTTTCTTTTTTTTCCCCTCTTCTTTCTCCTTTGCATCATCTACAGCTTGGTTGGTATATCAAAGATATCCAAAAGTTCCATCCCTACCCAGAGTTTTCATTTTAGGAGAGGGATGTTTTAGACTCCAGACCTGTGAAAAGACCCTTTGGATGCTTTGTTTCTCACTATACAGTGACCTAGTATTTGAGTATTAACTAAATCTGCTGCATTGCAGTTCTAGATCTGATTGAAATAAATTTAAATATTTTTTCCATGCTAAATGGTCTGAATTTCAAGGAGATTCCCCAGTATTTTTCTGGGGAATCTCCTTGTTAGTTAGTCTCCTAACAGCTCTTCTTTTGAAAGATTATTGCCAAATATTTGATTTTTTTGTTTTTGTTTGACATGATTAAACTGCAATGGATCCTTACTAAGCACACACTGAGGGTGATGTCTAGGACTTCATGCTCCTAGGACTCTAAATTTGGCTATCTTGTAGGGATTCCGAATCACTTTGATAATTAAGTCCAATCCATGCTGAATCTTGAGTGTTCAGATCTGCTTTACAGTGTCAAGTCTATTGTGCCACTCAAATGGATTCAAAATGTAAAAATGTAAACTTAGCTAAATCTTGTATGTTCAGCCCTGAAAACCATACATGACTACTGGCTTCAGAGCACCAGCTACAGGAACTCCTCAGACCAAAGGTGCCTACAGTATCCCTTTCTCTCACTACTGTTTTCCTGATGGCTTCTAGAAATTCCAGAGGAATCAGAAGTTTAGTGGTATTTTATGCTTCTGAAATTTTTCTGAGGAATTATATTTGATCTGTTTCACAGAATCACAAAACCAATTAGGTTGGAAAAGACCTCAAGGATAATTGAGTGCAACCTATGACTGAACATCACATCAATTAGACCATGGCAGTAAGTGCCATGTCCAGTCTTTCCTTAAACACCGCCAGGGATGGTGAGTCAACAATTTCCCAGAGTAACCTGTTCCAATGCTTCCAATAACCCTTTTGGTGAAGAAATTTTTCAGAATATTATATCCAAACCTCCCCTGGCACAACTTCAGGCCATCTTATCCTGTCATGAGCTGCCTGGGAGAAGAGGCCAGCCCCCTGGCTACAGACTCCTTTCAGGCAGTTGTAGAGATTGGTAAGATCTCCCCTGAGCCTTCTTTTCTCCAGGCTAAACAACCCCAGCATCCCCAGCCACTTGTCATAGGACATGCATAATCTATGTCCAGTTTTGTGGTTATAGATCTCAGAGAATGAAATAGTTCCTGTCAGCTTTTTTATTGAAAAAAATTCCTCAGCACATCCTTGACCAGTGGCAGCTGGGGAGGCCACGAAATCATGCTTTCCCAATTTGGTTTGCCCTCCAACAGACACTTGCATAAAGGTCAATTGTTTTCATAATATAGAGCTAAAGCCTTGTGTTACAATATGTTTGCTAAAAATGTTACATATAAAAAGAGTTCTCAGGATCATGCTTTGAAAACAATTTACATTTTCATTAATAGAAGTGAGCCAATGGGCTCAAAAATACCTTTTTAACAGTTTTACATAATAAAGATGCTTTATGAAAGGGATTTCCCAACCTCCTGGACATGGTGATAGGGAGAGGGGAGAAAGAAAATCAGACTAAACAGGTCTCATGATAACATCAACTGGTAATCCTGTTTAAGATGACTGCAAATAAGTATTACCTTTTGGGACTCTAGGAGGACCAGAAAGCTGCACTGTGAAAACTTCAACCACCCGAGCTCCTGGGTAAAGGAGGGATTTTCTGTCAATTGTGAAGGTCTGTGACTCCTTACAGTAGTCGAATGTGAGCACTGAGATGCAGTTTAAACATTCCTGGCAAGCTCATTGCAAAGTATGAAACAGAAGGATAACACCATTAGTTAACTCAAGATGAAGATTTTCATAGAGAATAATACCAGGAATAGGTGGATCTGAAGGAAGTCCACTGTTATTCATAGTTTCCCAGAGATGAAATATTTATGTCCTGTATTGTATGTTGCCCTCAGTTTTTGTTAAAAATTAAATATAGACCCTTCTACTTCTTGACCTCATCTCCAAGCTGTTTCTGTGATTTTGTCTGTTGGATGAAAGAATACCTCAGTGTCAGATTTGAAGCCATAAGGTGAAACTTCAGATCACTCTGTTCTGTCTTCTGCCTGAGGAATCCCCAACCCACTCACATGAGTGCACCAGCAGCAGCATCAGAGTAGAACTATGGAATCATTTAGTTTGGAAAAGACCTTTAAGATCAAGTTCAACCATAAACGTAACACTGCTAAAAATACCACTAGACCATGCCCCCAAGTGCTATATCTTCACATCTTTTAAATATCTCCAGGGATAGTGACTCAACCACTTCTCCGTGCAGCTTGTTCCAAAGGTCTGACTATTTCAGTGTTGAAATTTTTTCCCAATATCCAGACTAAACTTCCCTGCAGCAAGTTTAGGCCATTTCCTCTTGTCTATCAATTTTTACTTGAGAAAAGAGACAGACACTTTTCCTCCCAGCTTGCAACCTTGGATGGATTGATCTCACTTCTTTGTGATCACAATTTGCACCTAAAATCTCCAGTGCAGTAGTGTGAAGAGTGGCTCACCCAAATTTCAAAGAAATCCTGGTTTTTACAGGAGTTCTCTCCTAAGATTGATCATAATTCTTATTACAAGTTTGAACCTATGTTTTTCAGATATGTTCTTAGCCTTTGCAGGCAGGAAAAACTAATGTAAAGAAGTACCTCAGCCTTGCAACAATCACTGCACTGGAGTGCAAACAATTTTTATAGTAAAATGCAGTCACTATGACTTTTCTGTTTTTTAGCTTGGAGACTGAATGGTCTTTCCTTGAATGTGTATTTTACAATGGTCAAAGCCTAATATTTTATACATCACTTTTTTTTTACTGAAGATATCAGATTATTTTTGTAGGTTCAACTCGCTCATATTCCTGCCTCTCACCATATCTGCTCTATTTCCCATGTGAAAGGACTCCTTAGCTATCAAGAGGGGTATGCTGTTCCTCTTGTCTCTGTCTGCCTGTTCTTGTTCTTTGGGGAGAACTACATAAGTTTTTCCATCCTAAGCTGAGATGAAAATTTAGGAAAATTCCAGTGCTGAAAGTTTTAGATCACTTCAATTGCTATGGTTTTGATGTTTATCTTTGAGCAGAGAGATGATAGAAAATAGAGGGAAAAGCAGCAGATAACTATTACTGTGTTACTAGTCATCTGAGAAACTTGCTAGAACTGTCACCAGCTCTCCACCTTTTGTGAAGTATTTTCTCTGGTAGCCATGAGTTTCCACCACATGCCTTCTCTTGTCCATTTTCCCCCAGCTAATTTTCCATATTCTTCTATTCTGCTCCCTGAAAAGACCCTGTTCATCAAGCAGCTGTGCTTAGTAAAAAAGTTGTGCATGCCTTGCAACGCACGTGTTTTCAGTAGCCTCCTCCCTAGACGTGGCAGCTGTCAATGACACAGGATGTGAAAGTTGCCAGCACATAATGGTGTGATATAAAATATTCCCTGTAAAGGGAACAAATTAAAAATAAAGCCGAATTTCCAGATGCTACTTTAAGTTGAGGTGGTTGCAAGCACATGTGAAGTCCATATAGTAATTAACTGTTCCAACACAGGAACCAGAACAATAGTGCAAAGGATGCTACTGTTAGAAGCAGCTGAAGGTTAAGAACACAATGATTAAGCATTGAGAATCAGAAATGCCCTGCAAATAGGCTATATCCATGATAACACATTTTTAAAGTTTTGTTGGTTTTTTTTCTTTTAAGAACAAGAGCAGAGATAAGCAGGTCAGAGTCACAGAGAATTACTTCGGCTTAGCTTTTAGAAAAATAAGAAATAGATGCATGAAATTATAATAGCAAAAAATAATATTTAAAAAATAAACTGATTTCTCCTCATTGTTTGCTGAAACACTTGTGAAAAAATCTACAGTGAAATCTCATAGTCAGAAAGATGCAATTGAAAATGAGTGCAGCAGTGATCTGCTTGTGGGGGAGACACCAATAGCATTTGACAGAGAGAAAGAAATTATACTTCTCTTTTCTGGAAATATTTCTCCTACATTGGCAGAGCTGATGTTCTACAAAGAATAACTACAAATTCAATTTATGCAGTAGGAAGAATGGGCCTGATATTACAAATCCCTTTTATCTTTTTCAGCTTAGCTATTGTTTGTGGAAGTACTGACTTATGAGTTATATTTGTATTTTTATTTCCTGTCTGGTTTTGTTTTCTCAGATTAACTATCTTGGTTTAGACAGAAAGCAAAACATTGAGGGTCAATTTATATGATTCCACCTGCTTTAAGAGCAAGACAAGGATGAACAAGAACAAGAACAGAATTCCACCCTGGAGTTATTTTTGCTTAGGGAAATTAGAACACATTGAAATTAAGATTGTTGTTAAAACGACAAGTGTTTTGTCTTTCCCATCCTATTGTAAGTTACAGGTGCAAAGGAGTGCTTTGTGCACTACCTGGGACAGTCCCTTCACTGGTGGAAGGCGCCAGAGATATTCTGAATAGATATTACTTGGATTTTGTATGCAAACCTAATTTTGGACTTTACAAGCTTTTTTTTTTTTTACTTTAATTTTTTTACTTATAAATAAGAATCCAGAGCATGAAAAAGAGAGTGTTTTATGAAGCTCTAATGTTTGAATTTCTCCTGGTTGTTATGTATCTCTTATATTATGTATCTCTTGTATCTCTTTTGCTTATTGTTTTCACACTCTATAATAATGGAAAGAGCTGTCATTGAAGAACTGTAGGAAACTAATTGGAAATCAATCAAAGTTTGATTAATTAGGTGTAATTTACTTTTCGGCATTTTCGAAAGAAACAAATGCTTTCTTTCAAAAGTAAAGTTACTGAGTTTTGTTTTAGACGAGTTAAGCTGCTTTCTTCTAAATATAAATGTTTTGATTCCCTTATTTTTATCTAGCATAAAGTCACAATAAACTGCATAATCTCTGAGCCATATCCACTGCTACATTATATCAATTTAATGATGGTATAACTCAGTGAAATAAAGAGAAACAAAAATTTACTAACTTAAATATACAATACTGATTATACACTGGTAAATTAATCCTATAATACCCATATATTTTAAATCTTCTACTCAAAAAAAATGTTGTGTAAAGTGAATAAAAGTATGGCATTATTTTACAGGTTTTAAGTATAAAAATATGCTGAATTCTCTATTTCTATTTAAAAGGTTCACAAAGTTGAAAAACATATCTAAGAAACAAAACGCCAAACGCCATTTGCAACCTATTCCTAAAAATGAGTTAAATTTATATTATCATTATTTTTTGTAGTTAATTTAGAGTTAGGCCTGAAATACTTTCAGGCCTGAAAGTTGCTTCTGTATTTTCAGACTGGTTTTGGATTAAGTAGAAAGCAGAAAAACTACTGGAGATAAAGAAAGAATAGGATGAGATATCTTTGCTCCAGTAAAGTTCTTTTCCTGTATCAGAAGTGAATTATTCCTGGAATTGCATGTTATGATCACAAAAAAACTAGAATAATGTTAACAAATTCTTATTTATTTTTCCATCTCCCTTGGTACAATTTACTTTCTGGTTGAATCTATTTGTATTTAAATCATGATGTAAATGTCTGTGAATCTGGAGGTTTATCTAGTCTACATTTCTTGCTTTACCAGTCAACAACTTATTCCTTTCTTTTTTTTGTTTTTTTGGTTGTTCAAGGATGTCAAGACTGTAATTAGCACTGGACTTGTCAAACTCACAGGCAGTATAAAGCATTGGCCTTTAAACAGTTACCTGACTTACAGGTATATGCTCTGACAGTGAATGTTCAAAATGTGTAGGAGAAAAAATTTGTGAATGTATGCATTTCAATTTTTTAAGAGAAAATGTTGCAAGTACTGGAATTCATTAAACTCATTTCAGCACAAGGCTGTGTTGTCCCATATTAAAGTCACTTAAAATAAATGCATGTATCAGATATTTGTAAATATAACTGATACACGAAGAATGGATTTATTTTGATTTGAAATATATGCATAGGGAGAAAATCCACATGAACATATTTGACCTGTTTTAGAAAAGGAGAATTTCATTAAGGTTAGTAAAAATCTGAAAATGTAGACAGTAAAGAGTAGGGAATAAATAGCAGGTACAGTAAATATATCAAGTTAGGCAGATGACCAACAGATTAAACAGCTAAGAAACCCTCCAGCGCACCTGGTGCTGCAAATGCCTCATTTTTCAGGTCCTGCAACTGAACAGCTCACACAAGTTTCTGCTTCTCAAATGGCAAATAGCTCCTAAGGAAGGGAAAAAAGAAACAGAAGAAATCTTTAGAATCACAAGCCTTCTATGTCTGCAAAAACATTTGTGCCTATGTCACTAATTTACCACCATAAGGCAGACAAAAAATTGGAAACCTTGCAAAACAGCTGGCCCTCTGCCTGCTGCTACAATTTACCGGGGGAACAAGCAGGGATGAAAGCCTGGCATCAACTGCTCTGTGGCACCAGCTTGTGTGCTTGTTCTTGTGACACACAGAGAGCACTGGAACAGTCAAGGTAAACAGTACAGGGAAGATCAGTAAACCTACTCATGGTGTTTGGTGCTATTGAATGTCAGCAAGGGTAGGAAAACCTACTTCTACCTTTAAAATAAAGAAAACCACCACTTATACAACAAAACTTCCTTGCTTTGAAGCAGTTCTCCACTTGCCATTAGGCTCATTACCAGGGGTGTTTGATTGGGTTTTTTTCTCATTGAAATACAATGGCACAAAGTCTTTGTTTAGCAAGGCAGCTTCATCGTTTTAATATTTGATACATCATAAGCAACCCTCTCTCCCAGGTAACAGATTTTTCAGAATATTACTGCATTTACTTTACCTTCCTGCAGTGTGGGTAAACCTCAGGAAGATGGTGACTCTGAGAGAAAACAAATACAAGGATGTCAGAAAGCAAAAGCTTGCATGTTTACTGTTGTCTTTCCTAAACTAAAGCATGTATCCAAATGTGGAAACATCACACTTGTTAAAATATCTGTAATGTGAAAATGAAATTGTAGAAGAACAAATCATCCTTGTTAAAATCATAGAACACTGTACATCAGAGACATTTAATTTATATTATTAGGGAAACAAAAAAAATGCTTCTGAAAACTCTCTTAAGAATTTAGAAAAAGAAATAAATGTCATGATCACTGAGTTATAACAACAAGCCTATTTCTTCAGAATTACACAACAAAAACCCCACAGATTATTACTTTCTTTGCAAAATAGACATGAAGAATATAATATATAACCCTTCATCCTTTTTAAACCTGACAATTACTGTCAGTGGCTCATACATTGATCTTTTTCTTCTGTCAGCCTTATGTTTTGCAGATTTTTGACGCGCTGCTCAGACAGTGACATTTTAATAAAGCTTTGGCATGTGTGCGTTGAATTTTAAGCAAAATTACTGTTCACAAAAAAATGGATAGGGAGGAGAATCTTCCCAGACAGGGGACTGCAGAGAAGATCCAATCTCCAATGTTTTATCTTCACTGGTGGTCAGTGCACAAGGTTCTGATGATAACAGTGGTCCTTTAAAGAAACAATTGCTAAACATGCAGGTACTCTGTTAGAAAAGAAGGTAAAGAGGAGTACTGTCCTCTCTTTCACAGTCAGTACTTGGTGCTATAATTTTTCTGCTTCAATTGTTCTCACAGTCTACAGCTTACAGTTTGTGGGTGGCCTCTGCCAGCCATAATTTTCTGATCAGCTGTTATTAGTCAGCAAACTTGCTACATTAGATGGGTAGTGGCTTCATCCTTTCTTTACTCTTCTTGAATATTTGTGTCTTTTACAAGCCTCCCTCTCTCAAAAAGCAATAGGAACATACACATTAAAATGTGTTGTATGCAGCAATAAAGTCACTTTTCCCTTTTAATGGCACTACCTCAGTGGGTACAAAGATAGGGTAGTTAGCCAGAATGCCATTGTACCTTCTATAAGATCTGTCAGGTATCCTGCTTTTATGCTGCTCCTGTATCACCTCCTACTAATGTTGTCACACCACAGAATGTTCTGCAATCATTGCACAAGCAGAACAGTAGCCAGCAATTGACATTGCTTCTGCTCTTTAGCCATTCCTTGTTCCTCTAATGCAATTCCTAGTGACTAGAATATCCTCTGAATGCCCTGAGCTAGCAGCTAAGTTTCACAGCAAAAATGAAAGGTCTCCTATTTTTACCTAATAGGAACAAAAGGGGATATTCACAACCTGCTCTTGCAATCCTCCTTTTTATTGCTTCTCAAAGTCATGATCTGGCAGCACCCAGCCAGTTCCTTATTGATGATAAATCCCACCAGAGCACTTCTCAGTCCTGCAGCTACCATCCTTTTACCAATAGACAGCCTCTCCTCTCAGGGGCTGACCATCTGTCAGGTAGCTGTGAGCAGTAACACTGCTGCTCCAAGATTAATGTCTGTCAAGAGGTGAAACAATACGGTTTTGAGGCTTTTGTCCAAAGATATTTTTCCTGTTTCAGAAAGGGAGATGTGCCCTATCAGAAAGGCATAAGCACTGCTTCATTTTGTGGTTGGAGATTCTGAATGTACCAATGGCCACTAGGATCTACAAATCATGAAAAGAATATTCCTACCAGGAACTGCAGGAACTGTATAGGCTGGCTTTGAAACAATTCATTGCAGTGTTTTACTGCAAATACTGCCTACCTGATACAATATAACTGTTCCTTAAAGACAAAATTAATAGCTTAAGAATTCCATCATCGTTGCTTTAGATTCCTAAATTGGAAACATTTGACCCTGCTCTTTAATTTAAAATAGTCTGTGAGGGCCTGCTTCACTCAGGAAACATTAGATTGCTCTCATCCTTGAAACAACTTCTGAGTTTTAATCTGCAGCTAAACTCTAAGGTCACTTTTCTTGCAGTTTTAGAGATCAATTTTAATCTGTTTTGAATTCTGAATTTCCATTGCGTAAGGTCCAGCTTCTCTTTCCAGAGAAATTCACCAAACAATGGTTTTCATGTTCTAGAAAATTAATATAAATTTTTTCTGTACCCCAACACTGTTACAAAGTTCAGGCAGATTGTTTGTCTTCTGTTCCTAAATCACCTTCTCAGTGGGGCCATAGTGTGGAAAAATTTGGCAGTTTCCATATCCTCTCTGGGGACAGCAGAATTGCAAATGCTGGCTGAAATGCATAACTTTGTTCTGATTTTTTCCATTGATGGGTTTTTTAATTCCTTCTCCTTGATCTTCGGCAGTCCTCAGCAACTCCATCTAAGTAAGGAGACACACAATCAGAAGAGCTTGTCTTGCCAGGAATCCAAAAGAGACTGCATTCTTTAACAGCTGGCTTTCTCCTTCATTGTCTTCTGCTGTTCAGTAGTACTTCTTACAGGTCTTGTTATTGACTCTGGAAAAATGCCAGATGTTTTCTGCCCATTTAGGGATGACATTTCCCTCCACGGAAATGCTTTTATTAAATCAAGTTTGGTTTTTTTTTTTGTGTTTTTTTTTTTTTTTTTTTTTTTTTTTTTTGTTACAGAAGCTAAAGCAGCCTGCATGTTGTGTTCTGTAACTTTTTATTGTGTACAGTTTGCTCTGAGGAACTCAACTGTCTCTTAGACGAGAAGTTCTAATTTCCATGCCTGAATATTGAATGTATTATATTACCACCACTAATGTAAACATGCATTTAAAGTGACTACTAAGACTATAATTTGGCAATGTAAAGTGTGTTAGTAGTGGTGTCTTTGCAGTAAGGTGCTAAACCCTTGTGCTCATTCCTTTCTTTACAACTGCTGAGTGATGTTGAATCTGATGTGGGTTTTACAACATCATTTTGGGAACTCTGCAGACCTACTGGACTACCTTTTTTAGGTTAAAAAGTATATGGACATTAGTAAGCACTACTATTCTTTCCTATCCCAGTTAGGTCAACAGGAACTGGACTCAGTGAGGAGAAAACAATTCTATCTGAAAGACCCATTCACCTGGCCTGTAGTCTAAATTTTAGAGGCTTCTAGTGCTGGCTGATATGTCCGTAACAATCATATCTACCATACCAAAATCTGGGTGAAATCTAGTGAATTTAGTATCTGCTGGGTCTAGGGTATTCAAATGAGACAATGATAGGTACTCAAATTGTTTTTTCAAACAAGCATTTGTCTAAAGTAGATTAAAAAGATGCCTTTCAGTTGTTCCCCAAACCCAGGAAGACATCACTACCAACTCACAGGATATGTTCTACCAGTCAACACTGTCAGGGATAAACAGACAATCTATTAATTCTTTGTGTAAGATCCCAAAATGAATTAGATAATAAAAAATATTAAAATATTCTTGATCAAACTTGACTCAAAGAAGCAGGAAACCTCAACTTTTTAAATTCAGTCTGAAAGAAATTATATTATGTGTCTTCTTGCAGTTGTCTCCTTCCAAGAATGTCTCCTGCTGAGTTCTGGATCTTTCCCAGTAATGGACTGCTTGGATTGATGAAAAATATTTTAGTTGGACCAGACACTTTTATTTGATTAATATCTATTAAATTTTTATGAGGCTACTTGTATTTAGCAGTCTTTAGACATGACTCCTTGAGCAGAACGCGTGGGTCTCAAGGGTATGTGTATATTCATACTGTGAAACAGCTACCAGTTGATAGATGTTAACTGTGCCTACACTGTGAAAAGTAAACAGGCTACAAATGGCTAGCTACAGAAAATTAAGACAATATGGTTTCATACTAAATATTAACAAAAATAAATTAACTTTTCCACAAAAAGCTCTGGAGGCAATGTGCTTTCTCTAAAGGGATGAGTTAGACAATGAGGTTCTCACCAAGTCTTTTTTAAAAAAAACACTTTTCTCCACAAGAGGTAGATTCAAGGAACCTAAGTATGTAATCTGTTGGCTGCATTTAAGCATTAAAAGCATCTGCCCCGTAACACTGACTAAAGTTTTCTTAAAATGCATATTGCCATTCTCTTTTTATCTCACTTGGATGATGACTCAGTTAAAAAATTATTTCATCCTCACTTTAAAAATCTTCACCTACAGCAGAAAGAGGATGTTTTTGAAATAAATTGAATATCTTCAGGAGATGGAATTGAAAAGGTTTGAGGGTGAGGAGATACACAGCTGCTGGGTAATTCACCCTACCTGCCATCTACAGCTGACATTTATTAGAGCCTTCAAGCCATTTGTGCAAAAAATCTGCAGTGGTTCCTCTGTTCCTTTTACTGAATTTCAATCAATCCTATAGGGTTTATTCCTGAAGTGAATCAATACAGAGAGTTATTTTCAAAAGGCCTAAGACATCTATACCCTATTTGTATTTAGAACATTATTTCAACTACTTTCTCACAGAGCAAATATCACCAGCAGCAAGACCACATCTTCTCATATCTGTACAGGGAAAAGGACAGTTTGTCACTTTGGGCAAAGATCTAAAGATATTATTGGCTTATATATTTGAAGATTTATTCTTTAAAATCTGCCTGAAAAAAGTACAAAAGAAAGAAATAGGAACTGTGCACTTTGAATTTATGCAATGTTAATAATTGGTAGTTCTTCAGAAGGATTCAGAAGGAACCCTGAAATTATGAAAAAACCCCTTGGTTTTAAAAAATGAACAAAATTCCCTTACTATGAGCTCAAATAAGCTCAGTGTAGAAACAAATCACAGAATGCATTGCCTAGCATCAGTATTTTCTACCACTTCCAAGTATGTGGATGTCTACAGATTGAGGAATGGCAGAAAATGCTTTATTTGAAACAGCACATAATAATTTGCTCTTCAGCCTGAGAAACGTACATCTTTATTTCTTTTAAGTCTGTTAAAGGAAGAAAAGTGCTGCAGGACTTAAGACCATCAGAACTGGGTTCCAGATAAAGCAACATATGATTTAAACTGTCCAGTCCTGCATCTTAATCTGGCAACTTTACTTTACACCATTTTTAATTCTATGCTCATTTTTAATGAAGTAGTTCTTGTAGATTTAACTAACTGCTGACATTATAATGACAGAGATTTCCTGTGTTGAGCTTAAATTCTACAATGTATCTTCAAGACAAAAAATTAGGGAAAGGGTAAAGAAACTCTATGAGTGTTCTGGTTATGACACAGAAGTGTTTAATACTTTGGTTGTAGAACCAAACAATAAGAAGACCTTCTACCAAGGGGTATTCACTAACCCTTGTTTATGTCTCCTTACACTGCAAGGACAATTGATTATCTCAATTTTATAATAAAAATGTTAAGAAACTAAGGGAAAAACTTCATCATTGTTACTAGATTAAGATTACAACACACTTCAAGACTCAGATTAGCTGCAAGGTAATGCTTTCAGGATTTGTTTTATTTGTGCATAATGCAAACAAAGTCTTGAGAAATGTTAAAAATTAAATCTCCTGTTAAAATTGTTGTACTCTACTGTCTTCATAATCATAAGGCTCACAACAGCAAATCAACCCTCTGAATTGCTCCATTCTGAGAGTATAATTAATTTTCTTTCATGTGTGGAATGTACGAATTGCTTGAGCTTGTAGTGAATATATATTTTTAAATTGGTTTAGTTTTGCCAAAACCTCAGAAAATATACAGCAGCCTGCAGAGTCATGCAACAGAAATCTTCCTGCTCCATTTGCTTTATCAGACACATATCAATTATTTACCAGGCAGAAGGTGCAATATTATTTAGGGTCATTGAATCTATGGAAAATAGCATCTGACATTTCTGGAACAGAGTTATATTGCAAGAACTTCCTGGCATTCATTTATCAAAGGGGAGTTGCTGAGCAACCTCCAAGTTAGTACAAAGAAAGTCAGTTTGGACAAATGCATTTCCCTTGCCCACAGAAAATGTGCCCTAATACATGAATCCTACAGAATTCTCAGAAATCCATAAGAACTATATAATTAATTCTAAAAATAAAAGAATACCATTGCTATAGTTCTGTCAGTATGGTCTTTTGCCTCCAAAATTAGCTTGAGTCAGTTGGAGGCCAATATGATTTCTATTAGTCTGAAGCAGAATAGTCAACCTCTCTCACACCAACATGTATTTTTTATTTCATGGGGCAAAGGCCTGATCTCATGTCCCCTGTGGTCTGAGAAAATTCTCTTTCATTGAGATGTACAAAATGCAAGGCAGGTCCAAACTTGGTTCAGTGGACTTAGCTAGACAGAAGTTATCAAAGTTAGTTAAAACCCCTCAGATTTCAGCTTGGCAAGATTAAAATCCACTCTCTTTCCACACTCTGTACCTGAAGCAGAGTGTAGGATAGCAGGTACAGGCAGTAAAAGTTAAATGGACACATCTTACTCTCACCTAGCCTGAGGCACATGGAAAGTATTTGCAATGGAAATGGTCGAGGCTTTTTTTCAAATTCAACGCCTGCAGAATCTGTACATATCCTTTATATATTTTCAGTTACAGTGAGTGTTTAATATAAGCAAGGAGAAATATTTTAGCCTGTGAAATGCAAGATTAATGTTTTTTTTGCCTGACAATCCACACAGATTCTGGCCAGTAATGGCCAGAAATCAGAGCCTGTGCCAGGTTTCCAGCACCTGCACTGACTTTGAGAAGTAGCAGACAAACATGGTCCAGCTATGATGCTCCTCTGTGACTGAATTAGCCCCTAACAGCATCAAGACTAAGTATCCATGGGGACTGAGTTTGCTGCTACAGGACTAAAGATGAAGGCTAAAGCAAAGTTTTAGCCCAACTCATCTTAAACAAGCTAAGGGGAGCCCTAATTCTTCATCTCTGCTCAGGCGAGCCTACCTGCCCCTGAGGAGCACTGCTGAGCACTACAGCTATGTTGTAGTTCCCTTACCTGAGTGAATAAATGGAGGTGTGGGAGGATTCCTGCAGTTTGGTGCAGAGACGTAAAAATCCTTTAAGTTCCATTAAGCAGCTCCCTCTCCAGCTGGTGAAGAGTGTGCCAAAACATCGACAGATACAGAGCTAACAATGGGCCTCACATGCTGGTCATTATGCTGGAGTCTATCAAATGGATGAGGTTTAAATGTGAGGGATGCCATGCCATGTTAGGCTCCATCTGGTCTAGAAGAAATGCTAGCCACTTGCCTTGAAGAATTTAATATAATGGCACAGGACTATCTTCTGCTGACATTAAAGCTGACCCAAGCAGATGTTGTAAAGCTATGCAAAGGCTGTGCAGTTCTAGTTGACAGTCTTGGGAGAAGATTTGCACAAAACAGCAAAGGCTGGCTGCCCAGAATGAGAAATCTGTTGCCTTATGTTATGAACAACTGAAGGCTATGTATTGATAGGTGTTGAAACTTTTGTTCATCTGCTGATGCAGCAGAGAGCGTGTATTAAAATGATGAAATTAATATGTGGTCATATTACATACAACCACGATTATATATTTTTTTTTGACAAATAGTTATTTTGTATACAAAAGTTTTTTGTTGCCAGGGCAGATGCAGCATGCTGCTAATTTTAAGTCCCTTTTTAGAAGTCAAGGTATATTAGAAGTATTAGCATTACTGCCATGGTGCACATTTTTTTTTTACACAACCAAGGCCTGCAGAGTATTTTCGGGAAATTGCCCCAATAGTCTTCCAGTATTTTTCCTGTTTCAGGCTTCATACTAAGAGAGTTTTCACCTGTTATTCTAGACCCAACTAGCAATAACTGGTGACTGAGACAATCTGGACTATCCTTATAGCAACTGCCCCGTGTACACGTATTGTTCCTTAATACACAAAATTTTACTTTTTGCAACTGTTTTTGCTCTCCTATTTAGCTCAGTGGAATAAATAAATGAGCTGATCTCAACCACTACAATTTGAAATTGCAAGTTATCTAAGAAGGCCACGGGACTTGTGGAGTTTTTTCAAGTGTATGTATGTATAAGCACACACTCAGTAAAACTTCTTTTACTACAGTGTGTTGTGTAAAGAAAAGAAAGAGGGGAGTAAAAACAATAAACATAATAAGCATACAGTTTTCCCCCAACCAAGCAGTAAAAAAATCACCTTCCTGTGGTAATAGAACAGCTGGCTACCAGCTAAGCTCCATCTGTGATGGGAATAGCTCTGTTGTGCCACACCAGGAAGCCAAATACAAAGTTTGTACAGAAGGTTGCCTCCAGGGAGCAGGGACAGCATGGCTACTGCCGAAGGAAAGGCCAGCCCGGAGCTGGGGGCACCTCAAGGCCTGTAGAGCACAGGGCTCGCCTGCTTGGCTTGTCCCACCACTCCCAGCATGGAAAGCAAGACAGACCTGGAAACAGCAGCCAGACTGAACCACAAGCCGAGACTGTAAGAAAATACAGCAGCAACGAAGCCAGTGTGAGGTCAGGCTGGAAATCACACCAGAGGTCAGGGCCTGGCAGGGCCGCAGGGCCAGGCCGAAGTGCCGGCCAGGAGTGAGGAGCTCCATGGCCAGCAGGGACTGCAGCCGAGCCAGACACATCAATCCTCTGGTACAGCTCAGGCAAGGAGTGCAGGCTTCCTGGCAGAGGTCAAATAGAGCTCCAGGGCCCACAGGTGTCGAGAAACCCCAGTTCCCTCACCTCAGCTTGGTCAGAGCCCTGCCATCCCTGGAGTTGGTCACTGGGGCAGAGTGGGACAGGGGAGTGGCAGTGCCCTGAGGGCATCCCTGTCCCTGGTGGGGCGGGAGCCTGATCCAATGGCCAGGGCTGTGCCCAGGGCCCCATCTTCTTCAGAATGCTGGCTGTAGGGATAAACAACGGCAGAAATAGGCAAACTAAGAAATGCCACTGCAATTTTAATTTCCTCAAACCTGATAGGTTTGCAGGTGTTTTGTTGGTTTTTTTTATTAATATAAGATCATATGCTGCAGAACTTGTTACCTAGTCCATTCATTTTCAAGGGAGGAGACCTCAGCTGCATTAGGCTGGAGATCCTTTCATGCGGTTGCACTTCTCTTGTAGTATTTTACTGCTGTGCAAGAATGAAGGTGAGATTCAGAGACTGCAAAATGGAGTATACTTGTATGAATGTCCTGATGAAGTGGATGCCAAATTGAGAGAATCTCCCACTGCACCACTGCCTTCTCCTAGAAGTGTGTTTTCTATTGACACTTTCACTCGAAGTGCATGACTCCTTCATGGCCTCTTGTGTAGCTATGCTTTTGAGATTGGGTGACAAGCTTCCTGCATAGAGCAAAGATTAATTTGCCTTGTCAAAAACCACAGGGAGGCTTTAAGTGTCTAAGGCTGGGTTTTATTGAAACAAAAACTAAGATAAAACTGAAAATGCAGAAACTACATTTCTGCAGGGCAAGACAATAAAATAAAAAAAAGGTTTCATATAAGCTACTTTCAATGTATCCTTTCTTTCAGACTTGTGCTATGTCTGACAATTTTTAAAAGAAAGAATAAATGCAATTCAGATCTCCAGAAAAAAATTCTCCTCCATAACCTCTGAGGTATAGCTTGGTGTTTCTGGGCTTCTCAGAAGCTACTTGGTCTCTGCTTATGCTACATGTGCCTGACCTGTTTTTCAAAAGTTGGGTTTTGAGCCCCATTCTTCACTCCCAAATGCTCATTAAGCTTTTTATGATAAATTAAATTTGAAGGTACAATCTCGCATATTCCTTTGGTCTCAAGGCACAGAGCACTGCACAAAGCAGTTAGTAAACGTCCTCACTGCCTGGACAGCCTTTTTTAACAAGGAATCATTTAATTTTTTTTTTTTTTTAATGTGCTGAATAGGGAAAAGCTGTCTCTTTTGAAGCTGTAGCTTAAATTATTCTGTGCAGAAAAAAAGAAAAATCTGCTAAGTTTGTTGAGAATTGTGCTGTCCAGGTTTTGTCTGACAAGGAGTATACAATCTTTCAATTTTTAACTAAGTTATAAGCCATCACCACAGAATTTATTTTTTCAGTTTTGTTGGCTAGACAGACTAAATTAAAGGTAAATTTGTCTGTAACTAATGGATGATGTACTTCACTGTTGTATATTAGCAAAGAAAAATTCTTCATTTAGAATTGTTTTTCTTTGCTGCCCTGGATTTTTAAACTCATTTAGGGTAAACCCTTCTCCTTATTTTTTTGTGTATTTCTATGCTACCTAGTTGACTAATGCATACACAAATGCTTAGATGATAAGGGATGGTGACATTCTGCATTATTCTTGTTAAATATGGTGCAGAACATAAACAAGGCCCTTACCACTGTTGGCTGTTACTTATCTAGTATCCAGTCTCCATGCATAGTCTCTGGTGGCAGAGACTGACCCATACATACTAGAGTTACTTCCTCTGGGGTGAGCATGGCATTCATGCATAATCATATTTTAGAACAAACCCCAGCTTTGTGATCAGTTTTGACACAGAAGCCCAGCTACAATTGTGGGTTGAAATTTCAAATATCCTTAGTGTATTCTTTGTAGGTGATTGCTTTGTGTTGTTAAGAAAACTCAGGAGTTATGAAAACTCCTACTTATTTCTCCCTGCTCTGAATTGTTGTGTCTTTTGTGTCTGTCCCTGTCCATTCCCTACCCCCACAAGGATGAAGCATGTCTTTTAGTCTATTAAAAGTATCATGCAGAACAAAAGAAAGAATTAGAAAGGAAAAAAGGGTCTTTGATACCTTTGATGTAAATAATGTTGTCTTTGACATCAGTTTTGTGAGTCATTGTTTCAGGCAGTATCCTGGCTCACTTTTCATGAGTAAATCCTCCTCTGCTGTTTTTAACAGTGGTTTCCTTTCTCACTGCAAAATATTTTCGCACCAAATTGTTCTGAATTACAACAGCAAAATATTAACAAAAGAATTATAGCTGGATATTTTTTTGTCTACGCCATCACACATACTAGATGTCTGGTGAGTGTATGAGTTAATGCTCCCTGCAAATTGTTTTTGTGCTCCTTTGTTTCACAAGCTGCAACACTGAGCCACTAACACTCCGAGAAATGCTATTGGCTTTGTTTTCTGCCATTTAATTTCCTGTAGTTGAGACTATCAGAAGATCTTGCACGCAGAACAGTGTCCTATAAACCATAAATTGGGACGAGAGACACTGAGATCTCGTGATGTGTTCTTTTTTTTTCTCCCAAATACATCATGTGTTTTGTATTGAAATTTTGATATCAGTTTTATTAGATGAAGTAGAGGAAAACAAATATTTGTACAGTCTGCAGTGGTACAGTCTGCAGCCAAATACAAACCTACTAGCCTTTTAAGAAGGTGAGTTGCCTTGCATTAGTATTGACATGTAAAGGAACTTCTGAAATTCTCTAAAAGGCAAAAAATATGCAAAACCTAAATGCTTTTTTTATTATTTGTATATATTTACAACTTCTCTTGTGTACTCTTCTTTAAGCCAAGTGCTGCTGTTCAGACAACTCCAGAAAATGGTCTGCATGCATGACTGCATGCTGTCTCTGGGTGACACTTACCAACAACAGCAACGTAAAAGTAAGCAGTCTGTGGCACATAACAGATAGCTGTTGTTCAAAAAGTCTGTATAGTCTGACCAAACTTCTAGTTTGATTAAAAATCCCATAATGATTGGCCATTCTTTAAGGTTACTTCAAATTTATTTGTTTCTTTTCGTGGCAGTCAACATGGAAGATTACCCTACTTCAAATTAAGTATGAAACTAATGTTCAAAAAGAAACCAAAATTTCAATAACATTTCAGATTTTTTACAATATACCCAGTGGATTTAGAATTGAAAGCTGGTCTTAATTTGACTGTAATAACCTTTGTCCAAAACTGCTTAAATTTTTTTTTGTAATAAAAGGAGTGGAAACTACAATTTTGAAGCATGAATGTTCAAAGCTGGAAGCAAATTTTTAATTACATGCACACTATAAAAGTTTAGAAGTAGGGCTCTTGTGCCTAGTTTTGCAAATCACCTTCCTCTTAAATTGGTCATAATCTTGAAACTTGCAGCTCAATCTAAAACTGTAAGGTGAAAGTCAGATGTACACTTTGATCTCTATTGGACTGGTTAATATGCAAGTCAGATGATAGTTTCATTACTCCCATATGAACAAGCTGGGTGACTGAGTAATGCAGCATGAATTTCAAGCCATGTATTACAAATGCATTTGAATAATTTGCAAATGATTGTGTGCTAGTCAATTTAATTTCTAATTTTTTGTAAAAGTTGGTATTACTGTATCATATCTTTTAGAGACACCCATAAAGAAGGATAAGCTGAGACTTAAGAATGCAGTATCAGAAAAGATACCATACTGTGGGGGTTTACTTTTGTGCCCCTGATGAATTTACCTTACTAACTTTGGAAGTCACAGATAATGGCAAACAGGGAGGTTGTTCTGAGAAAATACTTTTATAAAGTTACTCATCTGACTTATTTAAGACAATTTATCAAATGAGAGAGTGACAGCAAGTTACAGAGCTGAGCTGGCAT
The DNA here is from genome assembly GCA_025504685.1 of Leucosticte australis. NCBI lineage: Eukaryota > Metazoa > Chordata > Aves > Passeriformes > Fringillidae > Leucosticte > Leucosticte australis. The sequence goes on from JANIJU010003056.1 coordinate 83,061,944, forward strand.
TCACCCCACAGGCAAGACAAGTTTGGATATGTGACATTTTAATTTGAGAATTTATTTTTTTCTACTTCATCTCATCATGATTTCAGAATCAAAACAGCAGGAAGGGTCAAGAAGTAGCAATGCACAAGGCATGAAAATACCTGACTTTTAGAGTTTAGCATGTGTAACTCATTGGGAATAGATGGGGAAGCTGTATAAACTCATTCTTAAGTTTATTTTTTACAATAAAATAGGAAAATATGCATATTTCTTAAAAAAAGTTTCCCTTCCTTTGCTCTTGGCAGTCTGGTGTTTGAGAGGCATGGGTGGTAGCATGCTCCTAGTGCCCCTATGTTGCTACCTCCCGTCTTGTTGCTATTCTGCAAACATTCTGCCCCTCTGCTGGCTCTCACCCAAATCCTGGGTCCGCTTGCATGACTTTGTGTTGCCTGTGACTGAAAGTAGGACATAGCACAGGTGAAGCAGGTAGTGAAGAGCAGCTAAATTGGTTTAAGAGCTTGGAAGAGATATGCTATAAGGAAAAGAGCACTTAGTTTAGAGTGGAGAGTTCTGAGGAGAGGCCATGTAGCTGAAGCTCAAAACCCACAATGGCAGGGATGAATGCTGAACTGCTGTCGAAAAACTCCCACAATATTACAGCCAGGGGCCACTTGAGGAAACTAGAAGAGAACTCAGGATGGATAAGAGAAACTATTGTTCCTATGTAGAAGTGAGATTTGTGAATGTCATGTGACAGGAGGACCAAGAGGCAGGTTGTATTGGCAGACTGGAGGAAAAACATCGGGGTAGATAATTACATACAGTAGGTTCCTAGACTGATAGAGGTAGGCAGGGAGGGTACTCTTTAACAAGCTTCACTTAGAAACTAAACCCACATTGTGGATATTAGGAAAGTGAGGAGGAGACAGAAAACAGAGAGTGGGCAAGCTTACATGGTTTTAGTATACAGCATCTGCTCTGGCCATTACTGGAGAGCAAGTACAGGAAAGGATGGACCATAGGACTGATCCAGTAGGACATTTCTATTGTTCTCTATCTTAAGCCTTGAGATTTTTTCAATAAACAAATGTATTTTAATGAATGCTTGTCCTTTATAGAAAACTTTATTTTTACTCTTTGTCCAAATCATTCTTTTTAATGCACACAAGAGACTGATCAGTGCAACATGAATGCTGGCTTAACATTCTTAAAGAAGATTAAATTGTCTGGAAATGACTTTGTGATTGAAATATTTCATGGCAGAGCCATAAAATGCACTTTTGTGTCTCTGAATCTGTTCAGAACCTTTTGATTTTTTTGCTTTCTTTTTGTCTTTAGTAGTCTCTTGTGAGGTACATATATTACATTTTTTTTCTTTCCACCGTATCTGAAGTCATTCAAATAACTTCTATAATTTAGAGGCTGGCACATCTGAATCATCATTTTCTGTACAATTTGGGACTTTTCTGAAAGTGAAATTATGGGTTTGAGAGATATGTCCAAGAAGGAAAGACTAGGTATTCTTTCTACTCTGGATTCAAGTACAGTAATTTCTACACACATACATTTTGTTAGATGGCCATAGTTGTCACATGGCTTCTCAAAAATGATGCCTTCTCTTGCATCTTGTGTCTAATTTCAGATAACTCAAGAATATTTCTGTTCACAGAATATTAGAAAGTGATTAACAGCTCAATGTGCTTTCATCACAAGGCTATTATTTTGAATACTTTACTTGCACAAAGCACAGGCAGCTGTGTGCTATTCTTCTGTGAAGCATAAGTGCAGTGTCTGGTCATTATACCATCCTAATGTGTTAAATTATACCAATATCATAAAGCAATAGCAATTAAAAAAAAAAATTAAACTGCTCAATTAAAAAAATAAAACCCTTGGCAACTCCCCAACCTCTCAAAGGAAGCAACAGATGTTGAACTGAAACCATGAGCCTTTATAATTTAGTCAAACATTCATTTCCCAAACCCTATTTAAAATTTCAGATTTTGATCAAAGTAAGGAGAAGGGAGGGAAGCAGACCACTTCCTATCGTAGATCTTACTTTTCTTTTTATTCCCAGACATTTCTAAGGCTGCAATTTTAGGAAGCTATAGTGCAGCATGGTCTGGAGTGGCCATGGATCTACATAGGCAGCAATGCTTTCCCTGTTTTTTAAGTTCATGCACACTGTCTAAATTAGGAAGAGATGGATTCAGCTTTGACATTCTTCAACCGGCTACCCTCAGGAGGGAAATTCAAGTTTGCATGGCAAAGGATGGCCTGCAGTGAAGTCTCAATCTGTCTTTTGTGTGCCCAGCAGTTCTGATCCCATTGTCCTGTCCTCTCTGCCATGTCCCTGAGCTTTTTGTGTCAGCTTCTGTACCGTTCTGCCTAGAGTTTGTCTCCAAGCGGTTTTTTTCGCTTGAAAAATAATCTGATGAGATAATGTGACTCGAGTGCCTCAATATGCTCAGATATCACTTGAAACTTGCACTTTTTGGAGCCAACTGCACATTCTGTGTACTTCCATGATGGAACATTACTGTATTTTCCTTTCCAACCTAGAAAAGGAAGACAAGAAAAACCGCAGGAGGGCCTCATGCTTGTACATGTGAAGGTGTTGTAATCTGCAGGCACAAAATACTTTAGCTTAGAACAATGAACATTATTGTGTTGTTTGGTGCCAAATCACAACAAAACAAATGTTCCAGGTATGCAGCTGGTCGAAGCTATTGCACCTACATGAATGAAAAATCCAGCTTCTGTCACAAGTAAAGGCTATTCCTTAAAAGTATTTGAATGCTCCTTTTTTACTACATTACTAAGTTTAAGATGTAAAATGTATAGACACCTTTGTCAGGTGCAAAATATTTTACTACTCATCTAATATAAACAGAGGGAAATTGTTCTTTTGAGGAAAATTACAGTTAGACTTTTTAAAACTGAAGTTTTTCCAAACAGGTTGGCGATTCTAAACAGGTACTAGAAATGAAAGCAATAATTAGCAATGTTGCTATTAGGCAAGGCAACTGAATTGCATGGTTTCTGCATCTAGCAGCTTTGCTATTTCAGTTGGATTCAGGGAAATTGGAGTGAAAGAATAGCAGTGACTAACTGCTCCCAGAAGTACTGACAAGCTGTAGTATAAAGCAAGTAGAAAAGATTCTGGTAACTTCTCTGCAAGTGAGTCAGCTCTTCAGGGTACTATATAAGAAACCTTGCAAGAGGAAAAAAGATGGGCTTGTATCCACAGCATTAGTGAATACTGACATAGAAATGAAGAATATGTGTGCTGGATTATTTATTTCAAAATAATTCTTCAGGTCTTCTACAACAAGGAATTAAATTGTGCCATGAATCAGAAATAATTTTGAAACTCCACGTTTTCATTATTAAGTATTGATTAATGCTAAAAGAGCAAAGGGAAAATGATTTGTGAAAATTAGTTTCCTGAATCAATGTTTTCTATGAAATGCTTACCTTTTTAAAAAATGACTTTAAAGAACCACTTGGAATATCATTAACATGCAATATTTTTTTTTCCTGCTTATCCTATTTTGGAACAGGTTATTGAAGAAAGTAAAACAAAGACTATTTTCAGTAGGCAGAAGCTACGTACGACCTGGATCACTTGCAGACTTCAAGGTGAAAAAAGTCAAGACATCATCTTTTCTGGGATGTGGTATCAGTTCCCATTGAGTTGACTGATACAGGTCAGTACTTCTATTCCTTCACTCACTAATGTGGTTTCTAATGGAGTCCCCCAGAAAGGATCAGCAACAGTGACATTGCTTCAGTACTTATTTAAAGGAATTGACTTAGCTGTAATCAAATGCAGGCTGCACACTGCTGACAGGAAAAAAATTGTTTATTTTCCAGCATTTTATGTAGGCAGTGTACATGGTTTTAATTGCTGCCAGAATATTAGAACTCTGTTTTATAGCTGCTTGGAATGCTGAATTCCCCCAGACTACATTTTACAACAATTATTTACAGGTAGCCTTTAGTACCAACATTTAGCAGTATTCCTCTTGTAATTATATAATGTTTGCATGCTTCAGCTTTCTGGATTGATATACTCTACCACAGCACTCTTTCAGAGTAGCTCTTTTCTCTTGGTGGGCTTTAAATACTAAGATCTTATGTTAGCTGAGGATTATCCTCTTTGCAAATCTTCCAAGAAGATTTTTTTGCTATTGGAAAGAATTGCAGTTACTTCCCTTCCACAGGAGGATAAACTTGTTGGCTTCCTCCCCAATCCCCTTGAGGATCTGTCTGGATTATCTTTTTAAGTGTCAAAAATGACCCAGTAGCCCAGAAAGACACTTCCTACTCATAGAAATTTTTGCAGTCAGCGCCTTACATAGGCAAGGGAACTTTGGGTGCTAGAGTTATTGCTTGGGATTATCATAATAATTTTTTTTGTTAGTAAATATTTCCAAAAATAGATATTTTAGGATCTCTTCAACAACAACAACAACAAAAAAAAAAAACAACAAAAAACCCCCCCCAAAAACTCCAACCAAACAACACCAGTTTCTTGCCTTATACAGCAGTGAAATACATTCCTTGAAATGAAAGTAGCATAGCTACTATGACAATGTGCAGTTACTCTCCCTTTAGGGCTGTTGTTTGAAAAGGAATCCTAAAATTTCCTCACAACACTTTGTTGGCCTGATTTGTAAGTATTTTGTAGCATACCTGCCTACAACATGAGTTTGACTTATCAAGGAATACTGCTCTTCAGGGGTTATTGTAGTTTCTGGGTTCATAATCTTCTGATCTGTGTAAGAAGACAGAATTTCACTGCAAACATTAGATGGACAGAGAAGCTTTGTTTCATCAAATCATATTTCAATCTTACTTTGAAGTTATGAAATAAACTTGGTTCACAGACTTAGTTTTGAACAGATCACCAAAGTTATTAAAGGCATATGAAAATCATTGATTGGACAGTTCTTCCAAAGACCATATGGTTCTGGCAGAAAAATTATTTTTTTTACACTCATCTTGTCAGTCTGGTATGCCTTCCAAGCTAATGAGGAATACTTTGGAAATCACATGGATTTCAGTATCTTTGTTTACACCTGTAGAGGTGATGGCTTTTAGCTCCCTGTGAACAATTTAATATTGTAACTGCTCTCGAAGGCCAAAATTCTCTAACAGGATTCTACTTCTGTGCTTAAAAGACACCTCTTGGGTGGTATTGTGCTTCTGCCTGAATTTTTCTTGAAGATGTTTGTTCTTACCTAAAGCAAGTGGAAAAAAGTTTAATTGCAATCATCACCTGCAAACAGATTGCTAATGTGTCTTTCTGTGAGAGAATTTACTCTGGTACTTCAGGAAGGACATGTTACATTTTAATCCATTTACCTGCATACTGAAGATCTCTGCATGCTTTCAGAGGGGGTGTCACACCTGATGTCTCCTGGCAATCCTCAGCTATTCATAAATGTGATTAAGAAATCCTGGTTTTGTCCAGGAAACATGGAGAGAAACCCACAGAGGAATTTCTTCTAAATTGAAGGGTTTTTTTCTGATTAAGCCCATCTATAATGTCTTGTATCAGCCTCTAGTACATACAATTTGATGGGAGTGGCACATGGAATATGATGACAGTGCCCGATTTAGCAGTGCTCACAGGATAACTACTTGTCATTGATTGTTCCTATCAGAAGTATGAATGTTGGTAATGCAATTTAGAAGGCTAGACTCAGTAGTGGGCAAAGAGAACAACCATCAAGACCTAAAACTTCATTAAAGGGGTCTGGAAACAGGAATGGTACTTTCAAACCATATTCAGACCACATTTTGAGCTGCTGCAGCTGTCAGGCTGCCTATTCTTGTTTGTCATATAATATTGGTACCAAACTTAGGGCAGATACCAACTTAGAGGGGAGTCTGAAGCATGCAGCCTAGGATGACACAAGATAGCATCAGGATTAGCATGTATTTTCTTTCATGGAACCATTGATTTATTCTTTCCTACTGGTGACAATCACATTGTACGCAATTAAAAGTGCTGTATGATGTTCAGAACTTTAGCAGTGTGGGATGGGTAAAGCTCGTTCCTCTTCTACTAGTGATCAGAGAAGAAGAGTATGAAATGGATGGAGACTTTTAGAAAACTATGAATGCAAGAGCTACTGGTCCTAACAGTGGCAAAGAAAGAGGAAATAGGCTGTAGATACCCTCACTGTCAGGGTTGTTGCTGAGCCTCAGTACTGTGAAATGCATAAAGGTGCCGGTGAGCAGAGTGGTGAGCATGCCCAGCAGGGCCATAAAATCAGCAAAGACAACTGAAGCGTGGAATCATGCAGTGCCCTCTGAGGAAAAGCTAAGAAAAGGTGCCACATGCAGGATTTATTGGCTTCTCCTTGAGATGTGTAAGTGTCTGTTTTAAGGATGTGCCAGCACAAAACATTCAGAAAGGCAGCACAAAGCATTCAGAAAGGAAGTAGACTCATGGGAAGCTCTTAAAAATCTCATCTCTGCTGTCCAGTGTGCAGATGCATTACCCAGGCAAATAAAATTCTGAATGGCATCTGATGGAGAAGAACAACAAATGGCACAGCTTGAATACTGGCATATGAATTGCCTTTCAGTATTTGTCCTTTGGATTTTTAGTACTGAGGAAAGTGAGGTAGGAATGAACTGGATAGCATTGAGAAAGTTTCATGCCGATAAATGGGTACCTGCCAGATGCATCCAAGAGAGGTCATTAAGTGGCCATGAGTAGATAGAAAAGCTCTGTTGCCTAAAGCAGCACAGAGGATATGGAGGAAGCTGGGAGTCTCCTTACTTATTTGATTTTTTTTTGTCTCTGGACCCTAGAAAACAGTGCTGTTCTGCAGGCTAAATAATCACAGCTAGCCAAAGACTGTGTCCACTTGCTTCTCTGAACAGATAAGTATATCAAAGTTGAGCATTTTGTGCATAACATGTTGCTTTTTAAAACTAATTTTCTCCAGGGAAAAGGAAAGAAATAAAAGCTTTTAGGTTCTTTATGGGGCTGTATAACAGTGTAACCTGTTCCTGTCTTTGTCAGGATAATTTTATTTAATATTCAGGGCATGAGTTTTTTCATCAAGTATATTGGCATATTGATCAATGTCAGTGGGCCCACTTTTACTTATTCAATGAAGAAAAGAAGAGGATGGCTCAGCAAAACAGATTTGTACTGGAATCTGTATGGATTTTTTTTTTTTTTTTTTGGAATGTGAATGCATAGAAGCTTTAAAATTACTTTTTAATTTTTTTTTCCCATTCTCCTGCAACATGTATTACTCAGCTCTGTACTCATGAGATACCTCGTACTCTGGTACAACCATAGAAAAAGACTGTTTCTTTACAAAAAAGTAAAATGTTTTACCAATCACAAGTACATATTGGTCAATAAAAAAAGTAAATATCACTCAAGTATAATCCTAGCCAAAAATATATTTTAAAATTCATGCTACCTCAGAAAATACTACTCTAAACTTATAGCTAGAGGTACATAGTGGGTTGTTTTTCTAGTTAAGGTATACATGTGCATACATTACTCTGCACATAGACTATTGAAAAGTAACCAAACCACTTTGTGACAGTCTGTAATTTTATTTATTTTATTATATTAATAATTTCTTGGAAATTATTCTCTTGTCTTGTATTTCATGTATCTTCTCTTCAAATGCTAGCTGTAAGGTATGATAAATTAAGACAGTTTCACTACCTTGCTGTGGGCATTTATCCATTGCATACTTCTAATCAGAGTATGCTTACTTCAAGAACTTAATGAAAGTTTTTAGTCTGAATAGGGTTCCTGGAATAGCATATCTACAAACCTGCTGGCATAAAAAGACTATTCAAAGCCTGTTGTAATCTCTATCTAGCTAAAAAGTGCCAAACCACTAAGATTTTAACAGAAGCTTCTAAAATAAATGTATAATCTCAAATTGTGATTTGTATTTAAGTAATTTATTCTTCTAGTTAAATTATTCAAATCAGAGTTGATGGCTTTCACTATTAGAAGGAAAAAAATCCCCACAACAATGAATTATCAGGTGCATAGCAAATGAGATTAGTTTATCACCCAACACTTTTACTCCTCTGTTAATGTAGATCACATGTGTCTCCCAGGTATTGCTTCAAAGAGCTATCATATCTGGGAGCAAAAGTAATTGTTAAAACACAATACAAGGCGCTGCTCAAAAAACAAATGACTTGGCTCATGGGGGCCTGGTACTGAGAAAGCTTTACTTCCCTTCCATTCACTTATCAGTGAGATATGGTTCACCATAATGTTCAAATTCTTTTTGTGAGGAATGACAATGAAACTGTGTTATTACCAATATAAATGCTAAATTTGCCTTTTCAATTACAGGCTCATTCTTTTCAGGTGGGAGCAATAGAGCAAAAATGATGATCAATGGGTTCACAACAATGCTATACAAAAATATTCAGTCAAAACCCAAGAGGCAAGAGGTGTATGTTTTAAAATGGTTCTGAGGAGCAAGTCAATTACAAAAAAAAAAAAAAAAAAAAAAGGGATATCTAGCTTAGCCCTGTGTACAATTTCCTAATGTATTTGAGTCAATTAGATGTCCAGGTTCTTTTTTTCAAAAGTGGTAAGGCATTTAAGAGTTTAAACCTTTTTTAAAACTTAAAGACATTTTGTAGCAGTGCCATTGTTAGAAATTAAAGGGGTTTTGGGTTTTTTTTCAGAAACTTTAAGAGGGCTTTTGTGTTTGTTTGGATTGTCTTCCTGTTAATATAATAATTTCACCTCATGATAGAATGAATGTCCCACCTGGTATGGATAATCCATGTATTAGAAGAATATTGAATACTCCTGCTGAGACTTTGCCTGATAAAATTATGTAAAAGAAATAAAAAAAGAGAAAACTCTAGTTTCTTTTCACTGGAAAATGCTGATGTAACTTTTCTGTTTCCTGTACTCTGATTTAGTCTGGAATTTTATCTGTTACATGAATTAGGGAAATAATTTCTAGCCTTTGGCTGCAATTTTGGATTGAAGTTACAGGCATGCATTAGAGGTTGGAAGGTTATTTGCCCATCTCTATAAAAGCATACAGCCTGTGTAAAGCCAGATTGTATCTAAAAAGGCTTTTCCTTGTGTTTTGTGACACTGTCTCGCTGTTTCTCACCTTCAATCTTTCTCCTATGGAAATACCTGAAATTGTGAAAGCTGTATGTAACAAAAGGCATAGCTGCTGTTTCAAACAGGAATTGCTTGCACTTCTAGACAGGGACAGTTTTGTGTGTTCATGGCAGACCAAAATTAGTTCAACAAAGGATCTTGGGCAAAGGCTTTTCTGAGCATGAAATCAGGGGAGTCCTGCTCTGGTTCCTGCGAGTCCAAAGGACTGTTGTCAAAGGGGCTGTTCCTCCATCTCTCAGTACCTTATAGGTGCACCCAAACTAGATCTGTCAAGCTCTTATTGCTTTTCGGACTTGGCTTGTGTCTTCTCAGAAATACAGACAACTGAATGTTGCTATAACAAAGATGAAGGGCATTTGGCTCCTGCCTCATGAAGGGAAATGACTGGGATAAGAGATGGATTAGGGTGGGAGAATTCTTTTTTTACCATCCTTGTACACTTTTATTGAAGCAAGAATTATTACAGAAAAGTAGTACTTCCTGTCATTCTAAACTAATGTGGTACTTCCTGCCATTCTAAACTACTAATTCTGATTTCTAGAGCCCTTCACCCTGTGATGAAGACTGAGTTTAGAAATTTTAATATTTTCTGCATTTAGCTTGATAGTCTTCCAATTACTTCTATTTTTAGGCCTTACAAACTGGTTCAAGCAATTACAGTGAATATTTTACCTATTTTTTTCAGAAGATTTTAGAAAAAATGAGCAGTAACAAAGAATTTTGAAAGCAAAGGCTTGTAAAGAAAATATGCTTCACAGCAAAGGTTATCTTCCTCTTCAGTAGTCCTGATGGAGTGTTTTTTTGGAAAGGAGTATGCTCCTTACTTGAGTGTTGAAGAAAAAGACTTAAAACCAGGTGTAGAATATTTTCCTGTCTCTATAACAGGTTAAATCCTTCATTGTCTGATTTGACTGAAGCAATGACTGTAATAAGAATAATTTGTTGTGTTGAATGCTTAGCTGAGTCTTTGATTTGTGTAAGTGAAAGTTTTAATAAACCATATTATGTTGTGCATGTTTATATCTGTATAATGGGTAAAAGAGACAGCAGTTTCCAAGCATCAGACAGTACAGATTGTGGGCAGAGAAGCTGAGATCACCATGAAGTTATTAGCTGCGATTTACAAATAGATATATTAATAAATTAAGTTAAATTTCTGGCAGAATAAAAGAATCATTTAGTTATAGAATTTTTTTTTCCTTGTGTGGCAGTTTGTGAGGTTATACTTGGAAGGGCTCGTGAATAGGATTGTGTGAAAAAACATACATTACAGAAAGAATGTTTTCCCATGCATCTTTCATGGCTTTTTGTAGATCCACAGCAAGGAGTCTTATTCTTTATAAATTATCATGTGTTATCAACTTCCCTTCACACACATATCCTCTATCAAAGGCACTCTAATGAAACCCAGCATTTTGATTAATTTTATTTGAAAATATTCTACCATCTCACAGGTTTTATCCTGTTGCCATCTGTTGAGTATGTCTATGAAAGAGTGATATTACCTTCAGGTTTTGGGTATCTTTTATAACATCATTTGTGATCTAGAACACTCTGGTCCGGGTAGGGGGAAGAAGGAACTCTGATGATTGTTGAGGAGTTGTGTGAATCAGCAGATGAACTGCATATCAGGTTTTCATTGTACAAACTTCTTGCTAAGTGCAAACAATGTGCTAAGCTATTTTGGGGTCATGTTGTTTTCCAACCATGGCTTTAGTACTCAATACTGCAGTATTTCCATGTTTGGACCAGCCATAAGTACAGACACAGTGAAGAAAACCTCTTAGTCCCTGCTTCTGGCGCAAGGAGACTGATTTCCTGTTAGGAGATCAGCTCTTTGGAATCTAAATGTTTTCCTGAGGACATTGGATCAACGTTTTCTGAGAAAATGTTTGCAGTTGTTTTTTGCTGTTCAGGAGAGTATGCCTGTAAGCAGCCTCAACAGATGGCTCAAGGACTCTGTTGGTGACTTCATCTCTATGAGTTCCAGCCACTTAACTTTCTTTGGCTACATCCTAGGCACAGCAGTTCACAGGAGAGGTGTAATTTAGAAATTATAGTAAAGCAATATTATAGTAATGTGTACTAACTGTACTGTACTCTAGCTAGTGCAACAACTACCAAGAAAATACACTCATACTTGTGTATAACCATAACCATCTGACAGATCTTTTTCTGACAAGATTAATGAATGTAACCAGTTTTGTGAAATCTTAACTTAATATAGAAGCTATTATAAAAAGTGTAAGAGAATTAGGAATCACAGTGCTAGAAGGCTAAAAAAGAATTTTGCTATCATGAGCTCATAATTTTGCAAAACACCCTGAAGATATTTGGAACATATCATTCTCATCTAATTGATGGCCTGAGGTTATATACACATTTAAGTGAGATTTCTCAGGGAGCCTGACTTACTGAGAAAATTATTGTGTATTTTCATTAAATCACACTCCTTGGTTGTATACTAAGAGATAAATTTAAAAAATGGTAAATCACTAGATACAATTCAATAAGGGCAGTAAATTGTGATACCTAGCATACTTCATCTCAGTAGTTTGTTGATTTCTATTTAAATATACTTTGTTATGATTGTGTCTTATGGCAGCCATCTCTTAGGAGTATTTTTAGGATGAAATCTGCTAGAAAATGCCAGAGTTTCAAAAAAATTTGATGCATTAAATTAAAATGCTTGTCCCAAAGTATTTCTAAAAGTCAGGATAGAAAATTATATCACAGAAAAATCTAACTCCACAGTTGTGAAAATGCTAGTTTTCCTTTTAAACAGACACTCAGAATCTTTTTTTTTATTAAACTTGTGTCAGTTAAAAATATTCAGTTTTATTGCTCTTACTTTCTTACATAAAAAGTGCCTTTTAAACTCAGTTCACTCAGTGTACCTCAGAGTTACATTATTACCAACTTTCTTATATTTAGCTTTATATAACTTTGATTTTTCTTTACATGACATTATTTCTCTGGATTGGTTAGAGTCTTATCAAAATGTGTCTTTAATCATTGCAGTTTAGTTCATTATTTTCATATCACTCTGATGACTCCTCAGGGAAGCCAACACCTGTTAGGTGCTCACTTTTGCAAAATGTGCTTGTGTAGTATTGCAGACATTAATTTTTAAAGTGAGACAATAGTGTTTCATCTCTGCATTTTCTGCTTTATAAGCAGAAGGCTTCATCTAAAGTTTTTATTTTATCATACCTAGTTTTGAACTACTTTGACACTGAAGAGTTATGAAATGGTCAAGTATAAAGCAGAAATCCTCCAGTGGAGTAATTATGTATAATAATTCATTCAGTAATGCAGGGCACATACCTTCTTTAGGGAAAAAAACCTTTTAAAAATCTCATTAATTTATTTGAACTCTGATTTAGGGTTTAGAAGACTGAGGGAATGCTTTCCAATGTACCAAACTTTGTGACCAAGACAACTGTCTTCACACCACTCAGATTATGTCCTGGGCAGTATCAAACCATACAAAGTTCAACAAGGGACAGTGCCGGATTCTGCACCTGGGATGGTTGAATCCTGGATGTAGGGACAGATTGCAAAAATGGGATGCTGGAAAGTGGTGCCATGGAAAGGGACCTGGGGATCCTGTACGACTGGAGTCCCTGAGTCAGCAGCCAGGCAGGGTCGGGAGGGCCAACCCTGTCCTGGGGGGCATCAGGCAGCCAGGCAAGGGAGGGAATTGTCCCGCTCTGCACTGGAGTGGCCTCATCTCGAGTGCTGGGGACAGTTTTGTGCACAACATAAGAAACACATTAAACGATTAAAGAGTGTACAAAGTGGGGCAATGAGGATGGTGAGTGGCCTTGAGGGGAAGCTATATGAGGAGCAGCTGAGATCACTTGGTCTGTTCAGCCTGAAGGAGAGGAACCTCCATTTCAGTTACAACTTCTTTTTCACCCAGAGAGTGTTCAGGCTCTGGAACATGCTCCCCAGGGAAGTGGTCACAGCATGAAGCCTGACAGAGTTCAAGAAGCATTTGGACAATGCTCTTGGGCCATGGTGTGACTCTTGGGGATGGTGCTGTGCAGGGCCTGAAGCTGGACTCGATCCTTGTGGGTCCTTTATCACTAGGCATATTCGGCGTTTCTGTGGACTTGTGATTTGTTCATTGCTTTCATCTTTCAGAGTACTGACTTCAGTTACTCTCTATTTGTGATGGGTGGGAAAGCTCTCAGCCAAGGTTCTTTAAACTCTGAAGGCTGAAAAAAGTTATTTTCCTGCACAGTCAAGCATGCTCAATACAAAAACAGGAAAGCTCACCTGTCCTAGGCACCCAAAGACAGCTGAGCTTCGTGATGTCACTGAGGCTCTTGAGCGGCCCCTTGTGTCCCTTCCTGTACAGTCACAGGCCTGATGTGGCATCCTCAGTGAAATGTTTCCTCTTTCTTGAGATGCGGCCATTACCAAAGTAACATTACATCAGGGCAGTTTCAACTCTGAGTACTTAGACTTGTGAGCCTGGTTTTCCTCTCATTTTCCTATACAATTTCGCATACCAAGATGTTGTGTGCATGTGTTACAGATCACTTTCACTACACAGGAGAGAGGAGAGCTAAACTTAATGGGAAGCTTTTTTAAAATGGACATTCCATAGCTAGTAGTACAACTTCAAAGGCATCCTGCATGAGAAGTCTATCAAAATCAGTCATGTCCTTTTTCATACTCTATCAAATCCTAGCTATTAAATCTGTCATCAAGCAGTTGCTCAGCTTGCCAAAGGACGTCTTGAACTGAAGTCCAGAGAATGGAGCATATAATTGAATCACTACTGACCAGCTGTCACAACAACTCTCTCCTCCCCAAACATTAATGAAGGGAAGAAAATGAGACGTCGTGATTCAAACTTTTATTCTGACGACATCCCATTGTTGTATTCTAGCACTGAGCCAAGAAAAATCATCCTCCTCATTACATTTTCCAAAAGCTTATTATAAGCACTTGTGTGCTGCTGATATCGCCCCAGGAACTGACTGAAACTTCAGAGATAAAGCCAATGTGCTCTTTGAGATAATGGTAATGTATGCAAAACAGAAAACAACCACAACAACAACAAAACTGTCCTAGAAACCTGAAAAAGTTCACCATTTTAGCACACCTGAAGTATGACACAGATGTTATTGATGAGATATTTGTGATTATCTTATTCTTTAGATCAAATGTAATTAAATACATTTAATTATTAAATAATTAAATAGACACAACCTAAAACTGCTAGAGAATACAGACCTACTGTCAGACCTATCCACTTAGGAACTTCCCTGCGTATGAGGAAAGAAGCATCCTTCTTAGAATGCCTTTTCACATCTATTTTGTTGCCATATAATCCCAGTGTCATTAATGCAGCCTGGCTAGATGTTTTCATCATTATAGAAACTTTCTATAGCTACACAGATTTTTTTTTTCCTCAAATGCAGTTATGGAACTAAGTAGAGAGTGTGACAGCATCATTTTAAAGCAAACAAGAGACTTGAGGTTTAGACATATCTTCAGAAAGCCAGGATTTCTGCCTAACTCTGGGAAAGTCTTACCTGCTGGAAGATGCTGCATGGCCTAAATAGCCTCAGCCTTGTCTAGCCACAGCTCTGAAACAGGCTTCTATGAGCCAATAGTGGCTTATGGGGGAGAACTTATAATTCCTTTCAGACTCTGAGATTATTAAAATAGAAGGAGGAAAAGGGAAAGTTATAGAGAATAAAAGAGAGTTTTTTGTCAATTCATATGGTGCCTTCATCAATTACTACCTTATTTTTAAAAGAATTCATTGAAAATGGCATCATCAATATTAGTAAAGGTGAATAAACAGGAAAAAAGATGACAAACTGTGTGGCCATTGTTTCTTTCCTGTACAAGGCTATAAGTATGAAGTTATATCAAGCTTTGGTCTTAACAAAACAAGGAACTCTTTCATAGAACTTAAGAAAAATGGTTTGACAAATATATATAAGTGCAGAAATACACATCCTTTCTATTCACATTTTTCTGAGGCAGCATATTGTGAAGCATATCTGCTGAGACTTCAGACAATGAATGTAGATTGCTTTCAATGATTTATGCCAGTTGAATTAGAGATGATTTATCACTGTTTTCTCTAAAACCACTGACTGTAGAAAAAGAAAAGAGTTCTCTTACTTTGTTTCCTTTGAGAGAAAATTGTCATAGGGTTCGATTCATGGTGCTCAGACCACCACAATACTTTTATAAGTCCAGTCACTTTGGGGTTTTTTTGTGTGTTTTTTACAGTTTTTGACTGGAATCAAATCAGTGTTTTGCTTCAGAATTATGTATATATGATGAAAATTCACCACAAATACTCACCTATTACATGCAGATGCAGACCAGAGCTATAAATAAGCTTGTTTTGGTTTGATCTGAATTTTGGTAGACTGAAGAACCTTATTAAAATTTTGCTATTTATTAATATATTTAGTTAATGGAAAAGTTCTTTCCTTCCCAAAAGGAAAAAAAACCAAAACAACAAAATACACTATGAACCATCCTCCTATCCCCCCCTCCACCTAGAAGCCCCACTGAAAACTAAAAAGGAAAAACAAAGAAATTAGACCTGAGTTCTTCCAGAGTATAAAATGTGGACACAAATGGTTTAGCTCCCCCAGTCTGCAGATTATATTGTTCCACTAAACCTCCACTGCCTTTTTTTTTTTTAAACTGTAATGTTGCTTACTGTTTGAGAAAATTATTGCAACAATCTTTATTTGCGAGGTGAGAATTCAATTTCGGCAGAGGAATTTAAATAGTGAGTAAGGATAGTTATCTTTCTGATATTTGATAAATGGAAAAAAGATTTAGTTATCTTGAGGTAAGATTACTTTTCAGAGAGGATGACATTTATTACCTCAAGGACATATTTCAGGAAATCCCTGTTCTTTATCCAGAGGTGATAGTTCTGTTCATCAGAGAAGAAGGCAATTGGGAAAAGAAAAGATTAATTATATTTTTATGTGCTTGAGCAGGGGATGCAATTGGTTTGTTTCTACAGAGGACACCAGTGGAATAGCGAGAAGGAACAGAGAAGGAACAGTTTATCCAGTGAAACTTCTCCCAAATTCCTTTCAATTCTGTGGTAAATTTCTTGGGCTCATAATCTTCATCTGTTAATTCCTTAATAGACAAACATTGTTTCTAATGGGAAGTCAAATTGAGAGTGAAATCAATTCCCCTCCTCAGCTTCCAAAAAGCCCAAACATTTCAAGAGAAGCAGAATTAATGACTTTCATTTGATTTGTTTCCTGTCTATTGCCTTCCCCTTTACAACTCCAGCCACCTGTTTTGTCCTCCTTCTGTCTTGGCATACTTACCAGTGCCCTTGCCACACATCCTGCCCTTACTGTTATTATTTCTCCTCCTTCCCACCAAGTTGCCTTCCCAGTCCAGCTGTACCATTGGCCAAAGGTCCTGTGCCTGAATCTGTGCTATAGGGAGTGTTGCTGTGTGATGCTTCTGCCTGCCCTGCCTGCAGTGAGATAGGGAATCACAGAGCTCACATCTTGCCCTTTTCTTTTCCTTAGGACATTAATTCAGTTCTCTCCCTTCTCTTTGTTTCTCATCCCCTGAGATTTCTGCCTCAGTCACATTTATTACAATTGGCCAAGGGAGTAAAAGCTATTTGGAGAAAGCTGACATATGGATAAATAGTACTATCATATAAAATTCCTCCTTCATTAGAGAATCAGCCTAAAAATACCAGGAAAAAAAGGGCCTTTCTTAGGGAAATGGATTTCTTCATTTGTATGTAGTAAGAAATCAAATTGGCAGGTTTTCAAGATGTAAGTGAATATAGTGGAGTAGATAATCATATCCCCTTTTAAAAGGGATGCTGCCTGTTTATGTGTTCTTCTGATGGTTCATAGTAAGACCTTTGAATTCAGACGTCTGGATTTTGTTATACTATGGCAGACACATAGAACTTTCTAGAAGACACCTATTCATTTCCCATGACACCTATGTGAAAAATACACATGATAATCTGGAAGAGATGTACACTAACTCAGCACAGAAATTGTTCTGTTTTGTCCTAATTCCAAAGAAAATGTTGCTTAGTTTTTGGGGTTAGCTGTCCTCTGCATGATCTTAATCTGAGAAGAGATTGCTGTCCCTTTCTGCTGAATAACTTCCGTGCATCAGATTCCCTGCCTTCAGCAAGTTTGATCTGTTTAGCAGGTCTAAGTCTAAATAGCACAACCTACATGTCTGCCCTAGTGTCCCCAGGGCTTGCTGCTCTTTGGCATGTGACTGTGGCTTCTTGCCATGCAACCAGAGCAAACGTGGTCCAGAACCAGCAAAAGTCATCTGCTGGGTTGAGTTTTTGCTGGGGTTGAGCAGTGCTGTAGCTACCTGTGCAACCTTGCTGCAGGCTGAGGAAGTGAAATGAACCGGATGCCCAATAATAAGGAATGCTCCTTGTGGGAAGCACAGCTAATCAAAGATACTTCCATTAACAATCAGCAGTTCTAAGGGAGATGGGGCAAACTGAATAACATTGGATGGACCATTTCTGGACCAGCTTCTTTTCAGTCCTCTGTGATAAATGTTCATAGGGTAGATGTGCAAGGAAGCACCTTTCCCTCTCTCACTGAGCTATAAACATGTGTGTCTTGTTAGGATCAAGAGAAAAACAAACATATTTTTTCAGGCTTCTCAGGAATTAAGGATTTTTTCAAAACTACTACTGAAGCTAACCACTTCTCCAGACGTACTTAGAAAATAACAAAAAATATTAAAAACTGAGATTATTCTAAATTTCCAAATTACTTAATTGATCTTTTCCTTTGTAAATATTTTGTCAGTATGGACTGAGTTAGGTCCATTATTTTTATTCTAATATTTTACCCATGTTTTAATATTGTGATAGTTAATTTTCTGCTGCAAAAATCTGTCTTTGCAATGCTTATGTAAGATTTACTCTTTTACTGCTTTGGATATTGCATAATTGAGTATGGTATTAAAACAGACACTTTCAATCAGCTTTCAATAAGCTATTTTTTCTTTGACAAAAACCAATATGGCCTTATATTTACTTGGCACCTCTGAAAGTACTGAGAGTCATTCACAATGTTCTGGTATGATTTATTAAAAGGCCAGACATTGAATTCTGGCCTGCAGTTCCATACACAAAAGCTATTAAATATTCTACCACTGAGAAAATCACACCTCAGGTTTTTTTCTGCTGAAAATGATTTCTTTTTCTTGAAATGAAAGCAAATTAGATAAGCATTTGCAAAACACAAAGAATTTACAGAAGACATATAGCAGGGGATACTAATCATAAAGCAAATGAATTAATTCTGTCATGTCACCTATTTCTTCTGGCATGAATGATGATTGTTATGCTGTGTGTCCTTTAGTTAGGATAAAATTTCTTCAGCAGCTTCATTCTCTCATTTTTAAAAGGTGTATATTTTTTAATCTTCTTACTCTGAACAGATTATTTAACAAGCAGTATCTCTTTATTATTTTATGTGGCATTCAGGATATTGGGTGAGTGCTTTATAAATAAAGGGTAAAACTTTTGCCTGAAGAGAATAAAAGCAATTATTTCTTTCTTACACTATTATGTGTCTGTTCTGTCAATGAAGATAGTAGTAATAGTACCACTATCCATGAAATCAACACTTTTCTTTTCCCTGTCTGGTTTCATACAGCTTCCCATTACCATACTGTCAGAACAAGCTCTGTAAAAACAGCTGTTTAAAGGGGAATACCTTGCAGATCTTCAGCTGCAAGAGAGGGGTTAAAGTGTGGTTGTGGAAGAAATTAATTGGGCACGGCTCTTGGTAAGAAGAGGAACCTCACTGTTCTTTGTGAAGTTACAGATGACAGATCCAGGCCACATTTGACCTTTCTCCATGACCTCTCCAGCCTCTATAGGATCCTGAGTCAGTGTTTACAGAGACCTACAGGTATCACAGACCCAAATGTCTTAAACGCCCTCTAGATAATGGGAGCCTGGATTAATTCTCGGCAAAGGAAACCTGGTGTTTCAGGTCAGGAGCACAACTGCCAGTGGGCGCTGGCAGAAGAGGAAGGGTCTGACAGAGGATGAACAGATTCTGTGGATGACTGTTCTGGCTCTGACATGACTGTCTAAGATGAGATGCTGAAAGCTGAGCTGGTTGCTCCAGATCCAGACCAGCAGCAGCATTGCAGACAATGTATTTGACTACTCTGAAGGTAGTTATATCTAAAGATCTTTCCACTTAGTCTCAAAGGAGAAGAGACCAGCTCAGACTTCATAAATATTGAGAGATTGAACTGAGGACAAATGAATCTCATCCCTGGCACTGCATGCTCTTCTCCTTCACACTTGGGATTCAGCTACTTGCAAGATTTGAACATGGTGTTTTGAAAGCACTGTCTTTGGTCATTCTAGTGGCCATTCTAGTGGCCATTCTAGTGGCCATTATTCCTCTATAGGAATATATGGAGAATGCCAGTAGTGTGAAGAAAAAGGAAAGAGCCATGCTTTAATTATTGCAAAGGTGATGCAATAAAAATATTTTCTACTCAGAATCACAGAATCAAAAAATCATTTTGGTTGGAAAAGGCCTCTAAGATCACTGAATCCAACCTCTAAATTATCACCACCTTGTCAACTAGACCATGGAACTGAATGTCACATCCAGTCATTTCTTGAACATCTCCAGGGATGGAGTATGCTAATTGCTTGGGAGAAGAGGCCAACACTCGCCTGGTTACAGCCTTCTTTCAGGTAGAGACCAGATAAGTTGGCCTCAGCCCATAGATCCAGCCTGTCTAGATCTCTCTGCAGAACCTTCCTACCCTACAGCACAACAACACTGCCACCCAACTTGGTGTTGTCTGTGAACTTATTGGGGGTGCTCACAATCATCTTATCCAGGTCATCAATAAGGACTGCATCTCATAGTGAGCCTTGGAGAAACCCAGTAGTGACTGTCTGCAACTAAATGGGGCACCATTCACCACTAAAGTTGTGCTAATGCTCAGTTTCATAGGATACACACATACATACACAGAGATATACAAACACACACACAGACACATATATATATATAAATATTCCTCCACATTAGAAGAACTTATTAGCATCATATAATAAATTAGAAATATGGAATTTATGCAGGGTAGGGCAAGGAAAGATGGCAGAATTTCTTTTTAATTTTTTCTCTTTTTTTCTCTGAGAACAAAGAACAATCCACAAGAAACAAAGGCTGTCACATCACAGGTAGAGTTTTACCCTTGAATTTAGGGCATTATCTCTCCAGAAGTGGTGAGGACTGCCAGTAGCTCAAGTTTGCCAGCTGCTCTAGTCAGGGAAATTTAGCATCTGGTTTGGATTTACCAACCATTTCAAACTGACCTTTTCCACTTTAAATTAAGAGGGGGAAAAAGGGAGGGGGAAGAAAAGTAAAATGCTGGCAGTCTAACCTTGTGTCTTTTGTGCACATTGTACTATTTCAGATGACTAGCCCTGATATATCCATGGAAAATGCATTTCTTTCCTCCCTTGTGGCAGGCCTCCAAGCCTTAGAACAATCTTTTTTTTTTTTTTGTTATATAATCACCTAGATAACTTTAGATACATTAATGGCAAAATCAGCCTTGAAGGGGAAAAAACAGTGTGTGTATCAGTGGCAGCTGCAACCTCTCCTCCCAAAAACCCCCAATCTTTTTATGAAATGGTTTTAATAAGATGGATAGGAAAAGACATCTTTGGTTTCCATGTCATTCTACAGGTCTTGGGTGCCTAGAGCTTCTGAGTGACTTTCTAGAAGAGTCAAGAATAATTTGGATTCCTTACAAAAGTCAAGGCCAGATTTATACCTGATGCAGTAATTTTTATGTGATTTTTCCAATCCACTAGATTTACGTGAATGTGTCACAACAAAGTGATAATGATGGCAATTTGTCACACTGATCCTCAGCAGAAATTCTGAAATGTTAAAGTTAGCTGTGCCTTGTAGAAGCCTGTATAAAGCTTAGGACCCCAGTATAGTCTTAGTGGTTAAAGACCTCTATATGTATAGCAAGTGTTTTGAGAATTCTTTTTTCAACTGCATGTGAAGAAAGAATTGAGGAATGAAGTGTGGATGGGCTGTTTAGTATGAGATCTAGAAAGATTATTTCAAAAGATGGTGCTGAGCATTCAAACTGCAGATGGGCCTGAAGATCCCAAGCACTGCATATAACCTTTTAGAGGATACTTGCAACTGTTTATCACAGAATCATAGAATATAATGATTTGGAAGACACCCAAAATGAACACTGAAGTTCAGCTCCTTGCCCTGCACAGCACCATCCCCAGAGTCATGCCATGTGCCTGTGAGCATTGTCCAAATTCTTCTTGAACTCTGTCAGGCTGGTGCTGTGACCACTTCCTTGGGGAGCCTGGTCCAGTGCCCAAACACCCTCTGGGTAAAGAACCTTTCTCTAACATCCAGTATAAATCTCCTCTGACAGAGATTCAGGCCATTTGCTCTGATCCTGTCACTGATCACGAGACAGGAGAGACCAGAGCCTAGGCCTCCACTTCCCTCAAAAAGAATTTGTAGACACAATTAGGTCTCCCCTCAGTCTCCTCTTCTCTGGGCTGAACAGGCCAAATAGCCTCAGCTCTAATTTTATTTTGCAGCTATTTGCAGATATTACAAGCATTTTCTCCATGGTTTCTAAACCCTTGGATGTAGGAATACAAGAATTGTGGAGCTTTTGGTCAGACAGTTCCAGTTAAGAAATATGAAATATGTATCTTCCACAGTTAGCTTAGGTTTTTCATCCCCTTCAATCATTTATTTGGTTTAATACTTTTTATTATCACTTTACTTTCTTCAGCATTTAGCAGTCGTATGTCAGACTGAAAGTCAGGAATAACTAAGTTTCAATATTGAATATACAGCCTGTCTTTTATCTTTAAGAAGATAATCACATTTCTTAAAGAGATTTTATTTTTATATATATATATATATATATATATATAGATAGATAGATAGATAGATAGATAGATATAGATATAGATATAGATATAGATATAAAAGAAAGCTCTGACTAGTGTGTTTTCTTCTTACTTCAGCTCCCATGAGATTTAACAGGAAATGGTAATTATTAAGGCTTTATCTGGGAATATCATCCCCTGAGAATTATCTGGGAATAATACACCCTGTATTCCTACTTTTTAACATCTTGGTATTTGTTGGTGTGAAGACTGTGAAGTATTCTATTGAACTCTTTCAAGGTAAAAGCTTAGAAGATCAAAGATAACGACTTGTGGCTGCACCTCAGCACAGCTCTTTCTCTCGGAGAGCCCCCTCACCAACTTCACATTTGTTATTGGCAGAGAAAGAAAAGCACTGCCGGTAAGGGGAAAAAAATGTGGAAAAAAAAAGGGGTGCAAAAATTGAACCTTTTGCCAATGGATTACTGAATAAGCAGCAGTAGAATCATTCCAGTTTTCAGGCAGGAATCAGGGAGGAGAGTAGAAACCATCTAGTGCACAGCAAATAGCAATGGTCTAAGCAAAGAGGACAACACAGTGATCTCCACAACAGCAGCATCATGAATGCCCTGATATTTTTGTAAAACCTGTACCTAATCATGCTAATTATTGTTCATTAACATGTGCCCCATGCTCTTTGTCTAGCACAAGCAATAGGAATGACTTGTGCAGCTTTTTTCCCTGACCAGGGTTACATCCATTTTGGAACTGGGATATATTTAAACATAAACAATAAAGTTATAGCTCAAAGGAAATTTCAGATTTATTGAGCACCAAAAAGACATACACAACAATTTGCTAATGAAAAATTGTGCCAGGAAATCGAAGGCTGCTCTAAGACTTAGTTGAATTTGACTTTCCATGACACTGCTGAGCAAGATTATTTATTTCTCTGTTGCGGTAGCTGGTGAGATGTTGTACCTGCATAGTACTGTACAGGAAAGCACTTGAGAGCAGAGACAGAGATTTTACATTTGAGAAAATGAGGCCCTAATATCCTATTAACAGCAGATGATTATGAATGAGTGTATTCCCTAAGGCCTTGAGGAAAGTCACAAACGACAATAAGCAATAATTCTCGTTTGTTATATTTGCTTTAAATGGGATTCCAAGAGGAATCCCTCACTATTTCTTCAGCAAAAGATATGGTTTTGTCATGAAGTGACTTTTTGCAAGAGCCAGAGATCTGTCATAATCTAATGGGCTAAAGTCAAGTAAATAAAAATATGTTTTTACACCAAATGAAGAGGAAATGGCATCATCAAATACAAATACTCTGCTACAATAACTACTGGATAATGACTTTAAGTACCTTTTTATTTTACATGAGATTCTGGATTTGGCTTGGCAAAGATTGTAACTGTGTGCTTCAAAATTGACTAAAGGACACTGGGTACCTAACAGCCAGAGGTATTTCTGAAAATTCTAGTGAGAAAAAGTCCTGTCACCATTACTGAAACACTTTTGCTATGAAGAATTAATGAAAAAATTTAGAGAGGTTGAAAATAAGAGGGAAAATTACTTTTCTGAAGAAAAATGTTTTCAGTATTTAAATGAATTAATGCATTATCTTTTTATATCTTATTAATTATGATAGCTCTTTATTATGAAACTCATTATTAGGCTGCCTACTTATCAGCAAGGTGGTTGGGCAGCATTACCAGGTCTGATCAAGATACATGCTGTGATTGAGCCATGCCAGTGTGAAGATGTGGCCTGAATTCTACTTAGGACCCTTGGTTTAGAGAGTTGGGTCTTCTGCTGTAGGAGGAGCTGAGTATCTTTGGGGTGAGGGTCACAAGGCTGAGGTGAGATGAGAACCTGCACAGTACTGTGGGTGAAATGATGGGGTTTTCCTACTTAAGGTTTGGGTCACCCATTCCTGGAGTCTAGCATTAAATGAAGTAATGGCCCTTAGATTCAATAACATTCCAATTAATATGATGGACAGTTTTCCTAAATGGAATGTGTTAAATGTGTGTTTACTGGTTTAATTATTGTAGTCTATCATAAAATAACATGTAAAATTGTATATGGGGAGTATCAGTGATAAAATATGAGAATAGAAGCTAGTAAGTGGGTGAGATTTCTACAATTTTAAACAATTTCTTTATTAGCATTTCCCCAAAATAATAATTTTATCTATCATTTTATCTTTCATTTTATCTATCTACTCTTTCTCTTTTAAATTTGTTTTTATTTTCTTTCTGTATCCATGCAGAGATAAATGAAACAGATTTTATGCCTTTCCTATGGCACATGAATTTGCCATAGTGTATCTCTTTATTGCTTCATGATCAAATTGTTAAGTCTCTGGAAATGTTGAAAGTTCCTTAAACTCTTATCATTTCCCTATTAATGGCAAGAAAGTAAAAACTGCTACAGTTCTCATATATGATGGGATAACCAGGGAATATCACTCTTGACCACTGCTTTCTAGCAACTTGGTGTTTGTTGCTGTGATGACTAAAAGGGTCCTATTGCTCTCCTATAAGATAAAAATTCATTGGATGGCAGAAAAACATGAACCATGTGTTGTTACTCATCTGTGATTAGAGTGACCACATGAAAATAATATTCCCTGTTTGTTGTCAGCTACTGGTACTGCAATATGGAGTTTTCTGGAAGAAACCTGTTGGTAGTTGTTAAGAAAAGAGAAATGCAGGCCATGCAGGAGATACTTGCATCTCAGGCAAGTGGGCAATTTGTATATTTGACTTTGTCATTTATAATCCCTATCCAAAACCTGGTGGTGTGGAAAGACTTCTGAAAGCTGATGGAAACAGTTCTCATTCTGTACTACAAAATGTGTGAGATGAGCCATGGCTTCATCACCAGATTTCAGCACCTGTTCTCCATGGGCGGTGTGATTTAATGCATGTGTCGGAAGGATCCCAGCATACTTTCCCCTCTGCTCACAGAGATTTTCCTTGTCTGAAGGACTCAATCTTGTTTTTTGTATTGTATGTTTTCTGAAATGACCATGACATATTATCTGCTTTTTCTTCCATCCAATGGTTTCACTAATATAGAACTATGGGAAGTCTGGAATAAAAGACAATACTGTGATAGACTTTCTTTCTGAAAGGCATGTGGTAGGGTTTCTGAAAGGCATGTAGTATTTTTATGTAGTGGGGGGAAGAGTGATTGTTTTTTCTTTTGTGTTTGTTGCTGTCCATTTTGGTTTGGCTTTTTTCTTTTTTTTTAAATTTTATTTTTAACAAGTGTGTCTACAATTCTCTGGAACATTTCATCTGTGTTGTCATTTCCAAAGCTGATGACATCAAGTTGTCATTTCCAAAGTCATTAAAATATATTCCCAGTCAACACTTTGTTAGAAGCTTCCTTAAAATAGCAGTGCTAGGTTTGCAGTTGGACTTGATGATCTTAAAAGTCTTTGCTACTCTAAAAGATTATATGATTCTAAAATACAGAAATTGTAAAGCAGAACTAAAGGTCCTGGTACATATTTTATAGAACACATTTTATTGATTTGATATTGTATGTGTAAAGAAATAGGATATAGCTGACAAGGAGAACTTGAATGAAGACTTGATAACAACCTCAAGTGTACCAAATTGCTGTAGGAAATAAGGACTAACCTTCCTCAAATGGAAGCCAAAGCATGACACAAGCAAACCCCTTGCTTTATGTTGACACCCAATTTGAATTCAATATCCTCTATGAACATTTTCCACTTTCTTGACTAAATGCAGTCATAATAATAAGGGATTAGCTGCAATTAGGAGCTGTAGGTAATGCCTACAGGATTTTTCATAGTTTCCATGTAGCTCTGAGAATAATTATTAACTTTTCCGTGGTGAAAACGTGCCAGATTTTACTACTATAAGTCTAAGCATCAGTGATATCTTTGATTACAATGCCTTATGTTCCACAGCACAATCTATACAGAATTAAATGAGTAACTTAATGGTATCTTTGACTTCAGTCTGTCTTTATGTGTCCCTCCATGTACTTGTGTGTGAAGCAAGTTTTCCTGGAAGTAGGAAGTAATCTCATAATGTCTTCAGTAATAAAAAGACGTAAATTGTTAGTTTTGTTGAGTACAGTGAGTTAAAACTCAGTGTGACAAGCTGACTCTGAAAATTATAGCACCTTCTGTTTGCTTTCCCTCACACGTACCTTTTGATAAGCAGCGTGGCCTCTTTAATTTGTTACTGCACTCAGATGCAGTAACAGTATTCCTTTGGGTACCCAGTTCTATCTGTGGAGCAACTTGAAAAAGTTACTTTAACATCTTTGAGCCACTTTGTTTATCTGAAAAGCAACAGTAATGACTTTGCACATTGCCTTGGTTCTCACTTGCTGAAAGGACAGTGGAAGACTGAGGTATAGTAATTACCACTGTTCTTCAAAACTGTATTTTTTTTTAGTTAACCAAAGCAGTTTTGGCATCTTCTAGTTTTATTATTTTATCTTTTATATTCTATTATACCACTAATATACACTTTATTTAGTGAATTAAATATTCTGAAATTACTTTCTAGTGTAGAATTCTAGCTAATATATTTAATGTCCTAATAAAGCAGCTTTGGTTGGAAGATTAAAATGCAGATGAGATGCAATGCCTGAAGAAAGAATACTCACTTAATAAACTAGTTTATTACTATAATACTGTGGTCTGGAAACGATTTTTCAAGCCTATTAGAATACATAAAAACATTAGTATCTCTGTGTTTGTTTAAAATAATTCTGAAACTGGTTTTGCAGATGAGATGGAGTTTGAAAGGTGAGGTGACCTGGGTGAAAATTGCTGGATTTTATGATTATATATTGCTGCCTTCATGTTTATTTTAATTACACTTCTGGATGTATTCATTACTGATATACATAGCTAATACTTTAAGAATCCTTATAGGATTTATGTGTGGTGGTAGTTCAAGAAGTTCATGAGCAAAATGTAAAAAATATTTCCTCTGTGCATGTAATTTTTGAGTTTATTGATCATTTACTCATTATTTTTGAAGGGAGAGAATATACAAATACAAATACAGCTCCAAATTTGCTTTTTCTGTCACACAACTAATTTAATGTAAAGCAAAAGGCATGCTTTACCTGTGATGGTCCTGACATAGCTCTAAACTAAGGGTGATACAGTTTCACCAAGCTGTATATGGTGCCATTATCTAGAGAACTTTATTTATCAATGAGGATATGAGGTTATTAAATATAAGTTAAATATGTATGTTTTCATATATATAATTCATATGCAGTATTTTTGCTGCAGAGGAAGGAAAGGCAGGCACCATCTGAAAGCAGGTGACACATATCTAGTGTAAGTACCACACCAGAGAGGTGCCACACCTTCGCATGTGGTCAGAAGGACTAAAATGCAAAGGCAACACAGAGATACAAGGCCCCCTAAATGCTGCTCTGAGTCAGCAGCCCACTCTGTTACCAGTTAATCTTTTCTGTTGTACTTCTTATGCAGAGTTTTGCAATTCCAGATTTTATAAAGAATATTTGTAGCAAAATTTTTATATTCAATATAATTCTGTAAAGAGGAGAAAAACAGTTGGGGGTGACATCATGAGCCCTTTCTGTTAGTCATTCATTTCTCTAGTCTTATAAAAAGGAGGATTCTCCTTTAAGAAATTTTCTGCAGGACTCTGATCCCTGACCAGCAGGTCAGCCATAGGTCCTGGGTCCCCTCGGCAGGAGAGATCTGAAAGCAGCAGGCTGAGCGGAGCTCCCCCTTTGCTTCAGTGCTGCTGCAGGCTCAGCCCTCGATCTCAGCCAATATGACACACCCAGCTGTGACACAGGGCAGCAGTGCAGGGGTCAGTGCCTACCCACTGGCCTTGTGTCCCCTGTGGCCTCTGCTGACCTGACTAAGGGCCAGCCCCTCTCCTATGCCTCCTGATGACTTCTAAACAAATGTTTTCTTGATGACTGCAGATGGAGCTAGCTAGATGCTCTCCCCTGGTAGATATTTAGGTTTTGATTAGGTTGCCCAGTTCTACAGCATTTGATAAAGCTAGGAGTTTCAAAAGCTGGCCAAAGAAATAGTGACTTCCTTGTGTTCTGGTATCTGTTAGAAAGCAAATTTCTTTTTCCCCCCTCTTCTTTCTTCCTTTTTCCTTTCCGTTCTTCCTGTCCCCTTATTTTCCCTTTTTTCTTTTCTTTTTTTTTTTAAGGGCAACAGGAACAGAAGCTCACAAATTTCAGAAAAGAATCATTAACATAGTTATTTCAGCCCTTTCCTGGGTATGTTAGTCAATTTTATGGCCCTTTGGCACATGGCAATAGGATAAAATGGATTATCCTCAAGTAGATGGAAAGATTGTGGGTGATTTCCTTTTATAACTGAGACTCCTGTGAAGACCAGAGACATAGTTGAGGTAAAGCCGATTCATAATTATATTAATTAGAATAAACCAAAACTTAGTATTTATAATTTAGTTCATGTTATTCACATATCTTTAGATCAACTTAAAAACGTAGTTAGGAATTGGGCCTGACAATTACAATTTAATTACTATAAAACATCTCTTTTGATTTGTACAGAAGAAAAATGGTGAAAAGGCCATTAAACTTCCTTTATTTAAGAAAAGTGCATATAAATGACAAAATGAAAAATTCTTTCTGTCAAGGCTTTTAGATGACTGTCAAAAGACGTCAGGTTATGCATTCAGGTGCACATTTAGGTGCCATTACTTGAAGATACACAAAAGGAAAAGCGCTGTATAAACTTCAGGGACCATTTCACTTGCATATATTTTCCCTTGTATTCACAGAATTCAAGTAAACAGCATAGAGTTGCGTGGGGCTGCCAAGGAGATTAATTTTTTATTAACAAAATTTCATTAGAAGTCTAATGCCTCTATACTCCAGTCTGCAAGTATATTAAATCTTTCAAAATTAAGGTATTTTTTATCTAGGTAATCTCTGTCTTTTCCTTTGTAAAACTTAGTAACAGTTAGTGCTGTACATTTCACAAATGGTGATGGCAAAGAAAAATAGTGCTTGATAAAGTGACTGAGACTTAGCATGGTGAAGGTAAAAATAGCATTTGTACCTTTGCTATTGGGTGTGACAGGTGTGAAAGAAGGGTTTGCAAGGTATAATCCAAACATGGTTTTTCAGAGAGGTCCAGGCTGTCCATGACTGCAGATGAAACTGGTTCCTTTCCATTACAGTAACCAGGCAATGAAAATACTATGCAAGGAAACAGGCAGCATGCATAGCAACTTTCATTTCAGATGTCTTAAGCCAAAGGAGGGATTAATTCTCAGGAACTGATTTTAATCACAGTGGAAGAGAGCCATCCTACTATTCATATATATCCTCCTCTAAGCAACACTGTCTCCACGTAGGATGTTGCAACCAAGCATTAAAAAGTCCCTTATACCAAAGGAATCTTTGACTGACTGCTAAAAAAAAGAATTCTTTGAATGTGTCATGTAGCAGCATGTTGCACCACTCGATGGAATTCAAATTGTCTATATTTGTTGAAAAACTAAGACTAAACAGAATGAAATAAAGTAGTAAGAAGTGAGAAACATAGCACATTATTTGATACACGCCAAGAGGGGTAACTGGGGTTTACCTCACAGAGGCTGAAATATGTGCCACTAGCATTGCCTAAACTCAAGAATAAATAGATTACTATTGAGGACTGACTTAGTCTAAGTAGCTTAAAACATTTGCTTTACCCAAAGGTTAGTGAACATGCACAAGTTGTGATTCACACAACAGCACTTCAGTTTTTACTTTTTAGTCCCTTTTCTTCCACCAAGGAAACTTTAGCATTTACTACTAAATTGATGAAGAGCTGCATGTAAAGTTTAAACAAACCTGGAAAGATTTTTCCCAAATATGTACAGAAATACTTAAACAACCTAACCCAGTAATCTTTTTTTTACTGATTCTTGATTTTATATTATCAGAGTATTCCAATGCTTTTAATTTTCCGAAGTTTTATTTAGTTCCTACTCTATGTTGAATTAAGATGAAAATGAAAACTAAATCAAATTAAAAATGTCAGTATATTTGAATAAAACTTAATGAAGTATGAATATGCAGCAGTTATTAAAAAGTGTTTATCACTGAAAAGACAGTGATAAGCTGTGCCTACTCTGCAATTTGAGATTTTTAAACTAGCAGAAGTCAGCTTATCATATTTGCATGATTACCACATTTTTAGTGAAAAAATCCCAAGTTCTCATTTTTGGTTTTTTTTTTTCATTTTTTAAAAATCTATTAGGAATAAGCTGCCTAATCTACAATTTAAAAAAAAATTTGAATCTTCAGAAGTGGCTATGAGTCCCTTTCAACAAATTCTACACTTTATAAAATCTATCCCTCATTTTGCTAGTTTTTTATTAAATTATAGGTAGTACAAGTAGTAAGTATGTTAGCTTTGTAGTTTATACAGATATGAGACTTGGAAAAAGTTATGATGTCAACTAATAATATGATTCTAGAAAGAACAACTGTAATAAAACAGTAAAAAAAGAAAAATATACAAGGTAAAATAATGAGCACTTATATGTGTGTATGCATATAGTAAACATTGGAGATGTGGAGCATGTTTTCATTTTATTCTTGTTGCTTTCCATGTGTGTAATCTGTTATTGTTATAGAAAATATTTCAAATCAGAACTATTGTGTTGCAAAAATGACTAACAGCATTGCAACCACCAGGTTGTCCTTATGTGTCATGGTGTGTGGCTTATCTAGAGAAAGACATTGCAGAAAACCTTCCCTCAGTCTGTACAACCAGACACAAAATATTTCTAATACTGTTTGCATGTAGATAACCTCCAAAGTACTGTCAGCTATGCAAAGCATGCTTGTTTCTAACACTTACATAAACAATCCAATTCTCAATTTTTGTATAAGGATGTATTTTTAACCTGTGAATTTCTTTACCAGTCTCTCTATGCTGAAACATAAGAACTTATAAAAGATATTTTTGGTTTTTGTGGTACATGATCTTTGACCCTTATGGTTTGGTCAATATATAAATTGCAAAATACTCTTAGCCATGGTCATTCTCTCAAAAACCAGTAACAGATTACACACAAATTTTACTGTGACAGTTATGCTCAAAACAAAAAATATGGAAAGAGTTTTTACTATAGCCAAAATATACAGTTTTTAAAGCTTCAACTGAATAAGACAAAATATTATAAACTATTTTTTATTTCAACTGAAAAATGCACAAGCCTTGCATTCATTTACCTCCATTTTCAAGTCATTGTCTTTGCATATAAAATCCCTTCATTTTTTCAGTGTTTGGAATTTGTTTGAAATTTTGTATATTCAGTATTTGCCCTCCAAATATTTTAAAATCCATTTTTTATGAATGGTCCTTATTATGTGGTTTATACAAAGAAATTTTGAGACCACTTTCACAGTTCTTTTATGTAGATATCTGCAAAAGGGTGATGAAATGCTGTCATGACAGTGTAGTCTTTTATTTCTGGTGTTTGTATCTGTTTATCTAGTATGTATTAAAAAGACTGCGGTACATCAGCCCAGGGTGATTTATCCTGGAGTTTTTGTTTCCAGATTGTCATTTGAACTATGTAATTTGTCAAGGTTAGGCTCTGTTATGTTGAAAGATTTTTTTCCTAACCCCAGCAAGAGAACCACTACAATTATGACTTTCACTGCCTTTTCTTTTTGTTTTTCAGTAGAGAGTACTCCTACATCTCATGATTGCAAATGAATGCAATTATGAGTACTTTTGTTATTTCTTCATATACCACTCTCTTTAGTCTGTGTTTCCTCTCTAATTAATGTTTTCTTATTTTGCCTCCCACTTTTTAGGAACAAAATTATTCTCTAGAGAAAGGACAGCTGTAAATGACTGAAAAGGACCTGTTTTCCTCACGGTAGTAGTTTATCAGTGCTCTATGGAGAACTTAGAAGAAACGTGAGCCTGAAAAATGTTCCATAGATTTACATTTTATCTATAGTTTATTCTTATACCCAACTTCTACATGAAAAAAAATGTGTAAATAATGTGAAAGGGGTTGAAATGCTCTCAATGACTCAACAGAGGATTATAACTCCTGTGAGAAAATGTTATTTTGGTGCTTAGGTGAGCAAGTCACTTAGTAATGACTATTCCAAACCCCATTTTCTATTTTTATTACCTATTCTGCCTTAATTTTCTACTCAAGCCTTTGTGTGTTGGACAAATGGTTGGAATTTCCTTGTATCTAGCCAGGACAGAAAACACCACCTCTACTTCTCCTCAGCGATACAGATCCAGTCAGAGGGAAGGTCCTGTACAGGCTTTGTACACATTCACGTGCATCACCCAGTTACTACTTCACTTGAGCTGGGTTGGGGAACAATGACTTACCACACATTCTTCTCTATTTCCTTCCTAAATGATGGTTAAAAGGGGTGTGATGATCCTTGGGCTATTGGCAGACTCTGCCCCACCAGGGAGGGCATGACCTGCTCTTGAGTCACTCTCAGCTCCGAGCTCAGCCCCCACTGCAAAGGAGCCTGCTCTTTCTGCTTCCTGGCACACTTAAGCCAAACCTAAATGTGGTGATTCCCTTGTGGGGAATTTTAGAAGGAATTCGAGATGGGACTTCTGAATTGGTTTTGATGATGAGGTTTTTGTTTATTTTTCTTATTTTCTACATGGGCAGGAAGGGTGAATTCGGCTCACATCATTACAGCATGGTTCAGAAGGTCACAAGACCCTTGGTTACAAGACCTTTTATGGATTTATTGACCAATAAAACACTGCCAACAAGGATATTTATGTTTTTGACCCAATCCTTAAATATTTCATCTTATGGACCCATGCTACAGTGTAAGCTTTCTTAGCCAATCATGTTACGATGCACAAACCTACAGTACTGCATTCTGAACTCCTTGTTTACCTCTGTAACTACTTTTATTTTTTCTGTATCTAAAACTATAACTTTTCTGCTACTTAGATTAACGTGTCTCTGCTTTAAACTAAAAATCCACATTCTTGCTTCTAACACCTTAGTTTGGAACCTTTTTCCAAGGTCATAGGTCAACTCCTATGTTTAATTCTAAGCTTTGGCTTACAGGCCCAAAGTTCTGGGAATTCCTTGCATTTCAGATTCCAAC
Source organism: Leucosticte australis (assembly GCA_025504685.1). Classification (NCBI taxonomy): domain Eukaryota; kingdom Metazoa; phylum Chordata; class Aves; order Passeriformes; family Fringillidae; genus Leucosticte; species Leucosticte australis. The sequence continues at coordinate 83,095,186 of JANIJU010003056.1, forward strand.
ACCTAAAAAAATAAATGTTTAGTCTTACGAAAGGTGGGAACTTCAGCCTTTAACTGACAGGTATCTGAGAAACAAAACCCATGTTTTCCAGTGCCACTGGGTACCATTGTCCAGAGAACAATGCATGTGCTTTTCCTTGCATTAATTTGGAAGCTCATTCCTTTGGGGTTTAAAATCTCAGTTACACTGAAAGAACTCACAGCCTGTGAATATCTCCATAAAGTCAGAAACTATCACCATTATCGAAAAAAAAGGGTGTATCATCTAAAATGTGAGTAGAGGAGGAAATGCCAGATGGCCATTTCTTTTCTTTCTCCATAGTCTGATTAAAAATTTTTCAAGCAAGAGAAACTGATCCAAAATCAATTTATTTTGTCACAGAATCTTACTCCTCATCTATATTTCATACAGAAATATAGAATACTTTGGAGGTAATTTCAATTTCACCTGTGGAAGTTACTGCAATTTGCTTTAGTTTAATTTAATCACATAATTTAATACAGAGATACGGAGAAAAAACTTATCTGTTCTTGATCATAAGGGCTAGAGAAAGAGACCTGCACCCAGCTGGTCACCAATATTTTATCTGCATTGGGAAATACTAAAAAAGATAGTGGAAAGTGCCTGCCTTGGTCAGGAAAGGAAAGGGTGCTGGGTGCTCTCCAGGGAACCTTTTCCCCCCAGCCTTTCAGAGCAAGTGCTAAAAGAAGGACATGTATTCTTTTGTTTTGAGAAACAGCAGCAGGTTCTTGTGTGCTGCATCTAATACTGAACTGATATTTTAGTGTTAGTCTAAAAATCCTTACCAGGGCTTCTATTCACATTAGCATTTTGGTTAAAAGCAAATCCAAAACTCTCACTGTATTATTTTATAACTCAGGCAAGCTTGGATGTAAGAAAGCAACATAGACAATTCTACCCCAAGGGGCATAGCTGTAAGTAGAGAAAATTTAAGTAGCCAGGAACAATAAAATTGAGAAGTAAAAATATTCAAATTCTGCTAGATGGTCTTAATATTTATTTTTCAATGAAATTGCCTTACTTTTAGTTTGAAGAGGGAATCAGATATTCTGTTTCACTGGCTGGATTTGGGAATAAATACAGTTAGTACAGGATTTGATTGACAACAAAAATTCCCAATTGAAATGTATTGGATCACTGATAAATGCCAGCTTCAGCCTTCCCCAGAACCTTGGGGAAATGAAACTGGTCTCTCTGGAGTGCTGTAAGGTTGCTGCTTTTTTTTCGCTTTGAGATGTGAATTGATTGATTTGATGAAAAGTAATTTATCAAGGGGTAAAAGCAACAGGATAATTTACAGTGCAATGAGATGATCTGCCATCCCTAAAATTGCTTTCCTGAAATCTAAAACTATGTACAGTCCTTTCCTTGGCAAGGCTGTTAGTGGGGCTGCTCTTTGCTTCCCACTGCTTTGGCCACAATCTTCTTTCAGTTTGTGATTTTCAGGTCCCTGCCTGCTCATCTCAGGCCAGATGCTGGCAGCCACTGTCTGCATTTCAGGTCTCCTGGCTACTGCTCCCCCAGGCAATCTGACTCTGCTTCATCCTGCGCTTGGCATGCTTGTGCTGCTTCACCTCGCTGTCCCAGCTCTTAGCTGCCCTGGAGAAACTTGCTCTTGCCTCTTCAGTGTCTATTTCTGCTGAGTAGAAACCTCTGGGTAGTTCCTTGTTAACAAGGTACTTCCAAAGCAGTCTTTCCCAGTCCTTTTTCCTAGGTTCCTCTTCTTTTACTTTGAGCAGCTGCCTGAGCCACACCTCTTCACTTCTGGTCAACTCAGGCTTATAAAAAATCTTCACAGTTGTGAAGAAATATCCTCTGTTTCATATCAGAACATATTTATTAACAAAAATGTTTCTGTTGACACAGCATTTTGAAATGGTTTAGACCTGCCAATATGTACCATTTTAAAATCTATTTCTACATCACAGGTCAGGTGAAGACAATTTCTTGTCTGGCAGAGGTTGTTTTTGTGAAGTTTGAGCATTGAAATTACATTGGAGGAGGAGATTATGTTATTTTAAACTATTGCCTAGGTTTGACATTTGAACTGTTCACAGAAAACATCTTTCTTTTCTTTTTAGAAACTACACAAAGTTTCCAGCTTTTTGTTGTGGTTGAATTATCTTAAATCTGTTGTATTTGCAGTTCGCTTTTGGTGATTTCTTTTTAATATATTAATCTATATTAATCAATGTTCTTGAACCCATTAATTAAGCATGTCTGTAAGAGTTTGCTTATTTTGAGCCTAAGAATTAAAGAAGTTTCTGAGACTATTTCTGAACCAGATCTCCCATACAGAGTGGAAAAAAATACCTCAAACATTTTTGTTGCAAAAACTCTTGGTATATGCCTTAGGCAAACAGTTCAGCTCTTGGAATTGTATCTGGTAACAGAAAATACACCAGCGAGCTGCCAAGTGCATTTAAAAATTTTACTGCTTTATTGTGTTGTATACAAAAAGTAATATTCCCTTCCCAGTCTAGGTGAGAATAAAACTGTTTTCAGAGCTTTTCTGTGGTCAGAGATAATTTTTTTTCTCTCATATCTTCTCTTATTTCTCTGCTCATGTTTCTTCTCCCTCACCACTAATCTCAAGAGATGCCTTAAATTACTTATAGCCTTTGTAAGACAAATAAGTTGTGAAAAAAGAGGAGCAACATAGTTTGCCTTAATGCAGATGAGCTGAGAATTTCCTTGGAAATTGTAATCGGCGTGTTGAGTAGAGCAAAAATTGAAGTTTTTTTCAATATGAGTGAACAATCAATTGAGATCAAAACTTTGTACAGCAATACACATCTTTTTAAATGGAATGGTTGCGTTCCTATTTTTTTGGTAACAAATAAGCTACACTGCATTGTAACAAAAAATTAAATTAGATTTCTTTTCCAGTGACAGAGAATAGTCAGACTGTCAGATCTGGTCCTTACTCTGTAATATTTACTTACACCATCAAGAGCAGAAACAGAAGATGTAAACAAGTTTGCTTTTTTTCCCTTTCTTTGTATCTGTAATTTTCTTGCAAGGACTGCTTCTTTAAAGTAGTAAAATTAACTGCTTAGGTTTGAGTATCATTGTTCCACTGTTTTTGTCTATGGCAGTCGCACAATATCAGATTCTGAAAATCCTGTTTGTTTTAGAGAAAAAGGTTAACACTTTGCCCATGTGTATTTGTAAACCAGAAAAAAAATTAGTATCTTCTATTCATAATTTAATATGTAGAATCTAACATGAAAGACCCAGAAGACCTCACTGAGAGTGAGGCCTCCTTGGGACACTGGTAGGTACATGGAAAGTCTGCTCTCTGAGGAGCTTCCAGAAGGGTAAATTAAGAGAGCAAACAAAAGAAAAGAGAGATTTGATGTGACTTGCCCTAGTTTGCAGGGAAAATGCCTGAAAGAATTGGGAATAAAACACAACTGTTTTGACTCATGGATTGCTTCTCTTATAACTGGAATTCAGTTTTTGAAGTACCTCAAAATGTCATTTTCTTTGTCAGTGAAACAGTCAAGAATAAACATCCTTAAGTAAGAAAAGGCAGATTATCATACAAATGCCAAAAAAGTTTAACTAGATTTACAAAGGATTTGCTGTCTAATGTAGCTGAATTCTTTGAAGGAAATTGTCTGAATTGGAATAAGCTTTAAGATATGTGTATAAGTTTGATGGGCTTTGATTCTTACATGAGGATAATTGCAATCTATCATTCCATATATATCTTGAAATATCTGGCAAATAAAAACAGAGTTCAGGTTTTAATGATGGTAATTAATACCTCTTGTTTGTTAAAAACAGGTTTTCAGGCTACTGAAACATGAAAACATTCAAGTTTACCTTGAGAATGGCAATCATTCCTAGTTAGTTGCCATGCAAGGTCTTGTAGTCCCTTCCCCTCAGTAATTTTTAATTACGTATTATTTACAAAAATCAGATAAACTTAAGGAAAGGGTATTAGGATATAATGAACTGAAATCCCCAGGTTACTTAAAGGCTGCTCCTATTCTTGTCCTCACATTTCTAGTCATGCTGTGAACTCTGTGAACTGGTACTGAAGTGAACAGGATTTCAGATAGCCTTCAGGAAACCACACTTTTAGAGTGCGATAGACATAAGTGATAAAATATTACTCTGGGAAAGCCAGAGAGAGAACTGTGAAGCAATTCCAGTATCTGGGTAATGTACATTTAATTATTTAAGATCAAAGTTCTCTTAGATGCTCATATTAATTGGTATATTGATAGATATACTGTCATGTGTGTTTTAAAGAAAACATGCTCATATTAATGGTTTGATACAGTGAAGATTGGAAAGAATGCTTCCCCCAGCTCCCAATAGATTTCATTTAAGGCTCAGACCAAACCTTCAAAAATTATCAGCACCTTAACAGTTTGTTTGTTAAATTGTTGAGTTTTCTAATGTTGACTGTGGGATTATTCTCACAGACAGCACACATAAGGAGCACTCATTGAAATTGCTGACTCACTTTAGAGTGGATAATAATTTAAGTGAATTACCTTGAATTAACTGAAACAGATGTGTTCCTGGTCTTGGCAAAATTAACCTGTAAAAAATTAAAATGAGTAAATTACTAGTCAGCTAACTTGATCTATAAATTTCTCTCTGGAGTGATCTAATGGAAGCTCTGGGTGCAGGTTTGGGCTGTATGTTTAGCAGCTAATTTGCATCTTAGCTTGTATTTGCCTTGCTACAGTGGAAGAATAATTGGAATTGTGTGCACTGTATTAAATGTGTTGACTGAAGCTGAAATTGGAAGAGATTGTATTTGGTATATAAATCTGGAGAGCATGGTCAGGTTTGGTCATAAATATGTAACTTTCTGAATTCTATGACAGATAGTAAGAAATGTCAATGAGTGACAAAGTGTAGATTTCCAATTATTTTAAAAACAATAAACTCACTTTTTGGCATGTATTCATTGCAAATGTTTCATCATTTCTACTTGAAAAAATAGAATGGAGGTTGCATAACCAGAGGTGATTCCTGGGTGAGTAGTGAACTAATGTGTTCAAAATTCCAGTGGGAAAAGTAAGACTTATGTTTGTCTTTTGCAGTAGGAATGAGTTCACTCCATTGTTTCAAAAGGAAGAAATATGTTTCTCAATACTCTGGTGGAAGGAATTTATTAACTTGGTCTGTGACACCAAATAAAACTTTTGGAATTATAAAGAATATCATTCTAATATGTTTTAAAATTGTATCAAATGACTGATAATATGTAAAGTTTTTGGTTCTTTTTTCAGGAAGGATGAAAGAGGGATAGCAATTTTACTATCAAAGCCAGATAATGACAGCTTTGTCATGAGACTACCTACTTCAGCTTTCATGCAGTCTCAGGGAAATAGTAGAGTTTTGATGTTGCAGAAAACACAGCCACATCTTAGAGGGTAAACGAGATTTATATTAAGGAAGACAGGCTGTTTGAATACAAGATTATGCTTAGCTGCATTGCCATAGCTCATAAAAAAGGAATCTGACTTATTACTGAGAATTAAGGTTGGTGCAGTAAAGGTGTAAGATCTGCCGGCCGGGAGATGTGCTGAGTGCTTGGGATGCTCTTCTCAAGGTTGGGCCATTCCCTCTGCACTGCAGCTCTGAAGTTCTGGACTAATTAAGTGTCCCAAATAGGCTTGCCTGATTCATAGGCTCAGTGCAGGCTGGAAGCATGAGGTCTTGTTGAGTTTGCTTTTACAAAGGGAAAACCACAAGAGCTCTGGGCACTTTTTTCATTCAGGTTCTTCCAGAAGGTGGGGATAACCCAGGCTGGCACAGTTTGCACAAGCACTACAAAATCTTTCCCAAAGAATTTCTTTGGTGTTATAACACACTAATGAATAAAAAGAGAGCTATTCTATCTTGTGAGACTGGGGTAGGCATTGCTGTAGAGGAAGAGAACGCTGGCATGGAAGAGAGAATTCATCAACATTTTGAAAACAGATTTAGAGACCTTTTCAAGTCAGAAGAAACAACAACCAGGCCTGATGAGACTTTGGCACCCTCTGTGCTTATGACCACAGCCACTTGTATTCTTACAGGGAGTAATTTCAAGTATGCATGCCCAATTTTATACAGGCTAATAAACAAAAAAAATAACATTTGCCTTTTTATTTTCTTTTTTTTTTCATTTTTTCTTTAATTTACTTCATACCATATCTGTGGCTTTCCTTTCAGTTCTAACATATTGTTTTCTCTTTACCTCTCTGTCTCTGCAAGAAAAACCTCATCCTGAAGAACATGAACAGTGATGTTTTACTGAGTAATAACTTTTAATTGACATTTTATAGAAGGCCCCCATATCAAACATAGACATGAGACGGGAAGGCAGTTGCGTAGATGAAGACTAATACAAAGCATGAAAATTATGCAGACTGCATGGAAATATCCTCACTTTACATATTGTGCAGAGAAATGCTGAGCTTCTATACTGTTAATCTTTATTATGTCAGATATTGTGGTGACCTACATGCCACTATGAATAATTTTGCTAAAGCATAAGGATGCCTTGAAGCACAGTTTTATGGCACGTGGTATTTTTTTCTGTTAAAATATTGCCAAAATTACTTTTGTTCTGAAATGTGTGTAAAAACATTTGTACCCAATTATTTATTTTGGCTGTAATTACATTCACCTCAGAAGTAAGTAACCTAAAGTATTTCAGTATTAAATTTACCTTATTTCTCATATTTTTTTAATGTTCCCCATTTTTGAGAATACCTAGTTTTCAAGTGTTCATTCTTTAAAACTGTAGAACTCATTTGTTGAAATGTAGAACTCGTGCCAGAATGTGATGTTTCTACAGTTCACCTTTTATAGGAACAACCCTTGTTAGCATCTGTAGTTCATGTAAAAAAGCAAGCAACTCTGAATTACTCTTGGGGAAAGGAAAAAAAAAAAAGCACCAAATAAGATAAAAAACCTGACACAGCCCTGGCATTCAAAGGTGGAAAAATTAAAGATGTAGAAGCCATAATAAAACCATGCAGAAACCAAATACAGAACCTAGGAGATTTACAACAGCACACCATCCTCATGCAGTATTTTCCACACATTGTATACATTTATATATACTCATTCACAGTTCTACTGTGAAAGTTCACCTCTTACCTGCTGCTTGTTCTTTTGTTCTTTCTTTGAAAATACACACAATTAAAATGTATTACATAAACTGTAAGAGCATGTTACTCTTATAGTAAAATAGGTGGAATTAATTTCTCTCATCTAGTGAGAGAAACATTACATTGTAAACAACATCCCATTTTGATTCCAACTGTGTAACAAAAAGAGAAAGCAGTTAAATTGCGTGTTGCATCAGTTGAAGATTTTATTACAACAAGAAAAGGGAAACACAAACATTTTCAGAGCTGAAGTGACCTTTTACTAACAGTTGTTGTGAAGATTAGTGAGGCTATTATTCATAAATGAGTCATTATTCACCAGCTGTAACAGCACTAAGGCAGACTGAGCAGCAACCAACAGAAGAGGAACTCAGTAATGGTTCTCAGGCTAACCAAAAGGCTTATCAGCCTTTGATTCTCTGGTGTCTGTTTCTTTCATTTCATTTGGAAATGCCTGCTGAGGGACAAGCAGACAGTGGCTCAGTGCATGGAGAAGCTACTGATTCATCCAGAAGGTGAAAAAAAGTCCAATCTCAACCCTGAGCTATCTATTTTCAGCAGAAGCAGATAAATTGAAAAAAAAGGTGAATAGATATCCTGATGACCTGAGGTATCCTGAGGAGTAAATGAAAAAATGCAATTAAAACTGTGAAAAATGGTTCTAATGACCAGAGCTGCTTTTTGTAACATCAGAAATTTATTACACTGTGTCATTACATTATAACTGCTGAGGTGAATTTAATTTCTGTGTTAGTTACAACACTTTTCCGGAAAGCAAAAAGGTTTATATCATTCTGTCAATTACAGGATGTAGTATGTTGAGCTATGTTGCATTTTTGGTTTTTTTTTTTACTTTAGCAGAAATTCCATTTTCCCGTGAACAAAGATAGGAAGTTATGAATTAAACAAAAATAATTCTGTGAGAAGGAAACACAAAAGTATGTTTTTTAAAACTTTCTGGTGGAAAATCCCCTCTACTTGATTGATAGGTACACACCTGAAGATGAGTGCCTTGATAGCACTAATGAGTGTTAGTAGTCATGAACAGGCTCACCAAGGATCCCCATTTGACCTATGAGAGCCCATTTCAGCTCCTGTCCATGTACTTGCCTGGGCATGACATATGCTGTAGGTTCTATGGTCATACTTGTGCACCTGCAAAAATGGATAGCTTTGTATCCACTTTAGGTATTAATTCACTGAATTGTGAGACAATGCAGTAGAGGGAGACATAGGTTTTAAAGCAGCTTGTTCAGGCTGACCACAGGTTTAACTTACTGCCTAGGTTGTGGGTAGTTGCAAAATTCACATAAAATGAAATGTTTTAATACCTACCTATATGTTTTGAGGAATTTTTATTTTAGTATCTGGCCAAAATACCAATACTTCAGAATCTAGAGTCAGATATTAGACTGCTAAAGGAAAGACTACTCTGAGTAAATTATCCTGTAATTCAAAGTAAAGGAAATGAAGTATTTTTAATTTCAATAGATATGCTGCAAGTATTTATCTCCACTGCTAATGCTGGGGAGGGAAGTAAAAACTTTCCCCCTGAATACTGAGCAATTTCCTTATCTCTGGGTAGTTTACTTTGCCTTTTATATGAAACACCTCTAGCAGTGGAAGACAGATTTTCCTACTTGAAACATTAATTATCCTATAAACAAAACAGCCATACATTTAGAAAAAAAATAGCTGTTTTATATATTCTAGGGCCTTATATGTTGTGGTTTTATCTTCTAATCCAGCAGAAGATGCCCTTAATAATAAGTTTCAGTTTTGGGAGTTTATTGTTATTAGCAATAAGAGAAAAGTAATTACACTAGAAAGCTGAGGACACCTGACGTGGAAATTGTCTGTAGAAGGAATATATAAAATGTGACAACTGTTTTCAAGTGAAATCAACTTTAAATGTCATCATTAAGTATGTTGTCTATCATTTTGTGGAATCATTTTACTATTGTGAGTTATTAGTCATGAGAGATTTTATTAAAAAGACGTTCTAAAAGAATAACATTGTGTGTCTTACAGATGAAAACAATAGATGTGTTAACTCTTTAAGAAACCTTCTATCTTTAGTCACAAGCATCAGTTAAAAGTGACTTGGAGATTTTTAAGGTGTAATACAGAAAAATTAATGCCTAGCATCATTGTAACACAACCACTGTGGCCTGAGCTCTAAATTTTGTAACAAATGAGGCAGAAGTGGTCTTTGATGTGTTCAAATATTTTTAATCCTTTTTGAAAATGTTTGCAAACTGACAGATGTTCTATTTTTAAGAGCAGGAGGATTAGTTTCTAGATTTATTGCAAAGTTCCTTTTCATGGATGTTATTTGTGGAGGGATAGAATGTAAGAAAATAAAGATAGTGCAGAAGGTAGTCTCACACCTGAGGAGTTACAGCTGTACTGATCACCAAAGATTAGGAACAGGCCTGCCCTCAATAGGCCACAGCTGTGTCCAATAAGAAGAGTGCTACAAAAGAGTGGATTAGCTAGTTGGGGAGAGAGTTGGGGTTTGTTGGCTGTGAAGAAGAAGGAGTCAGTGCTGTGAGGAGCTGCCCAGGAGAAATCACCGAGAAGGCATGGAACTTTTGAAATAAGATGACAACAGCTATTGGTGAATCAATGTTAATACTTTGCACCTAACTTTTGCATCATATGAAAGTACTTTGGCTCTTAACTGTGATTGTTTGTGCTCTATAGAACATATATTGATTGCATTTTTTAATAAATTTTCTTTAAGGTAGTAAAATGTTTAAGTTTTACAATTGAATAATACCAATTTTGTTTCTCTTGATTTTAATGCTACCAAAACAAGTGTTGTATCTTATTCTGTACTCTATCCTTTGGAATATATATTCTATCCTTTAAAATCTCTGCTTAGTTTTATTAGCTTTAACTGAGTATGAGACAGTTTCTTTCTTAATGTTCAATCAACCCCCCAGGATTTAGGAGACCATGACAACTACCTTCAAAGCCTGACATTAATTTGTATTTAGGTATTGTAGATGGCTGACTTACCAAATTATTGAGTATTCAGAGGCTTTTACAGATACATTTGGGTAGTCAAATATTCAGAAAGATCCATCCACATGTTCTGCAGCCTGTGAGCATGGATTTTAGAGGTGGATTTTTGAAAACCTTCATTATTCCTGCAAAGGTACATATACCTAGCAATGAACATACATCAAAAATATTGTTTTGGGATAGAAAGAACTTTTCTAAAAGCTACTGTAATGTGCTCTAGAATAACCAGTGTTAGGCATTTAAGGTATAAAAATGCCTTTTTTTTTTTTTCCCCAGGATGTGTTCAAGAGGGAGGATTCCCCCTCCTCTCCCCACTCTGTTCATATGTGTGTTTAAGCTCCAGTTCTGCAAGTACTGTGCTAAACTTCTTTGGGAGTATGTGTATTGCAGTGTGTAGAAACAGAAGCAAAACCAGAACAAATTTACTGGTAAAAATCCATAAAAAGAGGACAAAAGCAGATTGCCATTAAAAAAATGTCCTCTTTGAGATGGGTGTTGGATGTGTGTGAACTGTGCAAGATGTGTTCTATTTCATATGACTTTACTGATTCCCATGCTAGTGCTGCTCCTGCCAGGACATCCATTCTGGCTAGAGCATTTCAACATCAAGTGCAGCTGCTCAAGTTATCTCAAGGTCAGTCATGCTTTCATAAACCAAAATAATTTTTGACAAGATGCAACTTAATTGGGCCAATTGTTGGATATAAAAATTTTAAATTATGCAAATGGATTTGGCATGCAACAGTGATATTTGGAGTCTGCTTTTTTTTTTTACTTATCTTAATTGAGGAATTCTGGTGGCAAAAGACATCTTGTATATCTAGTGGATGTTTATACTTAGTGATCTTGTACCCAAGAAAATCATTGCTTGTGTTCACCAGAAATCCTCATTAAAAAAACTTTAATTTGTTCCACTGTTTGAAAATTGACTATCCCTGATGGTCTGTGATGAATGCTGTTATTACTTATATTAAACTTTCAGCTTTTTAAAGACTACAACATGGTAAAGTGTTTCATGTTATTAGGAAAAAGGGAAGTAGTCATATAGACAAAATACAGAGTTTTAATCAACTGGAAAAGTCTAGCTGTACTACATACTGTAAGGCTTATAATAGTTTAGAATTAATGTTGGACATCAGGTGTTTTCTCCCCAATGGGTATGAAAAAGGGTGTGCTCCCTGAGCTGAAAAAATAGCCTAAAATTCAATGATGTACTTCTGATTGCTTTGGGAGCCTCTTTATTTCCAAAAACAAAGCACCCAGCCTTGTCCACACAGTTGCCCAAATGGTGTTTCAGGTGCTGAACCCCATATGAAATAACCTGCTCTTCACTGTAGATCAGGTAATACTAAGCTAGTCACTGAGTTCTTAACTAAGCAATTAATATGAAAAATGGAGATTATAACTTCAAATTTTATGATATGGAACAATGCAGCATACAAGTTCCCTGCTATGATCTGTAAATAAAAGAATAAATAACAAAAAAGCGTGTTTATAATTTCACACACACTAGTAATATTGAATAAATGCTCTTTAATGACGTCTTTCTTTGAACAGTTTTCATTTGTTATGCTTTAATTGTTAGGAATGATTAGTGAGCTGACTTCAGCATTTGTAACTTTTAGGAAGGAAAAAAAAACAGTGCTTTAGTTAAAATACTTGCACTGTACCATTTCAGTTACAATTGAAATGCAAAAGAGAAAACAATAAAATCAAGTTGTAAGACTATTATAGCTGGCAGAGGGAAGAGGAAGGGCAGAATAGCTTGTGTTGAGGCATCCTGAACAGAAAAAAAAGTGTAGGAATCTGATTATTTCATGCTTAGGAAATATGTTTTGGTCCAACAAAACTCAGCAGACTAGAATAAGATTGATACAGTTGCATGTATCTTTGCTCCAAAATGAGGAGGATAGCAAATGACTGTTGGAGGAAGAAAATGAAGTTACTGTAGTGGAAGAAGGAATGCTTTTGGTTGACAGTAGATATTTTAAGTTTGGGGTTGGTTTGTTTGGAGGGTTTTTTTAATGATTTTTTTTTTACATGGGAGATAATTATGACAATAATGCCACTATTTTAGGGAGTAGCTATGTATTCAAATGGAAAGATATTGAGATATAGATACATTATTTTACATGCATTCCTCAATCAGAGGAGTTTTCTGCAAGTGTGGTAATTTGTATTGCTGGTTTCTAGCTTTATTAGTACTCACTCTGAACAGAAGCCTTGGCTCACTTTGTTTTTTTTAGCTCTCATTGACTGATAATCAATCATAATTTGGCTCCAAATAACTGGCATAAAGGGACAGTATCATTAGTGTAGTTCACAAATTTCTGCTACAACACAAAGAGCAAACTTGGTCAAGAATGCTATGGTTTATTTAAAAATAAAGTAAGTATTCCCCTATTATTAGTCAACCAGAATGCTAGAATAAGCTGTGGTGTTTTTCATTGCAACAAGATAAATGTAGTGTTGTTGGAAAGTTTCAGGTATCACATGCAGAATCACTGGGCTGGAAGAGACTTTCAAGATTGAGTACAACCTAGCCCTAACATCTCAACTAAACCATGGCACTGAGTGCCATAACTAGTCTTTTTTAAACACATCCAGGGATGGTGACTCCACCACCTCCCCAGGCAGACAATTGCAGTACTTTATCACTCTTTAAATAAAAAAAACATTTTCCTGATATCCAGCCTATATTTCTCTTGGCCCAGCTTAAGACTGTGTCCTCTCGTTCTGTCAGTCGCTGCCTGGAGAAAGAGACCAACCCCCACCTGTCAACAACCACCTTTCAGGAAGTTGTAGAGAGTGATAAGGTCACCTCTGAGTCTGCTTTTCTCCAGGCTAAACACCCCCAGCTCCCTCAGTCATTTCTCACAGGGCTTGTGTTCCAAGCCCCTCACCAGCCTCGTTGCCCTCCTCTGGATGTGCCCAAGTGTCTCAATATCCTTCCCAAACTGAGGGGCCCAGAACTGGACACAGCACTCAAGGTGTGACCTTACCAGTGCTGAGTACAGGGGAAGGATGACCTCCCTGCTCCTGCTGGCCTCACCATTCCTGATACAGGCCAGGATGCCTTTGGCCTTCTTGGCTTCCGGGGCACACTGCTGGCTCATGTTCAGACAGCTGTCAACCAGCATCCCCAGGTCCCTTTCTGCCTGGGCACTCTCCAGCCCCACCGTCCCCAACCTATAACATTGCAGGGGATCATTGTGGCCAAAATGCAGGACTAGGCACCTGGACTTATTAAACTTCATCTTATTGGGCTCTGCCTATTCATCCAACCATTCCAGGTCTTTCTGCAGAGCCCTCCTACCTTCCAACAGATCGACACACGCTCCCAGCTTAGTGTCATCTGCAAATTTACTAATGAAAGACTCAATACCCTCATCCATGTCCTCAACAAAAATACTGAACAGAACAGGTCCCAGCACAGACCCCTGAGGGACACCACTGGTGACTGGCCACCAGCTGGATACAGCACTCTCTGGGCCAGGCCATCCAGCCAGTTCTTAACCCAGCAAAGAGTGCTCCTGTCCAAGCCGTGGGATGCCAGCCTTTCCAGGAGGAAGTCATCTGGAGCCACACCAGTGAGCCAGGACTATTGGTAAATGGAGAGTGGCTTCACAAGCTCATCTGCCATCTCCCTCATTACCCTGGGATGGATCCCCTCTGGTCCCATAGATTTTTGAGCAACCAAGCTGCTCAGCAGTTCTCTGACTGCCTCTTCCTGGATAACAGGGAGGACTATTAACCAGTCTGACTGGATAACATTCTGCTCCCTGACACCACATACCAGCCCAGGAGGACAGCTGTCCTGAGGACAAGCCATCTTCCCACTAAAAACTGAGGCAAAGAAGGCATTAAGCACTTCCACCTTCTCCCCTTCTGCAGTTACTTAGTTCCCTCCCACATCCAGTAGAGAACAAAGGTTGGTCTTACCCTTTCTTTAACCTTTAATATATTTGTAAAAACATCTTTAATTATCTTTTGCAAAAGTTGCCAAACTAAATCCAAACAGAGCTTTGGCCTTCCTAAATGTTTTTCTACATGCCCTAGTAACCCCCTTAAATACTTCCTTTCCTGTACTCCTTTGTTTTTAAGTGCTGCTTCCCAAGGAACTCTGAATAAGTCTCCTAAATAGGCCAAGCCATGTAAGTTCAAAGAATGGATCTGAGAAAATAATTATTTGAAAGCGATGTAATTGTTTCTAGGCACAACAGCTTAATACTAGAGGAGCTACCTTTCTTTGTTATATTTTAAAATTCATATTAAAAAGTGTTAAAGATGATTTTGCACAGTGTATTATGCCTTGTGTGCTGAGTTGTTTAAGTATAGGAATGTGTAAAATAAAATTGTAATTTCTTACAGGTACCACTTATTTTTGAAAATCGAGTAGACACCCATGTCTTGGAGAAAAAAACAATTATTTTATGGTCTCAGAATGTGATGAAGATTCACCACCACCTTAGTACATCGTTCCAGAGTCACATTGTGTGTTCACTATGTTCAGCTAAATTTGATGTAGTTTTTATTTGCTGTATAAACAAAGTTCAAAATCTTAATAAATCTTCTATAATCCACATATAAGTCTACTAGCCATAGATTAGAAGCTTCCTCAGAAAAGGAGGGTCATCTGTGGTTGAACATTGTACATGTTTGTTCAGGTTTCTTCAACTTACAAACTAGCCATGTTTCATCCTAGAGTACATATGAGTGTTATATGACCTGTCAGATGTCATGAATGAACTACACAGCTTTGTGAATTATTGTGCCTCATCTGAGCTGGAGTACCTGCTCATGAATGCGTCCTTAACTTCACTTATGGCTGCATATATGCTATAAAGCACCTTAAAATAAACCTTTCATTAACATGATTGAGTTGCAATGGCTTAACAAGTTTCCTCTCTTCACCTAACTTTTGCTATCTATTAGTTGGGTGGGTGCTTTCCCTACCAAATTGAGAGATAATGCAGTTTCGTTTCAGATTTGAGATAAATCACGTGTAGCAGATTCAGGATCTGAAGACTAGTAGATTCTGACACTTCTAAAGATTAGTTGAAGAGTACTACTACCTCTTTCATTTTTTCTCCAAAAATTGATTAATTACTTGGGGAAAAGTTGTCAAGATGGCCACTGTTTATGTCCCTTGAAGTTTCCTTATCCTTGTTTTAGATGCATGCCTCGAGGCATAGTTTTTCACACTAAAATCTACAAGACAGTAAAGTGGCAATAGAGAAATGCAAAAAATTTAAAAAGAAGAGAGTAGACAAGTTCCATTTTAGGATTAATTTTGTAGATCCTAGCTAGGAGATAAGAGGTCTTATTTTCTTCAAATATGAATATATGGAAATCAAGTAAGAGGTTAGAGAGGGAAAATTCAAATTCATACCTTAGGATTTTTGTTTTGATTTATATATCCTCTACTCCTTTCTAAGGATTTCTTTCAATGAGGGAAAATTTTAAACTGTTGTTTACTCTTTCTATAGAAAATTAGGGATTGTGTTACATACCTATAATTTTGTGTTTAGAGCTGCCTCAACTGAGGAACAGTTAAGAACTGCACTCACAACAGATGTATAACTATAATGAGGAACATATTTTTTCTGCAAACTTTTGGGATATAAAAACTGGTAAATATTTGCTTTCCATGTTATCTAAATGCTAATGACTTTTCCCTCATTTCATTGTGATAAATACTAAGAGTTAAGAGGAAGAAAATTCAATATCTAAGGGGGGAGGTGCAGAGGGGAGAAAATTTCTTACCTTCCATCTCCAAACAGCTTTTGGTATTTGAGGAGAAGAGAGGGAAAGATTCTTCCCTTCCATCTCCAAATGGTTCTTGGTAATTGAGGAGAGAAGCCAGCATCATACCTTCCATTTCCAAATAGCTCTTTGCACTTAAGGACGGGAAAAGAGAATAGGGGAGTGAAGATACAAGGAAGAGAGAAGGGAATAGAGCAGAGAAGCAGTTCCTGCTCCTCATCAAGGTCCTCTTTCTCCTAGCACTTTTCCTCAAGATTTTGCTGGACCTATAAGCCCTCCCCTTTTATCACACTTGTCTTTATTACTCACAGGTGCAACCCATTAAAGGCTGTTGCCCTTCTTTGGTAATTAGCACACCTGTGAATTATCAGGGGCCAGGTTGCCTTTTAAGTTCATTTAAGCTCATCCAGTATTTTCTGGTTTTTTTCTGTTAAATAGCTTCCTAGCCAGTTTCCTTCAATAAGGGGCAACTCTATGGAAAAGAATTTTTTTTTTTATTTTGGAAAAGTTTCCTGAAGTATATCTTATCTTTTAGCCAAAGAAAAAGGGGAAGCATCAAAGTCATTTTATACCTGCAGAGTAAACATAAACTTGGCATGTTTTCTATACAATAGATTTGCTCACTGTGAGACCATCTGATTTATTGGGGTTGAAGTCAGACAGCAAGGTAAGTTTGACATATTTTGTCACAAAAAATCCAGGATTGTCTAGAGAAAGATTCCATTTTTGGCTCAAAACCACTGTTTGTCTGCAGACCTTTGAGCAGAATAGCCAACTACATCAATTGTATGTTTGTGTCTAAGCATGTGTCAGCAGTGTCCTGGCATACCAGATTTTGTTAACAAAATTGCAGCCAACTGACAAAGGAAAATGATTACTGACCTTTATCTGACATTCATTAGATCACATTTTGAATACTCCCAGTTTTGTTTCCCAGTGAAAGATATTGGTAAACTGGGGTGAGTTGAGTGAATGCCAACAGGATGGTCAGGACTGGCACTCCTGCCCCGTGTGCAGAAGCTGCAAGAGAGAGGTTGTTCATCCTACAGACAAGATGGCTTTGGTAACACCTTACAGCAGTTTGTCCATATACACAGGGAAGTTAGCCAGAATGCAAATTCCTCTTATGTTGGGGCATGGTAGATGAATGAGAAACAACAGTCCCAGACTAAAAGAGAAGTTCCAACTGGAACAAATTGTCCAAGGATCTCTGTGAGGACAGCAAAGCACTGGGGCAGGCTGCCCAGGAAGTTGTGGAGTTTCTGCCATGGAGGCTTTAAACACCTGACCAACAAAGCCCTGAGCAACCTGGTCTAAATGCTGAATTCACTATTAACTCTCAGCAGGATTTTAGAGCAGATGCCTATCTGAGATCACTCCCAAAGACCCCATGGAAAGCTGCCTTCCAAATTCTCTCAGGATTACCTTTGGGTTACGCAAGTTACTGAATACATATTCCCATTTTCTTAAGGAAGGTCTAAGTGCAGAACAAATCCATTAAAAGTATTAATGTGAAAAGTATTAATGTAAAAAGTATTATTTATCAATTAATTAATAAACACTAATGATGCCTTTCTAGGGTACCCTATCAAAGAAGCATATTAAAATGCTGTGTGGAGAGCAAACAGCTTAAAAGCACTGAAGGAATGGAACTAGAGTCTAGTAATTAAAAAAAACCTGAAGCAGAATGATAGTCCTTATTCAGCTGGATCTCAGGGCTGCCAATTTCTATAACAGCAGTAAGCTTGACATATATGCATATGCTTTCCTGAGCATCAGGGTACATTTTATCAGTAATAACCTCAGTTCCTGGCCCACAGTACTCTGCCCACATATGCTAGTTTGAAAGGCCAACTCAAGGTCTTCTTTCTCTAATAAAGGAACAATAAGAATATCCTTAACCAGCTGATCTATCTGAAGAGATTACTAGACAATTTGTCCTTTTGTCCACTTTTATCTGTTCTTGAGTCTGTACTGCAAAACAATAAAACCAATAATATCACAAACCAATAAAACAAGCAATATTGCAAACCAAAGCTTTTAATTCCAGAAAATGATATGTGTTGTCTTGAAAGTTAATTCAGGTGGTTCTGATCCATTTGGCTCCTTGGCCATGCTGTGTCTCCAATGAGACGTTGATTTCCTCTGAGGCAGCAGTCAGTTATTTCAGGTGGGAAGCCTAGCAAGCTAATGAAAATAGGATGACAGTCACCTTTGTCTTTAATGACATAATTTTAGATACCCTTGTATTTTTTGACAGTCAGCTCTTCTGTGCTAGAAATTTACTGTGAAAGAACATTGAAGAAGAGCAACACCTCTTGGAAGTTCCAGCTGAGATTTAGTAGCTTGTTACTATGTATCAAAGGCATCACCCAACATCTGAACCAGATCTTTGTCTATAATTGTGACCGATGCTAGCTTGCCATGTTGAGTAAGTTGGTGTCTTTCTGACATTTAAGAAACTGAAAAAATCAAAGCCCCATGGAGCTGTTATTTATTTATTGTTAAAAAGTCATTATGAACTGAAATGGTAGAATGACAAGTATTTCTTAAAAAAACCAATCAATTTTGGAATGTTGCCCTTGCTGTGGATGAAAGTAAAGAACTTTGAGATTACCTTTTATGCTATGAAATATTTCTAGTGCAAATGAGAACAAGTTTCTGATTTCCATAAAAGCTGTTATGCAGTTATCATGCATAGAAAATATGTCCCATGATTACTTCACAATGAATAGGATTAAAACATACAATGTAAAGGGGAGACATGAGATAATATGCATTAGTAAATTTATAAATTCAGGTAATCTCTATGCTCCTGAGAAAACCAAGGGTGGATTGGAAATCAATTTCTCTGCACAAAACAAGCTTTGCCATAAATGATAGCATGTGTGCTACTGCAGTATCAATGTATTGTACTCCTTTCTCCATCCCCCCTCCTTTCGTAACAGCCAGACTTTTGGGCGTGGGCTAGAGGCTTGCAAGCGCTTATAAACCTAAAGTCAGTGGTGTGTACAATGCTTTTGTGAACTTTCAGGGAAATTTCACAGTCATGTTTATTTTGGAAATAATGAATTTCTTCATGTAAAGGTAACATAAAGGATGTTTGAAAAGTTGTCATTTATTTCCATGGGCTTGCCACTGTGGCTTATTCTAGTGTTTGAAACCTTTGCTGGCCACAGTTCAGGGCTGTTAAGACCATTTATTTCTGTTAAGTGATTTTCAAAAGCCATTCTGATGTTGCTGGTAGAAACTTTGTGGATATCCAGATTTTTTTATTTGTTTGTTTTGACACTGCAATGTTTAAATATACCAATTTTATACTGAAGAAATACAGCACTTTCAAAGGATTCTGCAGTGATCAATGTTAACCAGAAGTGTTCAGTAAGTGAGATCAATAATCCATTCAGCAACGCTGAGAAAATATTCAAGTGACTTCTGAAAACAAAAAAGCAAGTTCCATTAGAAATACTAATCACTGTACAGATGCAAGGCCTTACATTAAAAAAAAAAAAAAAAAAAGTAGAATGATGAATAAAGTATTAATTCTAAATATCCTGAATATCAGTCAAATGATTCCATGATCATTGGAGGGGTAAAGATATCTTTGGATAAGTAATTTCTTTGTACTCTTACCTGGGGCTTTTCCAGCAAGCACATAAGTATGTAGTCTCTGACTCTCACTCTCTTGCTTCATGCACCAAAGTAATAATATCTTGTTCTGTGTTTCTTTTTTTCAAAGAAACACTCTCTCTATAAATAAAAAGAATATCACTTTTTTGTTTAAAAGGCTTGAAAATATAGCATGATTTACTAAAAAGTACTTGTGATGGAGGAAATGCTAAGGTTGGGATCAGAGATAAAGACCTGGCATATCAGAGATATAGACCGGGCCCAACTTTTCACCATTGTCACATATCATTCTTCCTTAGTAACCTTCAATCTTTATGAAATGTAAGCTGAAAATTCTCATGGATTGTTGTTGCCAGGTTTTCTTCATGTGACCTGCTGATCTCCTGTTGTATGAAGAGCCCAACACTTATATAGCTATTGTCTGGTGTATGTGTGACATGAAAAAGAAAATTATATCCACTATAACGCCACAATAAAGCTGCACTCTTATTTCTTCCAGATAAGAATAAAACATGATCAATATATAACTAACTTATGCTATATTGTCAATGTATAACTTCATTTGAGTACCTTTTGTTGAACTATTTTAATGGAGACCATGTAATTGAGAAATAAACACTCAAATTCAGATGTGATCTTGGTTATCAGTTTGAATTCTCCATTGATTACTTAAAATTGGAATTATTTAAATGAGAACAGGTATCCAAGAAATGAGGATAGTTCGGAACAATTTATTGGTGTTGAAGCCATGAATAATTCAGGACCTGCATATCTTTAAATGACACGTCATGAACTAGATTGTTGCAAATTACAAGAGTATGACAATGATATAATATCACATAAATCTGATATTCATCTACAAAGGTTGGTTGTTTGTCAAGCTGTTTGTGGGTTTGCAGCTGACCTTTAAAAACTTGAGGATGAATCAAACTACAGCATGAGCAATGAAAGTCTTTCAACAAGTAAGTGTAATAAATCTACCCACTTAGAGACTGAGGCAAGAATAATATATAAAACTAAAGACAAGCTTTAATAGACATGCAGAGCATAGGGAATTAATTCTGAATATAGCGAGATTAATTATAGCTATGGTCACATTGAGGGTTGAAGATGTATGAATGCATTTGCGTATTTAAGATTCCATACCCTCCTTTTAACTGTACCATGAAAGAAACCATCCTAAAAGTTATCTTTGTGAAACAGAGAACCTGGAACCTCAATCCCTTTACCTTTCGAAATTGTGGTTTAGTCATGATAATTGCGCTTCAGTGTAGAGAAACTCTACTTCTCTTTTTTGTGATTCTGGTTGAATTTGAAGGTGGGGGGGAAGGAAATGAAGAATTTAAAAAAATTAAATGCTAATTGTGAATTTCTGGCAGCTGCATTTTTAACTCAGTGTGAATGAGTATAAAATACAGATTGTGAGATCCTTAGGACAAGAATGCTGCTTGTTTGGTTCAGTGCAAGGTCAAAATAAGACTTACAACACTGGCTCATTACTGGGGCTCTTCAATGCAAAGCCTAGGAAGCATTAATCTTAAAGCTAGGGCCTGGACTTCTCCTGATGCTGAATCATTTCTGTGCTTATATTTGCTTAAGGTAGTAGGAGGCTTATTGTAGTTTGCAGCCTCAGTAAACAAACTTATAACTCTTGGCATTTCCCTTTTGCTGGGCAAATTAGTATAATTTTAAATATTTATGCACTATTTATGAAAATATGACAAAAAAAATGTTGTTCCTCTAAGAACTAATAAGCATTAAAAAAACCCCCAAAAAATGAACAAGCCAAACCAAAACATTAAGAGAGATTGTTAAAAAAATGATTGAAAATTGGCAGCTTAGAAGATAGTCTTCCACTTTTTAATACAAATTACAGAATTTATATTTTTCTTTCTAGCTGACAGTTGAAGAACATATACTGTACGTGCTGATTACAGATGGTAATCCTTCCAGAACAAGTCGCTTGCTTTTCTGCTGAAGATCAGGATAGATTGTGATGGCAAGAGAAATTCAAAAGTAGCTGTGTATATGATTTTCTGAGCAAGGAGAAATGAATGTATTTAAAGTATCATCTTTGAATGTTAAATTTAGTCTTAGCATTACATTACTAGCTGATGAGGTATCATGCTTAATCCATCTGTGCCTGAACCACAGGTTGTGTTTAGTTAAAATGATTGCGCTAAATCAAAACTCAATTTTCAGTGTGGTACATTCAGCCAAACACCAAATATAATCATGTTTAAATTGGGGCTATAAAATAGACTTCTCATGAAATGTGAAGCTGGGCAGAAATAATTTGGCTATGTCCTTCAGAAACTCCAGCTATGAGACCTGAGCTATTTCAGCATTTTGAGCAAACACCAGTGACTTAAGTTCTCCCTTTGCATTACAGGAGGGTTTTATCCTGATCAAAACTGAGTTTGGTTATATTTATGAACTTAGTGTTTTTCATGCTTACTGGGACACCAAATAGAAAATAAAGCCAACTGAGCATAATAAAGCAAAATGAGAGGATTTGTAGTGCATAGGTGAAACTCTGTAGCAAGTGTGTGACTGTGCCTCCTTCCCCCATATGTAATAGGTACATATATTTGTATGGTTTATTGTTGCTTAGATGACTATCAAATTATAAGTGCTAAATTTACTGTCTAGCTCTAATACTAAGCTCTAATCCTCTAATGTAAAGAGGATTTTCCTGTCACCATGGAAATTTTCTTATCACACATGACAGTGTAGGAACTGTAATGCTTTACTTTTAGACTATCTCTCTTGTATTGTGCAACTGTATTAATTTTTCAGTAAAATGAATACAGTAAAGGGTTTGTTTGTTTAGGATGGAAACTCACATAGAAAAAAGTTCATGCTGTTCTTACGCTTTGTGTACAGTGAACTTAGGAAGGCAGAATTATGTAGTAAATTATTACTCTGTGTGTATCACTTTGGAATTGTAAAGAGGCATGAGATACTAAATGCACTGAACATAAGTGAAGAGACAGCTTGTACTTTGTCTGAAAAGAATAAGTCAAAATGAGTAGTCATAATAGTGAAATATTTGTATAAGCAGATTCAAATTTCCACCTAAATGTGCAGCCTGTACTCTGAAATCTGTTGGCTTTGTCACTGTAGTAAGATTTGTGCTGGATGATGATATTTAGGTCTAGGACTCTCTGTCTGCAGTTGTTCCTCTACCTTGATCCACCTTCCCTTTCCATCTGGCAGAGTTGTTCTGTCAAAAGTATTGAAGAGGTTAAATTAAGCATGGCAGTGGATGCTCAGGTTAGCCAAGAATTGCGCAAAAATATGCATGATATACAAAGTTTTGTAACATTGGCCACGGCATCTGAGTGACATGGAGCCCATTCCACAAGGTTTTTCTAGGATTGCTCAAAAAATAGTGATTATTTTGAGAATAAAGAACTGCATGCATTACAGAGACAAGAGTGGTATTTACTACTCTGGCATTTGAATTTACAGAAAAAAAGAAGTACTTCAGCTTTTCTGCTGGAGAATAAGAATACTATGGTAAATGCTGTGCATATGGACACAGTGCATCTCGACCTCAAGAAATCAATGCTTCTAAGTATCTCTTCTAAGTGAATTTAAAAAGAAGACTTGCATAATGTTAAAATGAACTGAATTTTCAGTCATATCTCTTTGTTTGTTAAACCAACACTGCCAATCTTTTTTTTCTCAACTGTTGCTTAATCTTAATTTAAAAATATTGCTATAAAACCTTGTACTTTCATTTCTTGTGTACTACAATTTGTGAGAAGATGGAAGCATGATGAAAATGTGTACTTAACAATACTTCAGAACAAGGTCACTATGTTTTTTGTCTCCTCTTAAATAAGGCTTTAACAACCCTTTTGGAGGCTATTTGTGAATATTTGGATGTAGAAGTTAAATGTTTCAGAAAACATAATATGTCTGTCTTTGTATCATCAAGTATTGGGCTGTAATCTGGAATTACAAGTGAGAAATATGGCACTTGATATATCAAACTTCCATAAAGTTCTAACTGAATAGTCTTACAAGTTTCGGAGAGCTTTTAATAGCAAGGAAATAGTGGGTCTGAAGCACGTTAATAACATTTGTCCTTGTTTTTCACATGAATTTCAAAGTGTTTGTTTGCCTGAGTATTCGAATACAGTTTCCCAGGGAAATACTAATGCTAGCCAATCGTTGTCTTGAAATTTTTCTCATACAACTTGATATCTTGCAACTGTGATGATACACTTAAACTATGGAAGAGTGAGCTGTGCTGAAACACTGGAGAGAAACAGTTTAAAAACAGTTCCATTTTCTTGCTATCTTGATATATCTTCTTTTTTTTTTAATCTCCAGCCTAACAAATTAATACTGCTTTTTCAGTACTTTAGTTTTCGGAATGTTACTGTAAAGACAAAAACTAGAAATATATGAAGGAAGAGTTTTCTACTGGAGGAAAACATAGCTTTATCATGCTCATCTATGGAATAGTTAGAAAAACTCCCCACCTTGCTGTGTTAGCAAAAATTGTGAATTCAGAGTCTTAAATCTGAAGTTTCTAAGCAACAGCACTGAGTGATGGAAGAGTGCTAGAAGATGCTGATGCAACTGCAAGCAGCTGTATAGTAAATAGAGCTAGGCTGGAGATCCATGGTTATCCCAGTGTCATGTTCTGGCTTGGAAATGGAGAGCAGTTGTGTGGAAGCCAGCCTATCAAAGACCAGCTGGATCTTACTGTACCGAAGAAATATGCCTTCCCTCTAATTTTGCACTTATCTCAAGATTTTGCCAGCCTGGGCAAAAAGCCTCTAAATAATTGGAGAGGCTTTAAGAGCCTGTTTGAAATAGGTGGGAAATATTTTTAGCTAATTTCTAAGTATGGTAATTGTGTAATAACAACAGATAACTTTTTTCTTTTGCTATTTTTGATACTTTCTCTACACTCGGTGGTATCTGGACTTCTTCTCTGCCACCTCCTACCTTCTCCTCCACTTCCCTGCCCCCATTATTTCTACACTGTGTACATCCTCAAAAGAATAGATATACTTTGTCCTATCAACCCCCAAATTCATGTTATCATTTGTGTCTGACAGTGTTTCCATTGAGACATGTGGGTTGCAGATGAGTGTGTGTATATAGATTTGGGCTTATTTTGCGAACAGATCAATAGTTCTCTTTATTTCCATTATTCTACCTTATGAACATTGGCATGCTCATTATATTCCATCTGGGAAAACCTTACAGAAGATTTTCAAGACTTTTGTTTTAAGATGTTGTTTCTTCATTAGTAATCCCCTTCCCACCATAATATTTTGTATAATAGGTAAAGAAATAATTTATTTTAAGACTGTAGAGTATATAGGGGCATTACTTATTATCTAGGCAATGTTACTTGTGACTAAAGGGATGAAAGAAAAGAGCAAATAATGTTGAATTTTGGTGGATTTCCTCAGTCTAAACACATTAATTTCTTTTGTTGTAGTCCACTGAGACAAAGAATTTAGGATTGCAAAAGAGAAACCAGGCATATAAGTGTGTGCTTAATGACAGGAAGCAATATTTTGGCTCAGTCTTGGCTTCCAAGATGAATAAACCCATGTTTTGGAATATTGAGCATCATGTAGTAGCAAGAACTCACAGTGCATGACTTGGACTTAGTGAAAAATGCCTTGATTAACACTCTTATACATGGTTTCTGTGAGTACTATGTAACAGCATAGCAAAAAATTGAAGTCTTAGATCACAAAATGTATAAGAGTCCAATAAGATTTAAAAAAGAAGTAGTGGAGCCTTCTTGTAGCAGACCTGTGTTCCTAAAGTGTCATTTAATGTCCTTCCAATGTTGTAGAGTACTGTCATCTCCTAGCAATGAACTTTCAGTCCATATCATAATTTAATGCTGACAAAACAAGTACTTTTTAAAAAACTTCATTCTGAGATTATAAAGGCTTCACTTCAAGTATATCCTGTAGCAATACAGCCTTTTAACAGCATTGGAACTAGCAATGAATATGAATTATTCCTGAAAGCAAACCACTGAGCTCCAGAAGCATGCCATATCTGGTTCAGGACACATGGCTATTCTGCTATTTTACTCTGACTGTTAACTTCCAAAGTAAATAATGTCTTTATCTCATGTATTCATCAAGGCATTGTGCTGTGTCTAGCTTATAGAATTTGGCTTTGCTGCTTCCATTCATCTTCCACTTGTCAGGCAATGTCTAGTACAAGGGTAATTGATAAAGAAGTGTGAACTCAACTGAATAAGATATATAGACTGGCCAAGGTTTGAAAAATGTGTACAATGTTATTTATTAATAATAAATATGTTTTGAGAATGATTTGTCACTCTGGATGACAGATGACATTTCTCAGTTGGTGCTGTGAGGGAAGTTGTTGCAGCTATGAGATGCAGGATCATAGAATACCTTAGGTTGGAAAAGACCTCTAGGATCATTGAGGCCAAATATTTTCCCAGCACTGCCAAGTCCATGACAAAACCATGATCCTAAGTGCCACATCTAAACATCTTTTAAATACCTCCAGGGATGGTGGCTTCACCTCTTCCCTCAGCAACCATTTTCAGTGTTTCATAATCCTTTTGGTGAAATTTTTTTTATTTTTTTAATAATCCAATCCAAACCTCTCCTGGTGCAACTTGAGGATAACACCCAACTTTGTGTTATCACAAACACACTGAGGGTGCCCTCAATCCCTTCATCCAGATTATGGACTGCCACAATATTGAGCCATGTGTAATACCACTTTTGACTGGTAGGCAACTGGATTTAATTCTATTCACCACTCTTTTGGCATGTTCATCCAGACCAGCTGCTTTATGCTAATTATTGGGCAGCAGTCAATATTTTAATATAGATGTAGTACAGGATTGTGTATGTCAGATTGCTTGTGACCTTCATAAAACAGACTGTGCTTTGAAAATTGTATAAAGGCAAAAAGATGTGTAAATTAGTTTACACAGTTCTAAATATTCCACTGATATGCATTAAAATGTTTTGCTGTAACTTAAGTTGCTGTAGGGTTTGAAAAAGATATGTAGTCTAAAATCCAAAGTATGCATTCAATCTTCTACTTCCAAAGTATATAGTTCCTCTTTGAGCAGCTGTCTGCTTGCTTTATTTCTTTATTAAAAATCCATGGTTTTGTAGCCACTTGCTTGTTTAAAAGCACACACGCCGATTGGGAAATTACTTAGTATTTTATCTCATTCCTAAAAGTTTTGATTTAAATTGCTCTGCTTAGAAATTACAGCGTTCTATTAGTAGAGGGCACAATGAGCTTTTGGCTGGTGGGTATTTCTGTTCTTACAGGATTCTTCATGGTATGAATGAAACATAAGGCTTTTATGCTAAATCTCATCTTCTTGCTTGGCATACAGAGCGCTTTGGCACTTAAGCACTTTGGTAAAGAGCGGCAAAAATATCCATTTGCTATCACTCTTTCTTCTTAAATTGGTCATGAGTTTCCTCTTCCTTTTGCAATGCTCAAGATAATTTTATTGCCATTTAAGTTATCACTGGAATTGCTGAGGACAAAATTTCTGAGAAAATTTTCTGGCAACGTTAAAACACCAAAGTTTAATGCAGAACATAAAATGGAGAGAAGCGAAGCCCTTGCTTAAAATAAAGTCAAACCTAGTCTTTCTCACAGACATCCTGGTAGGAAAGTACTATCAGAAAGCATTCATTTGTCTCTCAAAAACAGACAAAGCTGCAAGTTTGTATGTTTGTCCTATTTGTTTCTAACGGATTGCTGGAATATGCTGAATGGATGTTGGGTGTAGGAGTATGTTGGGAAGACGTGCCAAAGGAGGTAAACGCCCAAAGTATACAATCTGAAAAAGCCAGAAAGAGCACAGGCTTCTTTTTTGCTTAAATTCTGTTATTTAATTTTATAAAATAGCATTAAAGTTTTACAGTTGTTTGATGCCTTACCTTTAGTAACTATTTTGAAATTTGTCCCCATCGTATGCCTTTTGTAGCATACCACTTTTGTAGCAGCTATTTTTACAGTTTGGAGTATGTTCTAGACTTCTGGGTTTGAATTTTAGTGCTTGTAGTTCTTTTTTATCAAAATATTTTATTCTTTAATTTGCTTTTAAAATTCATCGATTTGAGCATGCTGACTATGAACATGCAGATCTGTGAGTCAAACCAAGAAGAAATCTATGTCCACAGGTAGATTAGTGACTGTGATTATTTAACTCTGGTTTGTCCAGAAAATAGAGCTCATCTTAAAAAAAAAGCCTTGGGATTTAGGTCTGAGAGAGTTTAATGCTGTGCTCAATGGCCTCGTGGTTACAAAGTAGTAATGAAATGTTTTGCCAAGGTTGTAGTCTTCAGTAAAATGAGCTCTTAATGTGTATTGCTGTCTCTATTGAAAGTCTGCACTCAATTTTTACCAAAATAGAAAGCAAACTTGACCTGAGCTAATGTTTATCTAATTGCTTTAGTTAGCCCCAAATATGATATTGCAACAACGCTCTTGGAAAAGCTGTTTGATTATTCAGTTTGTGGGTTTTTTAGCTCACCCTAATGTCCTTTGTTCCAGTTTAAACTCAGGTTTCTCTTTATTTATATTCCAGACTGGAAGAATATATAATTTGCATTCTCTAGCAGAGATGTATTGAAGATTTCCTTTTTATTTAGTCTGAGATGTATATTCTCTTTTCTCACAGATTGTGTCCTTGAAATCCTTTCAACATTCTTGCTCCAGTGGGTTAAGATCTCTCCAACTACTCCTTTGATTTGAAATGTGACATCTCAAACTGGATGTTATTGTTCTGATAGCTTTGTTAATGGCTGATAAAAAGGAAAGACTAACTTAGGTGTCCTCTAGGTTGTATTTCACCTTTTGTGCATTGTCAGGCTGATTGACTTTTCAGTCATGATACTTTACTTAGGTCTATCTTGGGATCCATTGTAACTTATGACCCTTAAGGGCTTTCACCTAGCCAATTGTGCTGAATTATTGTTACAAGACTAAAAGTTCCTCGCATTTGCAATTTAAAAGAGATACAGTAATTTGTCAGTTTTTTACTTTTCTGAAGACACTTCAGCTTCAGATCCTTTTCCATTTTTGTCTTGTGAAAAGAACTGAGGTTGGATGTAGAACGGACCTTTTCAGATATGTCTGTCATGAGTCATTACATTTAAGTGTGCTAAAGGAAGGTAGTGTATATTTCCCACCTGTTATGCATGTTCCTTATAATGGCCTCATGAAGGACATGACTGACTTTTAGTTAGGTCTCAGACATGACCACATCTAGAGCTTGCTAAGATGGAGATGAGACTTTGGTTGTTTGTCCACATTTTAAAGACACATTACTTGTTTCATAGAAGTAAACTAGACTTATCTGTAATGATAAAATTACTTTCACCTGATTTTTTTTTCTTCTCCAAAGGCTTTATCTTGTTTAAAGATTTGCTTTTGTATTTTTTATGAATTTAAGTTCATATGGCTGTTCTACAGTATCTTCATTGTCCTAAACCTGTTTTTAAGGGAGGAAATATTTATTCTTTTTCATTCATCTGGATGAATGAAATCATCCAGATGAATGAAATCAACCTGTCGGAACCAGGAAATGAAAATCAACCTGTCAGAACCCTGGAAATTCCTCTGGCTGCCCAGGAGGACTCGAGCCCCTGCCCAGGAGGCTCAGAGACCTTGGCACAGAGCCCAAGACCCCTGTGCCTTTGATTTAGCCCTTGGAAAAAACAATTACCAACCTTTAGATGAAGAATTACAAGTCACGAAAGTTTAAGTAGAATGATAGTAAATTTATCACAGGGTGGAAAATAGATTTTTTGGGGTTTTTAGCATGGGGGTTCAGGGTGCAAGATGGAAGAATCTTGGTGTGTCCAACCTTTCTCCTTCTTCTTCTTGGCCTCCATCTTCTGGGTGATGTTGGCACTTTTAGATTGGTTTACAGTAGAAGCTCACTGTCTAACACAGGTGATAGGTATTGGAAAGTAATTGTAAATAATAGACATGTAGTTTTTAGTATAAAAAGATAATACTGCCCTGGGGACAGGCAGTGTACCTCTGACTGTCTTGCTGAGCAGACCTCGGCAAATCAGGAGAAAGAATTTTATAGGTAAGATGGAATAAACAACCTTGAGAGCAAGAAATGAAGAGTTCTGACTCCTTCTTTGACCACTGGGCTGGGAAAAGAGACTTTCTGACATATCTCGGGGTCACTCTGACCAGCTGGAGATCCCGAGAACAGCCTCCCACCATGCTCACTAATTTTTAGTGTGAATAACTTGGAGAATTCTTGGAAAAAAATATTGGAATAATAAATCCAAGCAGCTTTGAAAATATTTGAAAGAATTCTCCAATATGTCCTTCTACTACAGGGATTTTATCCTGCTGCCTCTGGTATTTACTTAGTCATGTCATTGCAAGTTATATTTTTAATTACAGCAGGCAGAAGAATGCTAGCCTTTGCCCTTCTCAGGGGCTTCTTGTCCTGCAGTAGTTTATACTCAGCTAAAATGTGCCTCAAATTGATGTAGAGGTTACATAAAATGACTTTGGGTTCAAAATAAGTCAGTAGTAGGTTTTTTACAATTTTTGGTTAAAATTGCAGATATATCCTGAGGTTGTATTTGAGTTTTTGCTTCCTCCTTTTCTCACCAACAAGTTAATGGGGCAGTACCTGATAGAGCTGCAAATACTGAATGCCTGACAAACAGAACAGCATTACCTGCCACAGAACAATCCTGCCACTAAACGTGCAGCCCTGTTTCCTTCCAAGGTTTGCTTTCCTGCAAGAGGGGAAAGCAAGCCTTGGAAGGTTTGCTGCAGAAGAGCACCACAATGGGAGATTTCATTTCATTTCTGCCCTGCTATGTAGAGCAGATATTTGTGTTGAGTACTGTTAATGTCTAACACCTCTGTTAGTCTGGGTCTTTAGATGTAGTAGGAAAGTAATGGGATATGTAGATATCAGAAGTGTATATAGACCTTTACATTTTGAGAAAAATCAGATTTTTAGATTAAAAAAAAGTTAATACTGATCCTCTTCTTTAAGTCCCAGAAGAACAGAAAATGTGTCCTCTGCTAATATGCAACTAATAACTTCTCAATTTGCAGCCAATTTACTTTTTTTCTCCCCTCCTTGATAGTGGAGGTTAAACTGGAATTCTGATTGATTCTTTCCTTCCTCAAGGTACTTTCATGGTAATTTTAATAGTTAGAGAAGTGCTCAAGTGGGATTTCAAATACTCTTGATGGTGCTACTTAGAAACCATGCAATTTGAGAGGGAAACCTCTTAACTTGGATTTGAAATTAAAAAAAAAAAAAAAAAAAATCTACCTATTAGCCAAAGCACAACACAGGATGCAAACAGGAAACCACATAACCCTAATCCTTACTACAGAAAGTGAACACAGTTCAAGACCTTAATACTTTTTCACTGGTGGTTGTTTTTGTTGAGAAAAGCAGTATCTCATTTCAGAGAATTTCAAATTCAGCAGGGATAAAATCTGAATTAATTACTGAGTTTTGTAATTAATTGTGTTGTGTAGTCATGGTTGTCTGCCAATGCTTAACTGTTTTCCCAGGTCTGTCCTTTCAAACTTGAATGCAACTGTCATGGAAAGTCTTGTAAATGCCATAACCTAGAAATATGCATATAATTAAAGGAGTAATTTATTACTAAAAGTATATCTTCTGTATTGCACTTTCACTGTCAATATGGAAATGAACAGAGCAATATATTTTTATAAAGCATTGTGCACTCATAGTCTAACGTTTATTTTTCACAGGTTCTTTCTGAAAGTTACAGTCCCTTACTTACAAGAACTAGTAAATGCATTTGTGTTTTGGTTTTAAAGTGTCAACACAGACCCACACAAAGTTCCTACTGGTGGTTGAAAATGTAGCAAGGATTGCATTTCAGTTTGTAAGCATTCTTCCCAGATAGAAAGTATTCAGTGTACACAGAGGAAAATGGGGTAACAGTTAATCAGATATGGGGTAACAGATATGGGAAAATAGGGTAACAGATAATTCCAGGCATCTTCTAGCTCTTTCCATTTCAGTAATGCTTTTGAATATCTCATAGTATGCACTGTACAAGTGAAAAATCTTTTTCTGTTATATATAGTCTGGATTTTTACCTCAAAAGATGATCTGACTCTTTGGTTGGGCCCATTTTAATTTTATGTTTCTATAAGAAACCTAGGTTCTGCAGTGAAATTTTGATTCCTTTAAAAAATACAGTTCTTGACACCTGCATTTGTGTTTCCAGAATAACATAGTGAGCTGCCCAATGTGGTTTCGAGTACTTTTTTGTTTCGGAACCCCTGCCCACTCCCCACCTCCCCCAGATTGTAGACTGCTTTGCATTATATTTGATATGCTTTTGTCCTAGGGTGATGTTAGGATGCTTGTGTCCCCATTCGTGTGTGTTATTTATGCTGGATATTATGTTCTGTGCCTTCAAGACTGGCTCTGAAGAGGGAAAGTTCTGTTTTGGGCCTCTTATCAGCCACTCCCCCACGGCTGGCGGGACATACAGACGGGACAGTACATAGTGCTGTTTTTGCTTTTTGCCCTGCTTTTCGCTCTGCTCTTGCTTCTGCTCTGCTTCTGCTTTGCTTCTGCTTGCTCTTGCTTTTTTCCTCTTCTCATTAGTTAATTTAGCTAAACAGTCCAAATTCCTTCCTGGACTGCTTCTCCTTTCCTGTTTGGACCTACTTGAACCTGTTCTGGACTGGGACCTGGGGAACACCGAGAGAGAGTTTGCACCTTGAGGCTGCAGCAGCTGCCCCAGCGCCGGAGGGACTGATAGCAGAGCAACCACCCCAGGAGAGACTTTCTGAATTTGTCATCTTTTTCAGAGCGGTGTCATCCGGTATTGTTCATTTTGTGTGCTGGGGGGTGCTGTGCCTGTTAAATAAACAGGTTCTTTCCACTTCTCTCAGAGGAATTCTTCCCGAACCGGTTGGGGGGAGGGGTTGTGTGGGTTTGCTTTCTGGAGAGGCCCCCTTTTTTGGGGGATTCTCTCCCAAATTTGCCCTAAACCAGGACAGCTTTGCAGCAAGCATGCTTCACTTGCTGAAGGCATGTCAATCCTATAAAACTCTTTGATGCTAAACAATGATAGTAGTCTTTTCTTTATTTCCAAATGACAGCTTTAAAACCTGTAATTTTAAACCACCTGCTGTTAGAGTAAGTAGTAGTTTTGCAGTCTGGTCTATTGATAGATTTTTCTTTCATGTACATGCTTTGATACATTTTTCTTTCTTTTTCCATAGTAGTGGCCCAGGTTTCTGTAGCAACTTCCTGTCTAGTTAGCTTCACTATAATTAAGTATCAAACATAAGATCATAGCGTATTGCTTTGTCTTTTCCTCTAGTATCTACTTTTACAGAGGTGCCAGGCACTCCTGAGCCAGGCTGACCAAAGAAAGAAGTGAATTTTGAAATATAAATTGAATATGGGAGCTGAGAAGTTTTAACTGGGATTAAAAAAAAAAAATTATGAACTCATCTCTTGTTATTTACACATTAAACAGCACCTAAAAATTTGGAATCGATTTGTTTGTATTTGAGTAGTCCAGATTTAAACATGTCCTTCCCAGAAACTTCTTTTTCATATGAATTAGATATTATAAATTCAGCCCATATATGTGTTAGTCTGGAAATGGGGACTGTTACTAGACAGAAATCTAACTTCCTGTGTCCAAATTAAAAATGATTTCATTTCTTTTGGGTTAAAACTCTGGTATAAATGTTTATCTTATCATTCAGGTCAGGGCGTGGAGATGATGCTTTTGCATCCTGAGATGATCTGTTGGGACTGGTAGTGGTCCCAGTTCAGGCAGCATTGATAAGAAGATGCAGAACATTTTTAGAGGAAGCTGTGAAACCATGATGGGGGAGAATGAGCAGCTGCTGCAAGGAAATGGGTCTTTAAGGGAGGAGGCAAATTCTGAGTTTAATGATTTT
Organism: Leucosticte australis; assembly: GCA_025504685.1. Lineage (NCBI taxonomy): Eukaryota > Metazoa > Chordata > Aves > Passeriformes > Fringillidae > Leucosticte > Leucosticte australis. Next base: position 83,128,731 of record JANIJU010003056.1, read on the forward strand.
TCATGCTAACATAAACTTGATTCTTTAGATAAAGCTCCATCTAATTCTCCATGTTTTTCCCCCATATGTTCAGTAGTGTAGCACTTGAATAATGTAATATGCAGCCCTTGGTTGTATTATTATTAAGATCAAACCCACAAACATGAGAGTTAAATATCTTGTTCATGATGAAGTCTAAAACATCTTTGTCCTAATAAAATAAGAAATTTTGTTTGTATGCTGCTTATAGAAGTAGATGAAAGCAAAATTTAAATGCTTGTCCAATCTAATCAGGCACAGTTTTGGATCTGACAGCTTGTAATTGATCTTTCTAACTCCAACATCATGACTACATCATGTTCAGAGAAATCTGGATTTGCCTCTAAAAAAGTCCACCCCAAAACAAGAAACTAACAACACAAAATTCAAGTCCTGAAACCTAAAAACCATCTTATTTAAAATAGTCTTTCTACTACTCAAAAAACCACAAAAGGAAACAACAGTATATTTTGTGCAGTAAAATAAATTATTTTTTATTATACCCAGAATATTTTGCTGGAAAATGTTTTTCTTTAAATTTCATATTTATGAAATTCAGAGCTATTATTCTTCAGAAAAAGACATGCTGCTCAGATATTCAATTATATTTAAAGCTATTATGTCTTATGTACACTTAATTGTAGACACATCTAGGTGTATTTATGATCATTCATAACTAAAGGAAATGCTAATTGTATTTGCAAAAGCTAATAAAGATAATTTTTAAATTATCAAATAACTGCAGTTTTGCTCATGCTCCTGCTGGAAGTAGACATTTTGTTATTTTTGTGTCTGTGCTTAGAGAAAATGCCTGCTTCCAGCTTATAGCTGCAGAGGTCATTGGGGGAAGTTTTTTTGATTGTTAACAAAGTGGCAGGACCGACATCTAAGTTACAAGGATGTGAGCAAAATAAGAATTGTTAGCCCTGATTGCTGTCTGTGGGAACACTCCCCAGCCTGGATCCCTGCAGCCCCTGGGGAAGTGCCCCTCAGCTGCTGCCCAGCCACTGCCAGCAGGGAAATGGCAAAGCAACCCCTATGGAGAGGGAGAAATCTGCCCTGCTCACTGCAAAAAGGTGTAAAGGATTGAACAGAGTTACATATTCCCTCCTGAGTCTCCCACTCCAGTGTCATTGTCAAAGCCAGCAGGATACACTTCATATGTTTAGCGCTGAGTTAAAAGCAAGCAAAATCTGATGAAAGTCATAAACTGGAAAAGCTGATTCTTTGGTGCCCATCAAGGTCCTTGTAATATTTTTTAGACCTTGTTAGAACCATCTTTCTTCTGTTTTTTCTTCTCCTGTCCTCACCACTTGCTTTTAGTAGGTTTCTAGTCACTCAATCAGTGGGCACACAGTTCTTTGCCTTGTTAGACACTTCAACAAATCTAGCATGCTGCCAGTCCTGCCAGTCCATGCTGCCAATCTTCTTCTGCATTTTGACTGATACAGGAGGACAAACAAATGGGTGATTTTCTGTGGTCAAATTGACCTGGTCTGGTGTATGTTACTATTGGGTTAGCCTGCATGCAGGTTTTAATTTCTTCTGTTACCGAGTTCCTTGTTAGTAGTTGTGTGCTTTAGTTATTTTGAAGCCCATTATTTTGTGTGCTTTAGTTATTTTGGTTCAAATCTGTACCTGTATATGCTCTTAGGTGTCATAACATAAAATTTATTTGGATGAAATATAAGGTCCAGTAGACAGCTAAAAGTGCAACAAAATTTCTCCCATTATAATGTTTCAGTATTCCTCAGTATCCTGTGATTCATTTCCTTCTGAGACAGGGACAGCACTTCTACCTGCAGGAAACTCATTTTCAATGTGCTGCAAAATCAAGGATGAGTGTATTGGGCAGGTGGTTTTCTTAAAGTTCCTCTCATGAGTTTTAAGTTTCCAGCTCTGGTGGTGTTATGAAACTTCAAATTTAATTTCAGTCTTTCAACTTAACATGGAATCTTGAATATTTTTTTTTCATCCCTTTCCACCTAAAAATAGGGAAAACTGGTGGGAATCTCACCTGGGGGGGTGGTACCGAAGGTGTCCTGGATATCATGGAGAGAATCCAAAAAATACTGGGGACTTGTTTTTGTTTTGAGTGTGCAGTTAATGAAATTATTTGGAAGAGGACAAGCCAAAAGAATGCAGCTGTAGATCTGTATGTTATAAAACTGTAAGCTTACTGTACAACAAGGGTAACTATAAGACATGAGAAAATAATATATTAAAAGTAAATAATTGGTGAGGCCTATTTTATAGTGAGAGCTTTCAGAGTCACTGGGAATCAACCAAATATCTCAAGCAACCTCAGGTAGTGGACATTGTTGTGGAATTAGAGGATCTTGTAGCACAAGGGCTATTTGGATAGGATAAGGAAAGGCTGACCTTGCTAACAGAAAATAGATAAATAAATAAACAAATAAATGGTGTGTATGGGAGTAGTTACCTGAATATGCTACCTCAGCATTCTTGAATAAGGAACAATTTTTAAAAGTAGTAAAAAAATAATTTTTCTCTCTGAAATGGGAAATGTTTGAGAGCTGCTGAAGACTAATGAGACCAGTTCTGAAATAAAATGTCAAAATGAAACATTATTTTTGAGATTTATTTTTCCCCCTCATGTTTTCCTAGAAATGTAATTTTGGTGAGTGCAATATTGCTCAGGTCTTCCTTCTCTCATGCCTTCATAACTTCTCCGTTTGCAAGTTTGACACTCCCAGTAGGCCTGCAGACAGCTGTTACTTTAAAGTGCAAGCAGCATCACTGGAAACTGGCAATTGGATCGCTTTATTTATTTGCAAATACCTTATTGAGTGTTCAATCTGGATCTCATTAACCTAAAATGATTCCTTGGGGTAGCATAGGGGCTCTCAGGTGTCAGAACTATTGCATGAATAAAAGATACAGCAGAAGAGGTCTGAGATAAGGGAGAACCCACAAAATGACAGAAAACTCTGGTGCTGGCCCTGTGACCTGGAGAAGAAAATTACCAATTACCCATGCAGGTTTAAAATGTCTGAGCAGTCTGACTGTTTTGACAGTCATGCCCCATCCCCACCTTGTGTACCCACTTCTAGGTGGTGTGGCATTGGGCTGTGGGCTCTTGGAAAAGGGTCTTTCCTCTTCCCTGATATCTTTGGAAAGACGTGGTAAAGCACTTTTAAATTCATTGCAGAAAATTGTAAGTGATGGCTGAAACCAAGTTTCAACACATCAAATGCCCAGAAAGAAAGTGAATACTGTTGAATTGTAGTGTTTATAGGGGTTGCAGCAATGCTCTTATTTCTAAAAGGTAAGACTGAAAGTTGCCCCATCTGTCTGCTTTCTGAGTCACTGGTTTGTTTATTAGCAAGGCACAATTTTGCAGTAGTATCAGGATTAGGTTGGAGGGGGCCAGAGTTAGTTGGATAAAGGTTTTTTGTGTAACCAGTTTTGGGGGGGGGGGGGTTGTTCATTTTTTTCCCCTTTGGTTCCCAGAGAGTTGTGTTTTGTGGTGATTGTTGGCTGCTGTTGCTGATTTTTTTGTGGTTATTTTGGCCTTATAATGATAAAGTGAAAATTTTAAATGACCTTAAGCTGATTTTGGATGCATTAATAACAAAATGATCCAATAAGCTATTAAGAGGTGATGATTTCAGAAGTTCATTTTTGGTCCCTAAATTCCTAAAATGAACTGATTCACGGTGTTTGGGATGAGGACTGTATGTACATGCATATGTGTAAATTGGAAACTGATTCCAGGCATCACAGGAAGCAGAAAGTGATGAAAAATTCAACAGTGGGAAACTATACAGGCAGACTATCACCATTCCCCAGTCCAGCATGACAAGTTGTAAGGAAGTGTCCACAGAAATGTAGGCCAAAAAAAGGGCTACTAGTTTGGTGTTTTCTTAATGTGCTGACTTTTCAGGGCTTGGTTATTGACCATGATTTATTATCCTGAATTTTACCCTTCCCCAGTCTCAACAGATAATTTTTTTAATGGAGTTAGAAAAAATTAGGAGGACTGTGTTCTATTTGAGTGGATTTTTGAAAGAATAGGAAAAAAGGGTGGTCCCTCAAGATGACTGATTTACTCATAGAACAATACAAGGGTAAATACCACTTTTTAGAGTCCTGATATAACTGCTAAAATGTAGACAGCTACTTCTTAGGTTTTTTTATTATCCATAATTTAATTTCTTTTTAAACCTGTCTGGATATGAGTATTACAGAGGGAGGAAGGTTATATACATTGCAGAGAGATGTTAAGAAATATTTTTCTTTAAAGACATGTTTTGGCATCAGGTTTTGTGATGAATGGACATATTTTCTGGCAGAAGGAGGAGAGTTTAACTGATAAAAACATGTCATTAATACTTTCTAAAAATATAGAACCTTATTAAAGTAAGAGCCATCACTCTGCATAAATCTCTGTAAATTTGAGTCTGCCATAGACTAACATGTTCTATGTATCCCAATGAATCCATCCTTTCTCATCCCAACCTTTCTACTGTGGAAAAAATGTGAGGATGCCAGGATGATCTAACTCTTACTGGTTCAAATCAACCTATGAAAGATGTGTTGTGTTTCTCTTTTTTTAATTTTATTGCTATATGACCATTCCCACCTGAGTGGGTTAGGAGCAGATTGGGAGGGAAATCAATAAAACTATTAAGGCAACCATCCTTTTAAAGAAAGGAAAAACTAGAGTCTTTTGTATCTCAGTTGTACCAGCCTGCCAATTAGGTTTTAGTAATCCTTTCCTTCTCCTGCTTCCATCTCATTTTCTGGAAGTACTGTGCAGCTGTGACTATAAAGTAGATGTGAAATTTTGGAAGGTTTCTGAGGATTAGATTTAGATTTATCTGCCATTACATCATCTGTATGGCTCACTAGACCTCTGTCAGCCTGGTCTGCACTAAAGATGTGTGACTGATGCAGCTGGGCACACAGGTAGGTGACAGGATCAGAAGTGGTGACACAGCAGCAATGATGTTTCCTCCTGCTCTGGTGCTGGGCAAAACTGTGCTCACACCTGCAGAGAAGTCATGTGCACAGATTTGTGCAGTGGGAGCATTGGCAGTAACTTCTTTCTAGAGCTTTTTAACTGCTGGAGTGAGAGTTAGCCATAAAATAAATGATCCAGTTAGCGATGAAGAAAGCACTACTTGATTTCCTTTTCTTTCTGTTCTTTCCTCTTTTCATTTGTCCTGCTTTCCCCTGACCCCCATTTTAATATGGATTCTTACGTGCCTGAATTTCTGTTTTCCCTCTGTCTTTGAACTATATCACCAAGTTGCTGCTTCCACACTCCCTGAGCTCCTGCAGCAGGGAGCATTGATTGTTCAGTGGAGGATATATCTTTACTTTACTCTTTTGTACTGGGGGTGTAGGATGGAGAAAAGGTGTTAGGAGCAAAGTGTGAACAGACATTAGTGAGATCAATTCTTTCATTTGTTTCAAGTGTGTTAGTCTCTTCTCCCAAGTAACAAGTGCTAGAACAAGAAAAAACAACCTCAAGTTGTGCTGGGGAAGTTTAGTTTGGATTTTAAGAAGAATTTCTTTAATTAAGGAGTATTCAAGTATTGGAACAGACTACTCAGGGAAATGGTTGGGTCAACATCCCTGAAGGTATTTGAAAGCCATGTATATATGGCACCTATGGACATGGTTTAGTACTGGGTTGATGGTTCAAATCAAGGGTCTTAGGTATCTTTTTCAACCTAAATGGCTTTATGATTCTGCAATTCTAAAGCTCTTTGTTCGATATCACTGCAAATATGGTTTGAATACAGTGGACATGGGATGCTGCAACTCTCCCAAAGACATGTAGTAAAACACGGAGAAGTTTTGGAATAATACAGCTGTAAATACTTGCTAAAATCTTTGAAGATTGAAGTCTGAGATATACAACTTACCCAAACCAGAGAAATGTTTTACACAAGATGAGAAAACATGGAGATTTCTACTATGGAGTCAAACCCCTGTTATGTTACACTCCTGATGACGACACTTGGACTATTTTTTCTTTGCAATTCAGTTTACAAATCATATATTTGGGAGTTTGACTGAAATGTCTAAAGGCTGCATTTGGCTGAGCTATAGGTGACTGAAAATGAGGCCTTGAAAAGGAAACTAATGAGTAAACCTTACTTGGGTAGCAACACGCTATTGACTGTGTTTTCTGAAAGTCCTGACATTGCAATCAAAGTAGTTTTTAGCCATGAAACAAGCACAAGTTGATCTAGTTCAAATATCTTTCTATAAGCTTTAACAAAAATAATGCTTTCTTTTTATAATTATTAATCAAGATGTATTTATAGATATCTCTATCCAGCACAAAATAATAAAGTTTTTATATTTGTCTCTGAAAACTGTTATCATTAGCCATTTTTTTCTTATAAGTGTCATACACTGGAAGAAGTTGTAACAAGTAGGTTTGTTTTACAAATAGTAGCATAAATATGACCTTATTTATCATATTAGTTAATTAGAATTATGAAATGCAAAAATGATGCAGCTGTCCACATATCTTCATAGAATTTAGCTAATTTGTATATTTAATCAGACTTAAGACATCAGTTAATTTTTCTGTAGACAATGTTTATTCAGTCAGTGCAGTTTTGACATGCTAAAAAAGATATCCCCATTCTCATTATAGCTATTCATTTATTCAGAATAAAAGTAAGCCATTATACAGAAAAAATAATTTTCCTTCATCCATTTTCCAAAGAAATAGGGACTTCATTTGTACACTGACTGAGGGATTTTACTAGTCTCTTCAGTCTTGCTTTAGACTTAGACAATGCTATAATTTGTTCTATCTTCATATGATATATTGTGGTCAGTAAAAACAAATAAAATTTATGGGCCTTGTGAAAGTTACTAGCACTCGACACACGTTTGATAGTTGATTATGGTCAGTTTAATAAGTGAAGATAAGTGGAGAGAGGAAAAAAGAAGTGATGCAATGGACATCATTCATCACCTCCCATATGCAAGCCAAGTCTGCAAGTAATGGCTATTCTGGAAGACAAAAGTTTTATTTATAGCTACTCAGTGTTACATGGTGTGGAATATTCCTTTGGCCATTTGAGTTGAGGTGTCCAGAGGCTGGGCATGGGAACAGTAGCAGAGTGAGAAAAAGAAAAAGCCATGAAACTGTGAAAACACTGTTCAGCACTAGCCAAAACATGGGTGTGTCACTGACACTATCCTATTCATAAGTCTGAAATATGGCATTTTACAAGCAACTACAAAGAAGCTTAATTCCACCCCAGCCAGGCCCAATATAAGAGTGTGCCTAAGACCAGATTCTTTTTAAAATTTAAATACATCTTTGTTCATCTTATTCCTTCTGCTTTGATGAGCTACTTGAAGTGCCTTGTTAAGGTTTCCACCATCACTTCAGCTCCAGTGAGAGGAGAAGGATTGCAGTACAAGCTTCTTTTCCACGGCAGTGGATAGATAGTTTCACATTTTCTGATTATTTTTCTTGTAGCTACATGACCATCTCTTGGTCCCTGTCCAAATCCTGTGTAACAGCTCTTCATGTTTCTTTGATGGAATCAAGAGATTCATGATAATAATCTAATTTTCCAACTAGGCATCTGTCAGTGCTAAGACAACCCTATGGTTTAAAGGGAAGGAATCTTAAATTTAGGAACTTGTTCTGTGAATGTGCACTACTTGACTGTCAATAATGATGAGGAAATAAGGGGGAAATATAGGAAAATTTTATCTTAATCCTGTGCAATTAAAGTAATTCTACCTGGGTTTGCTTTGCCTTCTTCTGTGTCTGATTTTTATTTATTTTTAATTTTCAATCCTGTAAAGAAAATGAAGTTACATTAAAAAATGTAGTCCTTTACAGCACTGGACTTCAAATAATATCTATGAATCAAACTCTACCTAAGCTAACAAAACCTTCTGCACACATGTAAGAGCACAATACTCCATTGTGCAGAGAACTGAACATCCAGCCTTGTAAAAAGCTTTTCTTTTATCTCTTGGTATTGCTGGACATGCAGAGACCTGAGTGTTCAGTTTCTCTCTTTTCACTTTGAGAATGTTTGTGAATTCTGTAAATAATGGGTGAATAACCTGCAGATTGAACAATAGTTCAGGCTTTTCAGAATGGATTTAAAGCACCTGGTGCTGAGAAAAGTATGAGTCCATTGTAGGACAAAGAGGTTCTTCTACCAATTGCATGAGTCATCACAGTAATATAGTACCAATAATATACTCTTTTTCCCCCTTTTAATTTTCAGAATACTTTAGACTGTGGAAGAAAATTACTAAACTGCTGCTTGTGCTTTGCATTTGTTCCAGAGGGGTTGATTTGACAGTTTTTACCACCAAGAAAAGACTCCTATGGGACTATGCTGCCACCCATGTGTGTCATGATCCGGTTATCAAGAGTTGTTAGAAATGTTTCTGCCCAAATTAAGGTGCAAATGAGACCATATGGCAGTGATAATAGTATGGGTTTTATTTGATAGTAAATATGAGAGAGAGAGAGAAAGAAAGAAATAGAAAATAGGCGGAGGGGACAGAAAGAGAGTAACAGAGACAGAATAAGGAAAGTATGACCACTCCGTAGATCCCAACAATGCTCCTTTGATCCTCTGCAGGGGCTCTTCTTGGTGGTGAAGGTCCCCATGAAAAGCGTAGAGTCTGATGGGTTAATATATGCTCAGGCTGGGTAGGAAAGCTGAGGAACCTCCCTGGGGAGCAGGGGGAGCTTGCCATTATCTCTTGCAACAGACTCTGGATTTGTCACCTCTTGTGCAGTACTGTGGTACAAGGCTTCAGGAATGACTCTGGGGAGCACTTTGGGAGGTCTTGGATGGATTATGACACCCCCTCAGCTGCCCCTCATGTGAATGTCCCGTGGATATGGCCTGTGGGGTTGGGGGTTCACAGCTGAGGTGGTATGTGGAAGGGAGGATGCGTTTTCTGCCTCTGATCAGAGGCTGCACCCAAAACCTCCCCCTCACCCCTAACTCCTTTTGGGGTCAGTAAACCTGGCTTCTGTGTGGGCTGTGGTCTCTCCCACCCCAAACTCAGCAGGGAAGAATCTCTGCTCTGTTTTGCTTTCTTGTGGATGCATTCCTCTCCTTCAGCCTTGCTTGTTTCTCCCTAGACCTGAGGTGATTAAACAACGGATTTGCTCTTTATCTTACCTGGATGGCTTAAATTGCAGTCCAAAGTTCTTCAGGGAGGTTTCTGTGGTTGTAGCTTCTTTATACAGTTTTTCTATAATGGGCAAAATTAATAACAATGTTTAAGGCGTGAAGCATTTCAGTTCTTCACAGTGTGTCAGGCTGCAGGGTGTGCCTTGCTCTTACGCCAGCATGGGCCAGTAGCAGTGAGCGTGTGTGGGATTGCATCACAAATGCTGTTCCCTGGGGCTCAGTATTAGGGATATTCCTGTTTAATATACCTGGGTGAGGGGATCAAGACAGATCAGTGAGTTTGCAGATTTCATCAAGCTGGGTGGGAGTGTTGATCTGCTGAAGGGTAGAGGGATCTGGACAGGCTGGATCAATGGGTTGAGGCCAGTTGTGTGATGTGAAGTTCCAGGTCTACAAGGTGAGGTTCCCAGTCCTGCACTTGGGCCACACCGACCCCGTGCAGCCCTACAGGCTGGGGGCTGAGTAGCTGGAAAGCAACTGGGCGGAAAAGGAGCTGAAAGTGCTGGCTGACAGCAGCTGAACGTGAGCCAGCGTGTGCCCAGGTGGCAAAGAAGGCCACTGGCATCCTGGCTTGAGTCAGCAATAGTGTGGCCAGCAGGACCAGGGCAGGAATTGTCCCCCTGTGCTCAGTACTGGTGAGGCTGCATCTCCAATCCTCTGTCCAGACCTGGGCCCCTCAATACAGGAAAGATGCTGAGGTGCTGGAGTGTGTCCAGAGAAGGGCGATGGAGCTGGGAAAGGTTCTGAAGCACTAATCTGATGAGGAGAGGCTGAAGGAGCTGGGGTTGCTTAGCCTAGAGAAAAGGAGGTGACCTTGTACTGGCTGCAAGTCCCTAAAAAGGCATTGTAGCCAGATGGGGTTTGGTCTCTTCTCCCAGGTAAGAAGTGATAAGACCAGAGGAAGTGGTCTCAAGCTGCACCAGGGGAGAATTGTTTAGATTTTAGGAAAAATTTCTTCACCAAGAGATTTGTCAGACATTAGAACAGGCTGCCCTTGCTAGTGCTTGAGTCAGCATAGATGAGGCACTTCAGGATGTGGTTTAGTGGTGGATTTGGGAGTGCTGACTTAATAGTTCAACTCAATGATCTTAAAAGTCCAACCCAACCTGAGAATCTCTGATTCATTTATACGATCCTATGAGTTCCAAAAGGAGGTATACTTTTAGCAGTTGAGCTTTATATTTTGGCGATAAGATTCCACTAGGGGTTTTTTTGTTGGATTTTTTTGTTGTTGTTGTTGTCTTGGTTTTTTTGTTGTTTTTTTTTCTTCAGCAGCTACATTTGTGATCACCTAGTGCACATCTGTAAGTTTTGTACTCTTGTACAGAATGTGAAGAAGTCTACAGGTTGTTGTTGGTATTCTCTTTTAATAGTAAGTAAATGAGTCTCTTAGGAAAGGTGGTAATATGTGGCCACAGCTAGCTGCTCAGAATCTTAGTTATGTGTAAGTGTACGACTGTGATAGAAATTTGTAGGCCTGTTTATAGAGAACTAAATTCTCATCCAAATATTTATGATCTCTTGGGTCTGTTAATGTGGAGTTTGAAATGGTGACTGTAAAATGTCTCAGCTCCTGCATGGATGTGTTTAAAAGTGTTCAGTGATAAAGACTTCTGGATAGTTTATAGAGGACAGTTTGAGTGTCAATAAAGTTTTTATTCATTTGCATCTATAAGCATAAGATTAGACTATATAATTTCTTTTATAAAGCTTGTAAAGCCTTTAGACTTAGAGAAGCCTTTGGACTCATTAAGATGGTATGATGAGATGAAGGTGACAGCTTTGCAGTAGAAGCAGCAGGATTTTCTGAATACCTCAGGGTGTGGGGTGACAGGTAAAGGGATGTAAGGGATGGAACGGTGTCTGGGACAAAGCTCTGTCTTAAACCAAATAGCAGATCTCTGACAAAAGATCCCTCAGGGAAGAATGTGAAGGCAGGACAGGTAGAGGTGAATCCTTCTCCTATTAAATATATCCAGCTTCTGCAAACCTCTGTCTTTGGATATGTATATGTACATATGTATACTTTGTCTGTATAGGAGCATATGGGTGCAATGAATGGTATTTTAGAGAAGTAAGCAAAACTCAATTTTGCATTCTAGTTTGCACTCTGATAGTGAAACTGTGTCAGGGGACTGAAAACATAATAACTAAAGTGCTTGGGATGCAGACCATCCCACTTCCGAAATTGCTGTTCTAGGGGTTCTGAGTGCACTTCAGTTGAGATTTTTTCTGTATGGCTGCAGCTGTGCATCATCCCTGTTATATTGGCTGAGAAAAGGCTATAGTGTCTGTCTTGAATATATTAATTCAAAATGCAAATAGGACAGGTCATTGATTTGAAATTTTGCATATGAAAAAAAATCTATGGAAGGAAATTCTATCTTTCTCAGCAGGTTGAATGAGGTGATTCTGCTCTTCAGTCTGGTGAGACTCCCACCTGGAATTCTGCATTCAGGTCAGGGCCCTCAGCACAAAAATGATGTGGACACATTTGAGTGGGTACAGAGGAGGGCCATGAAGGTGATTAGAGAACTAGAACAACTCTCTTTAAAGATAGGCTGAGATTTGGGATTTTTCAGTCTGGAAAATGGAAGGTTTCAAATAAATTTGTTTGCAGCCTCCCAGTACCTTAACGGGGCTTATTAAAAGGAGTACCTGGTCCTGGTAATTTTTATAGGAACAAATTGTAACAGGACAAGAGGCAATGATTTTAGATTGAAAAAGATAAGGTCCAGATTAGATATTAGGAAGAAATTCTTTACTGTGAGGGTGGTGAGGCACTGGAATAGGTTGTCCAGGCAAGCTGTGTCTGCCCCATCCCTGGAAATATTCAAGGCCAGGTTGGATGGAGCCTTGACAGTCTAATTCAGTGAGTGGCATTCCTGCCATTGGAAGGAAGGTTGGAACTAAAGGATCTTTAAGCTCCCTTCCAACCCATAAGGTTCTACTATTCTCTGGTGACTTTTACATATTCCTGATGTAGAATGGGAGACACTGATAAAGCATTTTCTAGATAGGCAGCTCTATGGTTTCATTTTGCCCTTAGTTTCCAGGAAGAAACACTAAATGCAAATCATTTTTCTTTATTTGCAATAGGTCAAACTAATTTAGCTAAAGTTCACACCTATCTGCATAGAAGATTATTGTAAACACAATAAAATTCAAAAAGGTTGTTTCTGTGACTGAAAGAGAATCAGAGGTGCTTTCTGTGCTATTTTAATCCTCTTCAGAGCATTTTAATGAGTTTAGTAAGGGGTGAAAGTCCAAGAGTTTCCCTTGTCATTGTCCTTTATATAACTCCATTAACTATTCACTGGTCTGGCATTATAACATGTTCAACGGTGAATGAAGGAGAATATGTCAAGGGGAACATAGTTAGAGTACAACAGCTCCTGATGTATGCTGATTTTGTTGATATGTTTCATCAGTTGAACAGCAGCAGCTTAGAAAAGGAAAAAGCCGTGGAGGCAGGAATCTTGGGGCCATTTTGCGCTCCCCTTGGGATGCCTTTCACGGCTGCAGTGTGCCTGGAGCTCTGGGCTTTGTGGTTTCTGTGACTCTAACCCTAGGCGTAACCTTAACCCTCAGGCCTTCGCAGGAAAAGCAGCCCTGGCCTAGGACTGCCTCCGAGGAAAAAGCCATGGAGGCAGGCATCTTGGGGCAGTTTTGCGCTCCCCTTGGGATGCCTTTGGCAGCTGCAGTGTGCTTGGAGCTCTGGGCTTTGAGGTTTCTGTTATGGACTTGGTTTTGTTAATTTTGGGAAAAGAGGGTGTTTGTGGTGGATGGGTTTAAAAAAAATAAACCAGAAAGAATGGAGGGTCCAAGATGGGCTTGGACACCCTCACAACAGCTCAAAATGACAACGTGTACAGAACACGCTGGGTTCTCTCCCTCGCGAGCCGCTCTCTCTACTCGCGGAACAGAAAAGAACCCCGCCCAACTGAAAACCCCTCCCTTTATAACACACCTTGGCCCAGGATTGGTGGGATTTTGATCCTTGCCCTGATTGGTGGAATTTTGGGGCCCTTAACGGGGTTCATTCTGGGCCAATCGTTTCCTCAGGGCGTCGAATGATTGGTTGGTGTCTTTGTCCAATCACCCTTCACCCTGGTTTGCTCGTTTGCCCCCACCAAATCCTGGACCATCCACATCAAGCCAATCCACAACAAACACCCTCTTTTCCCAAAACAAACAGAACCAAGTCCATAACACAATCTATGAAGGGAAAATGATAGAAAAAAGAGTTTAAAAAAATCTTCTGGAAAACAAGGTCCTATAGACAGAAAAAAACCCCCAAACAAACAACATGGTTAGCCAGGAAAATTATGCTTTAGGAATCAGGGCACAGAAAGGTAAGAGGCAGGTGAATCAGACCTGGGAAATGTTGTTAAAACAAATAAAGATTCTTCAGTATACAGAAAAAGTTTTAAAAGTAAAATTACTATGAAGAAATTTCTGAATAAAGATTAAAGATAAACTTGATGTGGCTCTCAAAAAAATGTTAATATAAAAATTTTCAAAATGATGCAGTTCTTTTTTTGGGGGGAAAGAGAAGGTGAACTTGAGGACAGTAGGAAAACAGAATCCACCACAACAAAGCTGGAAGGAAAACTAAAAGAGTTAATGACCCCAAATTGACTGGGACCAAGGATCTCATCCCACAAGTTGTTCCATATCTGAGACACTAAATAGTATAGAATCATAGAGTCCTTTTGATTGGAAAAGACCCTTAATATCATCGAGTCCAGCCACAATCATAGCACATCAAGCATTCATACAAAGATTTTGGGTTTGTTTTTAATATCCAGTGAATAGTCGCTATAGCACAAAATAGAAAGTAAAAAAACCAAAAAACCAAAAAACAAACAAAAAACCAAAAAAACAAAAACAGAAAAAAAATCCAAAAAACAAAACAACCCCACCATAATTCAGGAGAGAATTACTTGATCCAAACATCAGAACTGTTGATATTAACTCAACAATGTGCAAGACAGTATAACAAAATTTTATGTCAAGAGCAACTATAGATATGGAAGTTAAAGCAAATGAAGTGAAAGGTCTTAGCAAAGATAATCTGGCAACTAAAGTTTCTAAATCAGAGAAATACAAGAAATATCATCTAATTGTACTTCATTGCATAACTGGTTTGTGACACGAAAAACTAGTAGAGTTAGAAAAGACAGAAAGTAATTATGATCGATGAGAAGCTATTGATAAGAATCAATAAGCTTTCTGGAAAATATTGTCATAGAGTAAGATTCTAAGAAAAGCTATTCTAAATAATGGGAGATATCAAATGCTTTTTTTTCAATGCCCACTTTTAATAAAAAGATGGGAGAACACAAGTTTTTTTACAAGAGACTGGCATATCACAGAGAAACCAGGCTTTCTCAATAATTAGGGTAGTAGTAATAATAATGGCATGTAGCTCAGGTAAAATACTGTAAAAAAAAATATGTTTACAGTGATCATCTGAAGGAAAGAAAGCAATCTTTCAAGATAAGAATAGATGAAACATTTTGGCCCAGTAAAAGGAACACTGAAACATGATATATCTACTACCTATAAATATGTGATTGTTGAGAATATAAATACCAGTGTTAGGGCAAGCAGAAATTTACAAACATGATCAAGAAAGATTGCTTTCTGACTGCAATTTCAGATGGAAAAGTGAACCAACTTCTTTGAAACTTAGCTCCCCACATCACACTGTGCAAGAGGTTTCTTTTACTGAAATATTTCCTAGTCTATTAACATACCCTAAAAGGCAGTAGCCTCAAATCTAAAATTACTTTCATTACCCAAGAATATAAGGTATGAGAAACTGGAGGGATGGAAAAGCATTTTTTAATTCTGAATTCATTTACCTAGATTAGTGTTCTGCTTTTCCTTTAAACTGTTCTCCAGAGCAACAAGGACTCTTCGGTAGTGGCCTCTTTCCTGCTTGGCTAGCTCCGGAACACACAAGTCTCACAGGAATTTTGAAATACCCAGCAAATTTTCAGATTTTTTTATTGTGCAAATATTTTTTTTTCTTTTGTTTTGGTTTTTTTTTGTTCTGTTTACTATTTTCTAAAGATAGTATGATCTTTTCTACTAGTTTGTTAAGGTTAACTCTTGCCTTTTCTCACAGGCTGTCTCTTGTCCTGCACTTCCCTGGTGTTGCTGTGCTCGCGATGGGACAAAGACAAGCTGAGAGCTTCGTAGTGTTGCAGCGAAACAGCTCCCCCAAATGGTATCGTTTAGCAGGAAGATCCCTAAGGAAATGCAATTTAAATTCATTAAAATGCTAAATTACTTGGGAAAACATACCTTCATAGTATGTATGACTTTTTATTAGTATTTTTTTTTAATATTTCTGAAAACCCTGCTGACCCTCGATTGAGATGTTTTGGATATCCAGATGTCTACAGATCATATTTTGGTGCTGCAGGACATCAATCATGGCTGACAGTCAGAACTGTAAAGATGTTTGGTTGCTCTTTGGACCTTGAAAGACAGCCAGGATGAAAAGTACTTGTGACTGAGAAGTGTTCATTCTTTGTTTCTTTGTTAAAGCAATGAACAGCCGTATAGCAGAAGAAATTCTGGGTAGTACAGGGGAGGATCGCAGTACAGAAGGGAGCCTGTGATATCCCAGGGATCTTGGTCTTCCAGTGGTGTGAACATGACAGCAAAATGAAAAAGTCTCTTGAGCTGTTCATGGAATATGCTTGTTCAACCAAAATTTTGTCAGCAACATGAAAGTTGGTTGCTTTTATTTTTTAAAGGTAGTTCATTTTGCCCTTCAAGCTCCTCAGTAAGTTCACAGTTCATAATGCTGGTTTCTTAAAGGCCTGATTCTTTGTTAAAAAGAATGACATACAAGTTCTGGTCAAAATGAAAAAAATATAAACAAAAGATAAGTTTATCACATATGTAATTCTATGTAATTATATTTGCCATGGATTTTCAGTTCATAATACTAAAAATCAGACCCCCAAAAATGTTTTGATGCAACATAAAATTGCAGATTTCTGGATTTATTTGTTTATATATCCCTGTATGCTTTTAATTTGCCATCACATTTTCCAGCTTTTGCCTACTAAAAATAATGCGGGTTTCTTTATTATTATTTTTTATTTTTAATAGTCAAACTAGTCTTCTTTTAGGGAGGAACTCCAGGGGCTGATACTTAAGACTACCAAGTGACCTAAGACTTATAATAAAATTCAAGCAACACTATGACCTGATTCATTCCTTTCTTGCTGTGTTGAAACAATTACTGGCAACTCACAGCAAAAGTAGGTAAAATACTCCAATAGAGGAGAAAATATAAAGATACAATATAAGATTACTAATTTAATTCTAAAAGGAATTTATTTATAAAAGTGAAAAAAAAGCTGTTATATTTTGAAGTTTTTAATTATTTATTAGTAGTCAATGGGTGTCGATTTGTACTTTTAGCTCAGCAATGAAAAAAAGCCAAACAGAACAATTTCTAATTTCAGTTGCTTCAATAGCTCCTATTTGCAAATTTTGTCAGAAGGTATATTTTTTTTTTGAGCATCAAACCAGGCCTTATTCACAATTACCTGTTTGGAGATATGTCTAGCTATTTTGTGTATCAAGTGGGTAATCATTGGAAAGCAATAAAGAAAGTCTGAAGATACAGAAAGTTCTGTGGATGTGTTAAAATAATAAAGCTAGAGAAACCTATAATACTGAATGATCCCAGCAGAAACACAGCCAGCTTTACCCCTATTTAATATCAGTGGACTTTGAAATTATTTCATGTAGACACCTTGCAGAATCAGGTCACGGATTCATCAGATTTTTGAATGTCACTGGCTGCATAAGACATGTTTGATAACATTGCGGTTCACATCCAGCAAATATGCATATGAACAGTGCCTGAAAAAACTGTCCTTTCTAAAAGATCCTGGAAATACAAACACTGAACAGCAAATATCCACCGTGTGTAATTTCTCTTCAAAGCTGGCAGCACTTTGCATTTTCAGGGAGGTTATTTTTCCCAGTAGTTCCATCCTGACCAAATGGTGGTGGCAAACAAACAATGAGCCAACATCATCAGAAGGAAAGGCTGGCAATAATTTTAACTGTTTTGTTCTCTGAGGACTAGAGACCAAATGAGGAAATGACCAAAACCACTGAAAACCATATTTATCAGTGTCAGCACTGAACAAAGCATTGCCTTGTGTTTCATAACAGATATTATTAACTCACTGGTAAAGAACAATATTAAATGGAGTACAGGCTGCTCAGCTTTAACACCTTTGTAAATATGCAATCTGCTCTCTGTGCATCAGTCATGGACATCCAGCAGTCTTTGCTAACAAGCATATAGTTTCACTATGATGAGAATGATACCTTCAAATAGAAGCACTTACAAATAAATACTAAAAGCAAAAGGATGAAAATGTAAACTTTTTAGAAGCTAATGAAATTATATTCACAAAAAGCCTATACTTTCAAGAAAAGAATGTCAGTGCAAAGTTTTATGACATGGGCTACTTAAGGTAAGCAAAGTTATAACCAATTACATGTTGTCTAATCAAGTCATTCCAAGACACAGTAACTGCAAGCACATGACTAGATTATAACAAAAAATAAAATAATATAGAGAAAAAATAATATAAAGAACATTTTGTTTAGTACCTATATGGAAACTATGAGGTCTTCCTCATAGGTTTTGAACTCTTAAACCTAACCTTGTATTTTGAAAATCTTCTTATTATAGCAAGGGAAAAAAATAGAATTTTTCCCTCTGTAGTTGGCAATATTTAATCAGTATTCTGCATAAACAAGTCCTACTTTCCCTGTTCTGTTTCTGGTATTTCAGCTATGTCTAGCTAATTCACACATTTCCGCTTCTTCATTTATACAGTGGTGTATCACTTTTAACATACAGCATTTCCCAGATAGCATACTTTTCCACATCTTGCTTAAAAATCCATCAAAACTGTGTCACTTAGGGAATGATTTTTTTTCAGTGCCAGAGGACTGCAATGTTTAGTGACCTTATCCACTTAAGAAGTCATCTTTAAAATTGCTTTTTCTCCTCTTGGCATGCAGAGACCTGGCTCATACCCTCTGGCTTGCAACTCAAGGTTGTGCAACCATGTAAACTGGTTTTAGCTATCAGAAGCAGAAACTGCAGAGTTACAGAAAAACAGTAATAGCTTAAAAGAAGCATAAGCCCTAGGCCAAGATTTTCTAGCCTCACAGCACAAGGCATACAAGAACCAGTGGAGGGCAGGTGCTAGACATGCCTGCCAGCACTTTGTAGATACCAGACTGGCCAGGCAGCTGGACTGGGATTTCCACCTTTTCACTGCTGCCCTCCAAGGTGCAGATATTTCTAGACCCCAGCCTACACCCCAAACCCCACCCTGATCCACTGGTTGCTGAGGCCATGGTGAGTTTGATCACAATAGTTGTTTTAAGTTCTGTTGTGGGAGAGAAACCCAAGGAAAGTGTATCTGAGAACAAAGCCCATCATCTTGTTCACTGAGTAGGAAAAATTCATAGTTCCTGAAAGAGAAAAATTCCATACTGATAAATTGGTAGGAGTTCATAAGGAATCAAAGGAAATGACAAGAAAATAAGTCTTGGATTTAAAGCATGTCAATACCAGCTTGGCCAGTTTCATTATGTGAATTTTCTTTTCTTGCATATCTAAGATATTTGTATTTATTAACAATGCTACTCTTCTGTTTATTGATTATAATTGACTATCTAATTTTGCTTAACAAATAGAACCCAAGATATTAGAGATTGTTCATCGATGTCTTGATATTTTAATTTGTTTTTAATTTTTTAAGTAACTGAACTCAATTTATTCACTCTAGGAAAAGTTTCCAGGAGCTGCTTCCCATAGGAAAGACCCATCACTAACAACAAATCTCATAATACCTCTTCCTCCTTGTAACAGAGAGAGCTAGTCAGGAGCAATGGAGAACAGATATACCCAACACTTAATTAAGAGATTTTTATTTTAAAAATCAGTAAAAATACAGTGTCACAGTTGAATTTTTGGATGCTATTTTTTTACTGTGCAAACACAGTAAAATGCTATACAGCTCAAACCTGTTACCTATGAGTATAATGTAAGGAGAAGAAATTATTCTGTGTTAGGTGATTTCATCTGAATCACAGGCCTGAAGATAGATCTCTTCTCATTTGAAAATATGAAAAAAGGAAATGAACAATGCAATGGCTTACCCAAGATGCCTTTAATTGTACTTGAAAGCTAGATGTTTTGAGGATCAGGTATTTTGTGTGTTCATCCAAATGCTCTTTACAATTTGTTCATTTGGCATACAAAGAAAAATTGAATATTTAGTTAACAATAATAGACACTTGTGTATTTCGCTCTTTTCCCAAAAAAAACCCCAAAAAAACAGGCTACTGGAGATATGATACCCTGTGATACCCTGTGAAACTGTTTAGAAAGCACTGGTTGTGCTTTGAAATTCTATTCATGAGCTCTCAAACTTTAAATTTGCCCTGTAATACTACATTGGTCCCCATGAACTCACATAAAATTGACAATTTGACAAATGTCAGCACAACATAACTTGATAACCCTGTTTAAGTTCTATGGCGCACGATGACACAAAAGATAACATTTCATCATCCTAATTTCTTTATTTTTTCTCTTCTAGGTTGACGCAATTTTTTTTTTTTTAGTTCGCAAAGTATGAAAGTCTGTCTTAGATGATGTACCATTCTCAGTCTTGACTTAGCCTATGGCCATTGTTTTGGATGCCAGTTTCAAAGAATATTTAAGGAAGCTAGCATTTTAAATTGTAGCTGATATGAAATTTCATAGTGAAATTTCTTTGAAGACTAAAATCTCCCCTTTTATTCTGATTTTCTAAGAGATGGTATGAACCCTGCTTTAGGACTCAGATTGAAGCTCTTAAGGATGTAGGATGGTCCTTCTTGCTAGATTTGTAGTATTTTCTGGTAGAGACAATTAATGCCTCTTATTCCCATGGAAGTCATAGCTGGAAGGGATGTCTGTCCTCATCTGCATCAGGACCTTGATCAAGTTATCAGATGTTGAGTGTTAGGAGAGATAATACAAAGAAATGAAATAAAGATGAAGTAGTGAACTTACCAATTTTTGTCAGCACCCATGGCAGTTCTGTTCATAATAAAATCAAATAAAAGTAGCAGGGGAAACTCACACTTTCACAATTGAAAATCTTTGGCATCTGGTATCTCCTGAGAGACAAAGCATCTACAGCAATAATCAGGATGGAAAGATTAAAAATAAAGCATCACATAAGCATAAGCATACTGCATACCTTACCACATGGGAATGTCACCACACCCTTTTGCAAAATGTAACTTTTTCCAATTACTGTGAGTTATAGCTGCTTAGACACCAGATGTGCAGTCAGAGAGGTTAATTAGAAACTTTTTCTGTCTCCAGAACCTCAGTAACTTGTTTTTCAGTAACAGATGAAAGGCAAAAATAGTATATTATTGCACTGTTAAATTGGTACAGAAAGATAGACTGGGAAGTTCAGTATTTCTATTAGAGCACTCAAAGCTAGCCAAATTTCTCTCTTCATTTCCCAACCTCCTGCCTTGACACTGTACAGAAAAGATGTGGAGATCAAATTTTCAATGTTGAATTCTTGATTTCTTACTGCTGGAACAGTTCTTGAAGATCACAAGTACGTGGTGGGTATTTTAGAAAGAATGATGACAACTATGGGGACAAATTCATACAGTTACTCATACTCATGACTGTAATGGCCTAGGAAACAAAAATCCCATGGTACCAGAAATGTAGGCCACTTGCATGCAGACCTCCATATCTGTTAGTGAATTTCATCTTGCAGATCTAAAACCTTATTAAAACCCTGACAAAATAGGGTCTGAATCGACACTGAAACCCACTATCTAAAATAATTCTATTATACAAGGAGCTCATTCTTTCACATTACAGAGTAAATGAGTCATGCAGGTCTTGGTGGATAATTATTTACTAAGATCATCCAATAAACAAAATCATTGGACATTCGTGGCATTCAATACAACACTGCATATCAAAAAAATCTGGGCTTCATTGAATTCAATGCTGTTGACCAAAAGGTCAAACTTTCATTCATTTTTTTACACCCTCTGCTTCTTACCAGGCTTAACAAGAACACACCTTGAGAAGGATAATAGGTCTGTTTTAGAAGTTAAATACTTCAGTCCATTTCAAACTTAGGTAATACCATACCTCTCTTGAGAGAAAAAAACCCCAGTTTTACCACTCAAGCTGTCCAATTCTTCAACTGTCCATTTCATTAGCAGCAGAAAATTACAACTTTTAATTTCACTTTGTCAGGAAACAAAGAAACAAGCAAAATCAACAGGAGCTGTTGCAATATTAGTCTTTGAAAAAATCAGAAAAGTTGTAAAAATGTATACAAAGACATACTATTTCTGTTGCATCAGCTTGTGTCTCAGGATGATCAATCCCTCTGTAAAAATGAAACCAGCCAGACTAGATACACATTTTTCACCTATTTTTCATGAATGTAGAAGAATGCAATTTGTCCTCACTCACAGATTAATTAGATGTGTTACATTCAGCTGGTTTTGTATTAGTTACCTGAATTATGTTAAATATTCTCCTGCAGAATTGAATCTTCTAATATTCTACTATATCGTTAATGCTTCCATGATACATTGCCCTGTGTGTAAAATGAAGAAAAGCAAAACTACATAGGATAAAGTTAAAACTACTTTTCTTTTGAATTTGATACTTAAATTAATTCATAAATTGCTTTAGGCATTTCATAAGTTTTAATTTAAATTAAATATCAATATCCAACACCTGTTTTTTTTTAAGGAAGATCCAGAGGAAAACCAGCAAATAATCAAATCTTTATAATCTGTTGGTAACTAGATTACCATTCTTTTTTTTTTTCTCCATACTGAGAAATATTACCATATATTCACAATCTTTGTCATCTATATTACCAAGTACTGGAAAGTCATCAAAATTGTATACAATATGCTACTTCAGGCAAAGCAGATATATTATTTATTATTTACTCCAACAGCCCCAGGCTGTGATTTGACATTTCAAAATATTTAGCCATGGTAATGACATGGGATATTTCTATTCATTCCTCTACTAAGACTGATCTAAAAACAAATAAATCCATTCAACATACAAACTTTCCCTAGTTACCAAAACTTTTAACAACCATAGCCTTGTTCTTTAACAAACCTTTAATAGGTGAGGAAATAAATAAGAAACCACAGTTGCAGGCTGTGCCAGCACACAGGGCATGTGCTACTGCAGAATGGCTGTTTTTCATAGGTGTGCTGTTCATAAACACACAAATGCATTAGAGGAGATACACACAGCCCACTTGAGACAACAGGTACATGTACAGAAAGGTGGAAGAAGAGAAGGAAAGAGAGGGGCAACATCAGACATTTTCATGAGCAGAAATTTTGCTCAGGCTAGTGCTGCACGAATATGAAATTTTATATTTTTTTGAGTTTTTTCATAATGACGAGTGAAATGAGATTTCTGGAGAAAAAACTAAATTTTTATGGATGTCTAAGGTGAAAATAGCAGGTTGGTGCTGTATTTTTCAGTGGTAGAGGGTGGCATAATGGGAAACAGATCATCAAAGCAATGGAAGTTTAGTTCTTCCGTTTGTGAGCAAGATTCCCCTGAGACTTGCAGCAGAGGGAGAGCAGACCACATACAAAGCCATTTAGATATGTCAAAGGGATCAGAAGAAACTTGCAACTTGGCAGGAACTGCAAAAGTTACTTCATACTAAAAATACAAAAATTAGATTCTTAAGGGCAACCAAGAGAGGATCCCAAAGACTGAGCAAAAGAGAAAATTTAGCTCACTAGTCTTCGATGATTGGATTGAATACTGAACCTGGACCCCAGCTAAAAAGACATTATTCATGTCCATGGCTAATGTTCTTTAAAAAATACTTCTAATTTGTTACTAAGGCAATTTTATTCAGGAACTAAAATTAGATTCCTGTTATTGTTTTTCCAGAATCAGATATTGCCACTTTACATTCTGTTGTTATTTTCAAGTTTTGAAATTACATAGGTGATCAGCTAATTAACTGCAGAGATAACAGGCAGTTAGCAAATCCAGTGCACTATATTTACAGAGTGGATTTAACATCAAATTCCTGGTGAGAGCAATTCATGCATCATTCACGCACCACTAAGTTCCTCTGCATTTATGTAGCAGTTGGTTCACTGCTCACTGTGTCCAGGGCTTCCCTGACTATGAGGAGGACGCTGTCTCTCAGATTAGTGCTCCATTTCTCAGGGTTGTCTTTCTGTAAATACACCCTTGGTATTTAAAAGATCTCTGTAAACTCTCTTAATGCTGGTGTCTATCTATGACTTTGAAACAATTTCTTAGAATAACATGGTTGGGAATTTACAGAGACAAACTGCACTGTGCATGTTTTCAGAATAGTCTTCTGTCTTCTTATTTTTGAATCTGGCACAGTGTTCAGATATCACAGTTAATGGTACTGTTCAGGCATCTATGCCAGGTTATGTTTAGGTTTATTTTAAGTCTTGGAACACTTAGGTGACAAAATAGTTTACTTTTCCATTTCAATCCTAACACTTGCAATACCTGTACATAAAAAAAGGGTGTTGAAAAATATATAAATAGAAAAAAGAAAATCACCAGTGAAACTACTCAAACTGAATTTTACCTTGGCTTATTTAAGTGCAAAAATCAGAATATCGGAATGGTTATAAAAATATTTCAAAAATTTCATGTTATTATTTTATGACTGAATTTAAAGCAGGTATAGAGGGGATATTTGGGTTTTAATTTTGTTTCCAGAATCTTAGGCACTGTACTTCATAACAGCATTTTATGCTGCATTAGCAGAGTTTTATGCTGTATTAACACCATTTCATAGCATAATGGAAAACAAATGGGAACAAAAGACAGGTAAAATGAACTGTAAAACTTTTTTTACTAGTTCCCGTGCTGTACACTGATAACATTACCAACAAAACAACAATGGCTTTTCAGCTATCCTCTACTTCAACTTAATTTTGAAATGAGCATTTACTGAATCATATATTTTTATATAATGGTAAAGAGACAGACTGGGATCCCTATTTTGCAGCTGAAAGCTTTCCAGCACGAGCACTTAAACTTCATAAATTTAATTTGGCTTGATTCTCTGTACAAAGTACAATATATTATAAAAGGCAACTATCAAAGGTTCAAGAAAGTGAAAGAAAAGAAGAGGCAAGAATTTGCAGCTAGTAAAGGGGTTTACACAAAAAAGGAAAATATTGCTCTTCAGCAATTCAAATTAAAGAGGCTTCCTGTTATGCTTTCTGATTTTATTGACCTTTTCCTCAAAATGAGTGTGCTCTCAGCTGGTATCTTGTACAGCTTTAAACATATTTTTCAAGAAATGTTCAGTTGAAAACTGTAAGAGTACTCAAAGACTAGAAAAAATACAGGCAGAATGGAAGATATCAACATATTTCAACTCTTTCAACTTGGAAAGAGACAGAGGAAGCAAATACAAGTCTTTAAATGCTAGACACAAGAACAGCGGTGAAATTAAATCATCTGGTATCTAGGTACATAGTAAATAGGGCAAAAATAAAAAGCTAATAATGCAGAAACAAAATTTAAATACAAAATAAAAACCTCTACTAACCGAAAAATCGGTAAGAAATTTAATAGTTTGAAAACATCATTAACTTCATCCTAGGATCTTTAAGAAGTTCATGAAACATGCTGGGAATAAGTGTAGTTGCAGTTTGCTATGATTAATTTGATTTTGCTTCCCATGGAGAATAAACAGAACTTGGTGTTGAACTTTGAACATTTTTCTCCTGCTTGGTTACCTTCCAATTAAACCAGTTCCCTGATTTATCTTGCAGTGCAACCATTCAAATCCTCTTGCCCTTCAAAAGGCTGGGGTAACAGAGACACAGAAACTGACTTCTGGAAGCAGGGAATTAAAACAGATAAGTTTAGAAGGGACCAGTAGTCCAGTAGTCATCTGGTCCAACCTCCCTGCTCAAGAAGGGTCATCCTAGAGCACATTGCACAGGATTGCCACGTGGAATTGCTTCCTTTGGCAGATCTGCTTGGCATATGCAAATGAAAGATATTTTTAGAATCATGCCTTCTCCTCGTATTATACTGTAGTTTATTTGGAAAGACTTTTTTTGTTGACAACAGTAATGACATGGTCCTGAAATATGTTTGAAATTCCTAAGTACAGTAACAAGTTGAATAAGAAAATAAAAAGATGCACTAAAGTGATTGAACCTCTACACATCCTGGGGACATGTTAGAACTCTTTTTAAGTTTCACAAACTCAGGAAATTTTACTGGTTTCAAAGAATAAACAATTAATAGAAAAGCCATTTGTCAGATTTCTAAACAGGTTATTTGGTACAAAGACCAGAAGGACTTAATTCCACTTATTTAATGTTATGAAAAAGCAGAAATCTTCCATCAAAGAAAATCCTGGTTATTGGCAAAGAGAAGAATCAACTTGTATATATACATCTATCAGGAGCTTTCAATGAGAACAATGTTTACTGAGGGCAAAAGGCAGGAGTGAAACAGATTTATGGGATTTAATTATATTTTTTTTCCTCTTGTGTTCCTAAAAAAGGTGATTTCCAACATTTAATTCTGCTATTCCATCTCAACCGGCTCTCAGTGACTAATCTTTTCTCACCAGCAGCTGACAAGACTTCAGAATTCTTGGGGAGGCTGAAGTGCTTGGCATCTACACCTACCATTTGCTACAAGTCTTTTTCAAAATTTATTCTCACAAACCAATTAATTCCACATAGTTATCACCCTTCTTTTTGTGGTTTTAATGCCTTCTGCACATTTAAATATTCACGCTTTCTTTCAATTTTATTTCTCCTATTATGGGCAAGAAAATTGTTGTACTTTTCCATTTGGCTGCTTTTCAAGTAACATAAATCCTATTCTTTGACATTTTCACTCTACTATCATCCATGTAGATGGGAACTGTCCATGGATTTCGAGGATTTCTCAAACATATAAGGTATTTTTTATGTCAGAGGTACTTTATTTCAAGAATAAATTTCCAAAGGTATTATATACTAAATAGATTCTCTATTAATAGTAAATAGGATTAATTTAAAACAAATGAAGAAACAAAAAACCCCGACAAAACAAGACAAAAATAAATAAACAAAACCAAACAAAAAGCACAAAAAAATCAAAACAAAACAACAACAACAAAAAAACCAAAACAAAACCAAAAAAAAAAACCCCAATCGATTAGGATCTGAATATATATGAATATATGTCATAAAAATTAGCTACTGTACTCATATAGGATTCATATTATCATTTGATCAAAAGAAGAAAATAAATGACCCATAGGAACACATTTTAGGGTTCTATATTAACCATTCATGTGCTCAATAATAAAAGCAAAAGAGCATTTCAAGTTTTCCAGGACCTTTGTTTCTTAATTTTCAAATTCCTTGTAAGACAAGGAATAATAAAGAACTCGAAGCAAAAAGGACAAAGAAAAAGTACAGTGTTCTTATAAGTCTCCAAAGACAGTTTTGAAAATAGCAGTACATGATAGCTTATAATTTACAGTCTGGTGAGAATTTTGCAAATTCTAAGCATTATTAAAAACATAATTTATTTCAACAGAAAAAAAAATTAAAAAAATTAAAGAATTCCAATGCAAGTGTAAAAATTACTAGGAACATGAAAGAATTTGATATGACAGAAATGAAGATATTGGCATTGTAAATTCAGAAGATATAACTTGATTAAGGTATACAACATAAAATACAGTATTGTGAGGAAAAATTAGGTACTTCTGCATTTCTGCAGTACATAATTATGGGAATATTCAACTAAACTTAAAGCCAGAAAAGTCAAAATATATAAATAGAAATATTTTTGTGCTATGTTAAATTGCTCTATGAAATGTGATGAAATAATTGCAAGTCAAGAGTAAAATAGATTTTTTTAAAGCACAGCAAATATGTCTATAAATAAAGAATGCTTATACTTACCAAAGATCATCAAGAATTAAAAACATAGTAAACCATGAAATAATTTGTTCTGTAGATTGTCTACCTCTTCTCTGCTCCTCCTCTTTATTTTGTGATGAATGTAGGCACACACTCTCTTACATCATAAATATTTAATAAATTTCATGGTTCACCATGGAAGTATTGGATAAATTTCGCTCAAATATATCAAAATACACATGCTGCTGACTAAACTTAACAAAGCTCCAATCAATGGGATTTAAAGAGGTTCAGCATATATTTAGTAGATGTAGGCAAATTCCTGTTAACACCTCACTAGCTGGTTGTATAAATAAAAAAGAGTTTTGAAATTGCTGCCCTTGTCTTTTAGAAACACACACACACACACACACTCCCCACCACCCCACAACACAAAAAAACAAACCCACAGACACTTTCTTCCACTTTCTCCTCGAGTAGGTCTTAAAAGAGAACCATGTGCATAGTCACAGACATATTTACTAACCCTGGTTTTGCAAGTTCTTTTACAATGTTTTATTCAATGCCTTCGAGTGCCAAAATCTGCCAAGAAGGAAGTCTTATAAATGCCTGTAGTAGAGTAACACTGATTGCCAATACCCAGAAATCAGGAACAAACCATAAGACAAATATCTGAAAACAATCCCAAAAAACAATTGTGAGTGATGAAGCAGCAATTTGTATGTAGTAAAAGATCACTATAATTTAAACTTAGATTCTTTACATGTGCAGTAATTATATAATTAGATTCTGTTATTATTATTAATGCTCAAACATTGAAACTTATTTTTCATGTTACTTTCAAATCAAATTGATCACTTTGGTGAACATGTCAAGAGATAGGAGAAAGATTGATTTACTGGCTTTATGATGTTTTTGATCAAAAAATTTGATCACATTACTAAAAATAATAAAATTCCTATAGGGCACGGTTAAGGCAACAAAATGATTGTTCCAAATTAAAAAAGAAGTTTAACAATGATCCATACTAAATTAATAACAAATAGAGTTGAACATATGGAACATATCATTTACTGATCTAATTTAGTATTCTGTTTCTATTAATGGAATGTCTGAGAACAATTTATAGGATTATTTACCGTACATTATCATTATCTGGATTTAGTCAATGACATTTAAAGGTACTCTTGAATCTGAAGATTGTCATCAGATTATGATTAGGAACAGATATTTTTGAAAATTATTACTAGTTGTTATTGTTCAAGTGGTAATTAGTCATCCCTTGTATTTGCATTTATTTTATTTTTGGACAAATCACACTGTGACATAGCTCCATTCCTTGACAGGGCTGTTATGTTTTTTCTAGAATCTGTGTTCCAATATGAGTATCATAAAACTAGAAAGTTCTGTGCACATGGTTTATTAAGTCTTACATTATTTCTATAAAGCAATTTAAAGGTCCCAGACACAATAATTTTAAAAACTCAGGTGGGTCTGAGGACTTGTGCCTTTCCTTTTGTTATTCAGCCTCTTGTCATGTTCAAGGAAGAGCTCTGCCCTCTATGGCTGAACTCTATCTGTTCATGCAGAGACTTCCTCACTTTGCCTGTTGGATCCTTGTTTACTGCACCTTTTTTCCTGCCCTTTATTTCATATGCACACTGCCCTTTGTGTATGATCTGTCTCCCTCAGAAGATTTTGACAGCTCATTCTGTGCTCCATGGTTTGCTTTAACACATGGATTTTGGCTACCACAGTTCCAGTTCTTAAAGACTATAATTCATAGTGACCTAAAGGCCTGCTGATCTCCAGGAGGAACATTATCTGAGGCTTCACACTGAATGTCAATGCATCCTTCCCAATACTGTAAATATTTTTCTCTGAGCTGCCCAAGGGCACTGCTTGCATTAGTGTTTAAGCTCAGCACATACCTCAAAAGAATGTGAAGAAGGGTGTACATGCAGGATGAAAGGTTTGCAGTGTGTCTATGCTATTGATTTTAATTTGGGAAAGGATATAACTTCAGAGACTGGACATTGGTTTACATATGCTTTATTTTAAAAAAACAAAAACAATACCAAAACCAAACTGTTTCTAAACATGCACCAGCAACTCAGGCATAGGTACCATAAAGGTGGAGCATATGGTCCCATGTTGTTGGGAATTGTCATTTTCTCCCAGAGCAATATCCTTGGTAAGGTTGAATGCTTCTAACATTATCCATAAGATGTTACCAGTCTGCTGAAATTCAGTCCAAGTTTGATGGAATTACATAAGTCCACTGGGAACTGCTGCTCTAACACAAGGGAACCTTCAACATGGGTATTGGGACAGGCCCACAGGAAGCCAGGAACCACCCCAAACAAGTGCATTTGGAAGGCATATTTCTGTGAGCTAATGTCTCTAATGTTAACTAGAGATACAACAAAACCCATTTGTCTGTTAAATGTTTAGTTCTATATATGTAATAACATATGCTTTATAGTAATATATCTTAATATATCATGTAGATAAATGCACAAGTAAAGTATTAATCTATAAAACTTCTTGTCAGCACAGAACATGTATTTATGTATTTATACATAATATATGCATATATATAACATACATATATATACACATATATATAACACATATATATAACACATATATATACATACATATAAATCTATATACATATATATAACATATACAGAACATATAGAACATATAAGTGTAAATACAGGTAAATTTTAAAAAGCAAAATCAAGAGTTCTGTTGAACATTCCTGCTAGAAAGATGACAGGAAAACAAATCCCTGAAAGGTGTTAATGATATTGTCTAAAGCACAGTATCGTAAGACTGAGGAATCCATAGACAGTGAGTCCACATCCTTGAATTCTTCTAGTGCTATTTATCTTTAGAGCTGAGACATAGTGTAAGATACAGTTACTCATTGTTCCTGGAGCTGAAAAAAAGCCAAATACAAGAGAAAAAGAAAAGACTGGAAAGTGTACTAAGCAAGTTGCAGACAAAACAAAACTGGGAGGAGATGTTGACTCCCTTGAAGGCAAAGAGGACCTGCAGAGAAACCTCAAAAAATTAGAGGACTGGGCAATCACCAACCCTATAACTTCAGTTCAACAAGGGAAAGTGTCAGATTCTACACCTGGGATGGGCAGACTGGGGAAGGATATGCTGGGAAGCAGTGCCACAGAAAGGTGCCTGGTGCTCCTGGTTGATGGCAAGTTGAGCATGAGCCAGCAGTGCCCTGGCAGCCAGGAGAGCCAACCCTGTCCTGGGGTGCATCAGACACAGTATTGCCAGTGGGGAAAGGGAGGGGATTGTCCCACTCTGCTCTGCACAGGGGGAGCCTCACCTTGAGTGAGATCTGGGGGCAGATCTGGGTGCCACAATATAAAAAAGATATTAAGCTATTACAGAGCATCCAAAGGAAGGCAATAAAGATGATGAAGGGCCTGGAGGGGAAATTGTATGAGGAGCAGCTGAGGTCCCTTGGTCTGTTCAGTCTGAGGAGACTGAGGGGATGCATCATTGCAGTTACAGCTTCCTCATGAGGGGAAGGAAAAGGTCAGCACTGATCTCTTCTCTGTGGTGACCAGTGACAGGACCCAAAAGAATGGCCAAAGTTGTGTCTGGGGAGATTTAGTTTAGATGTTAAAAAAGGCTTTTCACCCAGAGGGTGGTTGGGCACTGGAAAAGGCTCCCCAGGGAAGTGGTCACAGCACCAAGCTCAAGAGAATTCAAGAAGCATTTGGACAACACTCTTGGAGCCATGGTGTGACTCTTGGGGAATTGTCCTGTAAAGGTCCTGGAGTTGGACTCTGTGATCCTAATAGGATCATTCCAGCTCTATTTATTCTGTGATTTTGTGAATTCAAATAAAAAATATTTTTTTACCCAAATAAATTATGAAATTGGCTTATATAAAAGTTATCCACTAGTCTTTAAAACTGCCTGATCTTAGCTACTTAACTCTTCCTGAGTTTTAATAGGGCTTAGGTGCATAATTCTATTTAATCCCTGATAAAGCTATATGACTCTTATATAATATATTTTAAACAGTCACTATTTAGAAAGGCAAGCCAAAAAAAAATGAGATTATAACATTAAAGAACCTGAGCTCACTGCTAAAGCTAACTTAAATAATCCCATGTCAATGTAGATATAATCATGAATTTGAAGTTAGGGAGTACTAATTTGTTTCTTAAGAAGAATACTTAATTTTAGGAAAATCTATTAATTCAGGCATTATGTCATATTTAAGTGTTGGTTATATTCAAGTCATCTGATCAGACCTTTATACAAGTCATAAGCTTTGTTGTCAATGATTTCACCACAGCAAAAATTCACAAGATCAGAAAGCTGGTCTCGTGACAAACTAGGAGAGAGACAGTAACTTCATCAATGGTCCACACCTACATCAAGCATGCTGTTTCAGGAAAGAAATCATATTTATTCAGGTCAGATAACAAGAATATGGAGGCTAAAACAACCTCAGCTAATATAGTCTAAAATACAATTGAATATGAAAGAGTGCCTAGCATGAAAGATTATTTTAAAGGCAAATGATAAAATTAATGATTCTTAAAAGCAAAGCATTTAAAATTTTTTCTATCACTGCTGTTTTAGTGTAGAGGTAAAAAATGAAATTATATTAATTAGGGAAAATAAAGAACAAATATTATGCAGATATTTTTGCTAAAATTACTACTTCATGTAGTAGAGATGACATGATCTTAAAATAGCATTATTAGGTTGTAAAAGTTAAACTTTGAAAATTAAGGCTAAATTACAGTTTCTGATACAGCTCTAATTGTGTCCTGTGAACCTGCATTATGAGGAAGATTTTAATTATCTGATCACACTCATTTTTGCATAGGATCTTTGCCACTGCTAGTGCATAACCTTCTCTAAAGAAAGAGTAATTAATTTCTTTGTGGATTTTCATGTGGTGGTCATGACAGCAGGAGGTGAAGGCTTGATGAAAATTGTTTGTCTTCTCAACATTGCTATTTTTTCTGTCTTAACATTTGCTACATTTTGCAGCCTTGTTCCTGGAAAAAGCTGTATTGTTCTGAGTGAAACCAGCTAAGTACAGCCTGAGGCAGACACACAGCATGGAAAAATTCATACCTAACTTTAAAGTTTTACAAAGTTATAAACCACTGAGAAGAGGATCTTTTAGGTGGAGTTGTCAGAAAACCTCCACAGTAGGTACCACAAGCAATTTCCCTATAATATGCCATTACTCTCAACTGGCATCAATTAGTGTCTATGTAATGATTTCAGTCTTACTTATAAGAGTTGAAATCTGTCAGAAAAGCTTGTATTTGAACAAAGATGGGAAAAGACAGAAGGTTAGGAAACTAGCTTTTAACTGAAACTAAACAGGAAAACATATTGATGTGAGGACACTGGAAATCCAGGGTTAGAACTCAGGAGAGGGAGACCTATATCACCCAGGCAAGAACTGGTAACAAGCTTGCAGCAGAGAACTGCAACTCAATAAAAAAAAAAAAAAAAAAAAAAAAAAAAAAAAAAAAAAGAATGGTGGAAGAAGCAGGAAGCAAAGCAGGCTTGGCTGGGAAATCTCAATAAACGGAGTGGATAATAACCTCATTGGAGACAGAAATGGAAAAATCAGATCAAAAGATGAGGAAAAGCAAAGCTCAAAGGTCAGGAGAAAATCGCTTAAGATGAAGTGCATGGAAGAACATGCACTAAACTCTCCTGATGGAGTCTACTGGGTCTGAAGCAGAAAGACTATATTCAGGGAAACTGCTTTCTTTCAGGGAGATGTTGGCACATTCTGTTCTCATCTCATGGGTATATCAGCTTTATTGATTCTCTCTTTATCTCCATGTGATTTGTGCATTAAACATGAGTGTCAATGGCAACATACATTTACAGTTATTACAATAAAGGGAAATCTGAATAACTGCAGAGTCACATTAATTCTGACACTTGCTATTTCAATATTCTTGAATTTTCAGTGGCGATGCTGTTCTTGTAACTTAGGTTTTCATTTGTTATTTCTTTATTTCATCTTTGGCTCAAAACTAGGCTAGATGTTTTCCAGCAACATTTATAAGGCCATTTATAGATATTTATGAAGATTTTCATAATTAAAATTTGCCCTAAAACTCTTTGGCTTACAGCTAGTTTTTAGTTTAACAGAGTTATAATTTTTTTTTGTCATTCTTATGTTTTCTGAAAATGCCACAGTTATTCTCATTTGCATTATTTATACTTTTGCATTACTTTCATTTCTGTATTCATTATTTCTTCATTCTGTATTTTATTTGTTGTATTTATACACATGCAATGGACTTGGCTTTATTTTCACGGTATTTAAAACAAATATATATTTATGTACTGTATTTATTTTTTTACCCAGTAAGCATTAATTAATGCTAGGCATTAGAATGAAAAGAGAATCTGAACAAGTGTCCAGACTTTTCCTCAAGGGAGACTAACATTTTCATTTAATAAACAAAAAGCTTTTACATACCCTAAGCAGCCCTGACAGTTTTGGTTCTTCAGTATACTTGCATTTGTCTAAAGCAACTGTAAAGCACATAGTTTTAACTATTAGTTAGTTTTAACCATTTCCTTACAATATTTGCATCTCACATACAGTGAGGATATTCAACTAATAATGTTTTTAAATCTATGAATTAAATATGTTGGCTTTTGGGGCCCTTTGTAATAGTGGACACTTTGAAGCTTGAATTGCACCAGCAGAATTGTTGCATTTAAAGTTTCTTCATCATGTAGATAGGGAAACAGTTCTCCTGTTCTATGATGTCTTTCAAAAGATATAGAAAGATGTGCAAACATGCAGATACAATATTGTGCATTGACCCTGGCTATTGCTCTGTAATGCCCCTTCTCAGCTGGGCAGGGGAGAGAAAGTACAACAAAGGTTCATGGGTTGAGGTACAGACAAGGAGACATCATTCATCAAATACCATCAGTGGCAAACAGCTTGAATGAGACATGTTAATTGATTTTATTACCATAAAATCAGAGTAGGATAAAGAGAAGTAAAATAAATCTTAAAATACCCTTTCCTCACCCCTCCCTCCTTCCTGGGCTCTACCTCCCCCTTTGTAGCAGTGCAGGAAGATGCAGAATGGGGGCTACAGTTCATTACATGTTATTTCTGCTGTTACTTGGGGAGAAGAGTCTTTCCTGTACTCCAATGTGGGGTCCCTCCCACAGGAAACAGTTGTTCATTAACTTCTCCACTGTGAGTCCTTGCCATGGGCTGCAGTTCTTCATGAACTTCTTCGAGGCGGGGTCACTTTTCCATGGGATGCAGTCCTTCAGGGACAGGCTGTGCCAATGTGAGTCCCTTATAGGATAACAAGTCCTACCAGGAAGACTGTCCCAGTGTGGGCTCCTTTCTTTATGGGTCTGTAGATCCCTTCCAGAAGCCTGCTCCATCATAGGCTTTGAACAGGGTCACAGCCCCTGTTGGGCATCCACCTGCTTCAGCATGTATCACCTCCATGGACTGCAGGTGGATCTCTACTCCACCATGGATCTCCATGGGCTGCAGGGGCACTGCTGCTTCATCATGGTCTGCACCACAGGCTGCAGGGGAACCTCTGCTCCTGAAGCACCTCCTCCCCTGCTTTTCCACTGACCTTGGTATCTGCAGAGTTTTTGCTCTTACATAGACTTGCTCCAGTCTTCTCTGGCCACAGTTACATCTGTGCAATAATATTTTTTTCATTCTTAAATATGTTATCACAGAGGCCCTGCTATCACCTAAAACTGGCTCAGCCTCGGCCAGCAGTGGATCCATCCCAGAGCTGGCTGGCATTGGCTCAGTTAGACATAGGGGAAGCTTCTGGCAGCTTCTCTCAGACAACACTCCTGTAGCCCCATCACTACCAAAACCTGGCAATGCAAGCCCAATAAATACACATATATAAAAAAAACCCCATCATGATTTAAGGGTCTAAATTCAAGTTACCTTACTTTAAGCAAGTAAATTAAGTTCTCATCAGGAGACTAATCCTGTTCAGTATACTAATAAAAAGGGAAATAAAAGGAAAAAAGGAACAAGTAATGATTTTGTGGCTTGAAAGATTCATAACATATATGATCAAAGCCTTTCTTGTTGCATCAGTTACCAAGTGTGATTAAATTAGGGATAGCAAGTGCTTAAAGTTAGGCAAGTAACCAATAAACCATGCACATGGACAGATAGTGGGAGATCCTCTCTTATCCAGGACTCATTTCTTACAGGATTTCTCTGCACACTGAACAAGAAGCTCAGCTTTTTTCAAGTGCTTTCCAGAGAATGAGCTTTATTGTTCCTGTTTTTCAGTTGCGACACATTTCTGAAATGGTATAGGTACAGACAGGTGAGGTGGAGGTTTTTTTCTATGAAAATACTTCTGTATTCTCTTCACCGTACGTCTCATTTTTATCAAAGTAATGAGGTGAACAAAACAGTAGAAAGTCATCAGTTTGCACAAGCTTAAAAAATGGAGAGAACATTGACTGATTAAAACCAGGGTGCGAGACAAGACAGCTATTAGTTTGTCAATTATTTAGACACCTAGAAATACTATACTCGTTAGTCATTGATTTGCTCTCATGGTTCTTTAAAGTGTATTCTCTCTATATGTTCTCTCTTCATTTGCTGCGGTCTCTATTTTTTCCAACAAAAGAAAGCAACCTAAATGATTGCTTTATTCATGAATAAAAAATGTACATCAGTAAGGCTGCAGCTCAGAAGGAATATGCAATTAATTAGCAAATAAAAGAGTAGTTTTCTTGAGGGCTAAGTAATTTAAATGAGGTACCAATAATTTAGACACTGCTCAGCTCTTGCTAGCGGGCTTTATAATGAAGTTATGTGTGTATTTAAATATTTCTTATTAATTGTTCCCTACATACAATGAAAATTGTCTGTCTTATAACAGATTAGGTGTCAGGATAACTGACCTAATTCAATTAAGATTTCCCTATCTAGCAATGTATATATTGTAGCTGCTGCAGGAAGACTAAGCAGCAATTCCCTGAATTTTTGTGTTTAAGTCCTAATCTTTTGGGAATTCATGCTAGCCAATAAAAGTTATCTATTCTATATTTCAGTCATCAAATCCACAGCCTACAAATATGATTGTTAATTTATGCAACTTACCACTTGAATTTTCCTAGAAATCTGTGGCATAGAATATGAATAATGTTTCAGGCAGTATTACTGAAGTACAACGTTTCCCCGAGTCTCAGAATTTGTTTTTGCAGATGCCACAGATCTGATTCTTTGAGAGCCCTATTTTAATCACGGACACATGAGCACCAAAATTAATGATAGCAGGGGCCAAGTAGACTTTTTCAACCAGCTGCTCATATTTTGGCATACCTGCATGTCTGAGTTTAGAATCAAGGTCTAGGTATCTAAAACTGGGCTTTTACAGGAATAGCAGAAAAAGACTGAGCTCCTATTCAGACACTACTCCATCACTACTTCAAGAACTGGTTAGTCATTTGTTCTTCCCAAGACAAAATGCCCTAAGGCTTTCAGAAGGACATATTACGTACCTTTGCTTGTATTCAAAGTCAAACATGACCAGTGGAATTACCACAAAGTGTCCCAAATCCACAGCAGAGAATGAGGGGTTTTAGTTGAATATTTTTCCTTCTTAGTGGCCATTATCACAAAATCAGGCAGAACTAGAACTTAAAGAATTTACCTTAGACACTGGTTTTAACCTTCTCTCCCTGGGAAGGAAAGCAAATTCCCTTCTTTTTTTTTTTTTCCCATCTCCTGTCATCTTGTTCCAGCCTCCATTTTAGATAGTATAACCAGCTCCTCCCTATCCCCACAGAACCACACAATACACATCCTGTTGTTTGAATTCCCAAAAGAAATCTTGCTACCTTATATCATCACCATTTTCCCTATCTTTTTTTTAAAGCAAAAAATATCAACAAAGATAAGAAACATACAGTACCAAATCCCCCCACACAATTATCTCCCTATTTGTGAAGGCTATAGAGAGGGAAATACCACTGCTATGAGGAAATATCTTTTTGTATTTTTGTTATGCAACTTTTTGCCTTACATTAGATCTAAATTTTCTCTGAAATACCAAATGCCTTATTGATTGGAAGGGTCACAGAGAAGCATGATGTGAATTACT
Source organism: Leucosticte australis (assembly GCA_025504685.1). NCBI lineage: Eukaryota > Metazoa > Chordata > Aves > Passeriformes > Fringillidae > Leucosticte > Leucosticte australis. The sequence goes on from JANIJU010003056.1 coordinate 83,166,133, forward strand.
AATATTTTGCTCTGATAAAGGTCAAAACCAGTCTTCTTAGAAAGCTTATTTATCATATTCTTTTTTTACATTCTTCAGGGCAGATTTCTGCTGGAGTAAGCTGCCCTAACTCTAGGAGCCCTGATAATTTATCCTAAACTGAGTAGTTGACCCTTGGTTTCTAAACACCAAGCTTTCCAAAATGGAAGTAGATAACAATTACATTAAAGAACAGAGGCAGTTGAAAGAGAGGGTTTCTGATGTGACATTTCCACACTGCTACATTAAATATGCAATGGAAATAAAGCAGAGTAGCAGCTCTTATTACCTTAGGCTCTATATCCATTAAATGTTATGCACCCCCTGCAAGCAGAGATGACACCTTTTTGCTATCTGTCAAAATTATTCAAAAGGGGAAAAAAATTGTCTGTAGCTGCAGAGACTTGTTTGGGCTACTTCCATAAGCACCTCCCACAGAGTGACAAAAGGACTGTGGGACTGCATCATTAAACACTCTGCCCTCTTCCCACACACACTCAGTATTTCTAATATCTCTCAGAACACATGCTTTGAATGAGCTGTCCAGTTTAGACTGTGGTTCTTAGCAAATGCAAGTGCAGCAGACAGAAGAAATTCAGGAGAACTGGAAACTGGGGATGGACAGTTTGAGCATTTTAGATATTTTTAATTTATAGTTTTAATCTATTAATACTGGATATAATATTCTACTTTAAAAGAAATTTGAAACCTAAAGGGAAGGGGAAATTAAAGGTATTTGTGACTTCTCATGTTCTGGCTCATTTTATATACTATTCAACCAGTTACAACTGCAAGTACCAAAGTACTTGAAAAGTTTGATGAGCTATGTCAAATTATTATGATTCCCTTATCCTGTTACATCCCATAAAAGATATGCCATTAGGATAGTATATGCAACACTAACTGAAAACTACTGTTCTTTTCCTCAGAAGAAAGATAATGTTTATGCTCTAATGTTGTAGACATATTCAGCTCAGAAGAAGAGTTTGTAGAATTAAAAAAAAACAGTTTATGGTTTTTAATGCAAAATAGTAGAAAATAATACACATGCTGCAACATGCGACTTCACAGGGAATGGCTTTGCGCAGGGAAAATTGCAGATTACCTTATTTTTACTTTTTTCAGATTACCTATTTCGAGGATTACTTGCCCTACCCCCAGAATAATTTTCCTTTAAATGAATGTGAAAGTTTATGGAGTAAATGTTGTAGTACAGGTATGGTGTGGAACAGGATGGTGCAGCTCCATTTTTTAGAATTATTAAAAATTTTAAAGTGAGTAGAGAGAGCACCCTCAGACTCAGGACTCAGTCCTTTGCTCTGGTCTATATCCTGTTGTCCCTGATCCGGAAAGGGCTCATTCAGATTTTGTGATGCCTGTTTCTATTCAAAATGAAAATAACAAGGATAATGTATGTGATCATAAAAAAAGGATAAGAATTAAAAAAGAGACATGGATTTTCCTGATATTTTCTTTTTATTAGGATGGCTAACAACTTCATCAAATGAAATATTGATTTTTCTGATGACAAATCCAAGCAGAATCCTATTTGAATTCAGCTTAACCTAATTGCTATTTATCTAGCATTAAGGGAAAAAAAGGCAAAAAAGGTTTTCCAGCTTAATGTACCATAGCCCATGAAGCTATTTGTGAGCTTGACTGTACATTGAGGATCGCTTGTGAGAGACAGGCATCTGCCAAAAAAAAGATAACAAATATTCAATTGGCTACTTTTTCTTCTACATATACCACTTTGACTTCTAAAAGAAGGAAAAATAAATGGCAACACAAACAGTTTTGGGCAGAGTGCATCACTGAATAATATTCTCTAAGAATATTTTGCCTATGCTCTTATTATGCACAGACTTATTTTGAGAAATGATGCAGGAAATGTACTCTATACAATGAAGGCTTTCATGGTATCCTACAAGGGGAAAACACCTTTTCCCCTTAGGATTTCTAACATTTCGAAACATTTCAGACATCTTAACTTGGAGACATAGAAATATAATCAAATGCAAAGTCTGAATAATTAAACTGGCTAGGTTGACATTGACCTTCTACTATCATAAACCTTAGCAGTTAATAAAAGTAATATTTCAGACATATTCATAATTTCATATTTCATGTCCCAAAGCGAAATTCTATTTCTTAATGCCTATGAAAAGACAAAAGATTTCAACTAAACTATTATTCATCCAATTAAAAAATAAGTGATGCTTGCAAGCTGTCTGATAATTAAACACAAAGCATAAGAGATGCAGGGACATTACGTATACAAAATGTACTGTGCTAATTAATAAGATGAGTTTAGCTTTAGTTATTCTTGTAAATACCTCAAAGCATATTCATTAGTGATTTGCAGCATATTTTGAAAAATAAGCAATTTTTATGCAACTGTGATACAATAGTTCACGAAAGCCAACATGGTTAAAACATATTCTGTGTAATGATGATGGAAACATATTTCTCCTCAGTCAGCAATAAATGTGAAAACTACCTAAAACAAATTTAGAATTATAGTTGGGAACATAATTTTAATTTATGGCATTTGCCAGGTTTATATAAACCCACATTTTTTTCTCTTTTTTCCAAAAATGAAGGAACAAATTTTGACCATCTGAATCAGGCATGGTTTGGGAGTGGGAAACAAAACAAAAACAAACAAAAAAAAAACAGCTTGAAAACTGAGTTCATTAAGCATGAATCCCAGTCCCACAGAATTGTTTAGGTTGGAAGTGACTGCTTGAGATCATATAGACCAACCTGATAGTGAAATACTATTGTTATCCTGAAGAGATATTTTTAATTGAGGTCATCACTGTAGCTGTTCCACACAGGCTGAATTGTGTACCATTGCTTTAGATTAATATTAGGCTTTTTTATATTTTGTATAAGACTATAAAGAATTGCAGCAAAAAGATATCAGAAAAATACTTTCTTTAGAACACAAAGAGACTAAATATGGATTCCATAATAATCTGTAATTTCCATAATAATCTGTTTTTTTAAATCAATTTAGCAAGAGTTGTAACAGTAGATACAAAAGGAAACCAGGAAGGTAGAAAACAATTTTCTCTTTTGAAGAAGAGCTCCCAAGCTTTCCTATCCAGTGGTCAAATTACAAAAGAAGTCATATTCTTAAACTTCAAATTTGGCTGCATTTTTATTTCAGTTGTAAAACTTTCCCATATTTGTGGTCAAAAATTTCTTGAAACGATTGCCCATGAGTTTCCAATAGTTTATTTTCCATAATATAATGGATTAACAGTGTCTGTGGAAAAGCTTGTTCTTTCAGAAGAAATATGCATACAACCGCATATCATCAGGAGACACTTCAAAAAGGAAGACTTCCTTTATTTCCTGAACTTAACAAAATTACTTCCTGCATCTGTACTCCAGAAAACTGACCATAAAACAAAACCATGTCTCTTCATAAAAACTTCCTTCTTACCTTAATGTCTCAGAAGAGCTACTGACATTGGTTTGTGGTTTTAAGGTTTTTTTATTTCCACTCGGCAGTATAATTTCTAAAATCATCCATTCAGATTTCTTATTCTGCAGTTTTTTCAGTCTAAAAAGCTGATAAATCTGAAACCAAGTACAGTAAAGGAATAACAGTGTTTTTGTCACTTATGACTGCATCTGCATGAAACTGCTATTTTTCTTACAAAATTACTTATGTTGAATTCCTGTTTGGAGGCATAAACATGTGCCTCCAAACAGGCACATGTGACATGGCTAGTGAAATGTTCCTTAAAAATCCACTCATCCTTCTCAACTCCCAAATTCTTACTAGTTAGCAAAAAAAAAGCAAAAAAAAAAAACAAAATTAAAATACCTATAGATGTTCTACATTGATCTTAATATAATAATGTCTTTCTTACCTAACACTACATCTTCTATCTGGGCTTTTAAACAGCTTTTCCATAATTCTAAAAGAAAAGAATTTTCATGATGGGTAAAAACTGTGTCAGTTGAAAAAGAGTACCTAATTTTATTGTTGGGGGGCAGGTATTTTAGGTATTTTCTGCTTAATGCATGGGCAGATTGTTTCTTCATTTTACAAATGGCAGTTAAGACATTGCTATTGGTAGAAATGCTTTAAAAATCACCACTTTTATCCCTTCTACCCTGCAAATCCAAAATGAAAGTAAATGCAAATCTTTCCTTTTCCCCACATTTTTTTTCATGGTAAGCTTTATAGACTATCTAGAACTTTCTATCCAAAGTCTTCTCATAAGACTTTCTAATCAGTAAAATTTAAAAGGATTTAGGTATTCCGTCTCAACGTTCTCTTTAAAAAAAATGCTTGAGTAACAATTGCATATTATGTAGAGAATTGATAGCAAAATACCACATTTTGAATCCTATGAAAAGTCCAGATTAGTAGAAGACAGCATGGCCTCTGAAATTACCAATTTTACTGACAGCATTTTAGACAAGAAGTAAACTTAGAAAATATTGTATTACATTTTTATTCTAAAACTTGAAAATTGTCTCAAGTAAATCATGACAGTGACTTATCATACAGTATGTAAATTAAGCTGGAAAAACTTTTAGAGGCGAATAATAAATTTAAATACTTTTCATTTGCTTGTCTGAATTTCAGAAAGCCCATTGTCATTGAAGATAAGCAGAAAAAGGAAAAAGCATATTTTGTATAATTAGTTTCTCTTACCAAATGTTTTCTTTCTCTTATCCTGTCTCTCCAGTTAGTAATTTGGAAGCCAACACTTATTCCGTTGTTGAGTTGTTGCTTTGTGGCCCTTTCTATCACAATAATTAGAGGAAACAACCTTTGTAAACTAACTGATTGCTCTAAAATCAATCAAAGCCATTTAAAATCATTACCACATTTACTCCTATTTTGACTGTGTTTTCTCACTTTAACTTAATATACTTTACATTTTGAAGGATGTAAAATTGGAAGATTTTTCAAAAAATCCTGAGCAGCTGAAACATTAGGCTGAATTAGAATTCTAAATACTCAAGATGTTTTCAAAATGGAACAAAAACCAGAACCATTTTTTCCCCATGGGAATTTTAGAATTAATAACTTCTTAAAGATTATAATTTATAATGACTGATCAAATAGCATAATACCATCAATTTTTACATTTAAAACCTTGCATGAAATAACCAAAATAGAACATATGTCATAATAAAAGAGTAATTGAATTTGCATTTAAAACTTATCAAAGTATTTGCAGCATTATTTATTATGCCCAACAGTAATTTAGTACTTTCATAATGGAATGTTTGGAGTACAGGACAAATTGGAGTCACTGTGATGGAGGCCTGTCACAAGCCCTACGACAGAAGAGTATGACAATTAAATGTACACTACACAGGTACTATGACTACTACTCAACTCCAAATTGCATATTGCTTACATTTGCATATTGCTTTTTGTACAATACTACAGTATTTGTTTTGTACAATACTACAGTATCATTGGATTACTTTGAGGTTTGGGCCTCCAAATAAGACCAAGCTGATTTTCAAAGATATTTAACTTCCATAGGTACATCTCCATAATGTAGGATTTATTGTTGAAACTGAAACTTTGCATTTTCCAAGTTAATACTTTCTGAGGGTTGGGAACCATTCTAGTCAATTTACCTAAAACTGATAGGAACATATTTCTAATTATTCACACTTTTCCTTGAAAATTGCCAGTAATATTTGTTGATTAAAAGAATCAGTAGGAATACATAAAACATATAATATTTCTATAAACTCTAAAGATATACAGTTGCAACAAAGTATCTCTTAAAGCCATAGTTGTTCTGTCCACACTCATTGATTGATTACCCTTCACCATTCTTATGCTTCACAGGTGAGTTGCTGAAGGATCACCCTGGATTTCCAGGTACTCTGCACTGAGGCCATATCAGAGACCACAGCACATGGGGGACTCTCGGTTAAGTAGCCTTTTTTTGATGTTTCCCTTAATCCATGTGATTTTTTATGTTTTTTTAAGTAGTGAAATCAAAAGAAGATAGATACCCATTAGAAACTGCACAGAAACATGGCGACCTCAGGTCTGCTTATTTAGGTGGTCTGAAAACTGGGAGTGGGGAGGGCAGGTATGACAAGGTAGAAGAAGAGAAACTGTAGGTACCACATGCATGATGGGTTTTTTTCTTCCATATATCTTAGACAATTTGCTCATTCTTTTTTTCAGCATAAAATACACTTGGATACTGGACAAAGAATATAAAATATATATTTAATATATTTTATATATTTAATACAAAAGATAAATATGTCCAAAAATGGGAAAATAATATAAAGGATCCTCAAAGAATTCTGTATTTTTATAGACTTTGGAAATACAGATATATAAAGAACTACTAGAAGACTGGCATAAGAAAATTTAAGTGCTTGGGGTGGACTATCTAAATAATGCTCCTTCTTCCTGACCCAATCTTCTAGGCTAGGCTAAGAAGGCTTTCACCACAGAAATGACTGTTGAGTTCATTCAAGCACCTGCTGAGTTAAAGTCAGTCACTTGTTCAAGTACCAAAGGTGAGAGAGCTGTTAGCTCTTAAAATTGGCTTGAGGAAAAAGCAAACAACCCAGGAAATGGGAAGTTTTTTCTCTTTTTAATTGTAGATCAGGCCAACCCTCTGAATTTTAATGAGATAATTTTCATGACCTTTAAGTGAAGCTAGCTTCTAAGCTTTGAGCACTTGGAGTTTGCATACTATTCTAGATATAATCTGAAGTATAGCCTAGAAAAACTAAACAGAGAAGAAAAAGCTAAATCAGAAGTCTCAACTTTGAGTGTAAGGCTCAGAGTTAGGAGGGTTATACCATTCTAAGTTATGAAAGAAAATGTTTTTTCATAGAAAAGAGACTGCCCCCATCGACATGCACATTATGATTAATACTGCTACCTCTGATGAGAGTGCTCATCAATTAAACATATTTATGTAAGCCTAATGAAACTTAAAGAATACTCAAGAAAGGTCCATCATTTCATCACCCCAATAACAAAGGTAATCAAAGTCCAACAAAAAGCTGAGATGCCTGAGATGCCAGGTCATTAAAACCTACACAAACACACACGTGCGCGCGCACACACACACGCACAAGAAAAAAAGGTATATTATTTCCCTCCAAAAGCAAGGAGCAATGACTTGGAATTACTTCCATTTTTATTTCATGTATTGCATTTCAGTAATTTAGCCAAACTAATCCTGAAGTCATGGGTTTACTACTTCCAATACCTCTTAAAGACCTCCATCAGAAATTTTCTGTCAATTCTCTGCAGCTTTCTTCAGTTTGGACCAGACATTGCTTTAATCTCTGTTTCAAAGGCAACAAGAAATCTCCAGTTTGGCTGCACTGGAGAGAGTGTGGTCAGCAGTTTGAGGTGATCCTCCCTCTCTACTCGGCCCTAGTGAAGCCACAACTGGAGGGCTGTGTCCAGTTCTGGGCTCCTCAGCAGAAGAAAGTCAAGAAGTACTGGAGAGGGTCCAGTGGTGGCCACAAAGATGATTTGAGGTCTAGAGCATCTCTTTTAGGAGGAAAGACTGAAGGACCTGGTTCTGTGTAGAGAAGAATATCTCAAAAGCAGATGGGGGCAAGAGGAGAGTGACAGACACTTTTCAGTGATTACCCTTGACAAGGAGCAGTGGCCATAAATTAAAGGACAAGATGTCCCATCTCAGTGTGAGGAAGAACTTTGCCACATTAAGAGTGGCAGGGCTCTGGAACAGACTGCCCAGGGAGGTTGTGGAATCTCCCTCTCTGGAGACATTCCAAACCCATCTGGACACATTCTTGTGTAACCTGCTCTGGATGACCCTGCCTTGGCAGAGGAATTGGACTGGATGGTCTTCAGAGGTCGCTTCTAACCTTGATGATTCTGTGATTCTCTGAAAATGCTTCAGCAGAACTTTTTTTTGAAAGATTTTCTGTTCATGCAGTCCTCAATCTTTCAATCCTCATCACACAAAGAATTTAGACCTTAGAATCTTTCTAAGGCATCCCTTTTATTTTTTTCCATAAAAAATCATAGACACATATAGTTATACTGAAATCCTTCTGTGATTATAATTTGAGCCTATACTTAGGGGTTTGCCCACAGTTTTGTTCAAATATAAATTTTTCTTTCTTCTTTTTTGTGTTGCCATTGAGGGAAAGAGATAGGGTAATCTTAAACCTGTGTGGGCTAGCATCTGAGTTGGTTTCCTTCTTTTTTTATCTGCTGGTTATTACAGGTTTTTCAGGGTAGACGTATCTCTGAATTTTTTAGGTTGAATGTTTGAAGTATGAGATAACATCCTTACAATGTTTGTTTCTTTCTTAGCTTTCAGTCAGTGATTTGAGTTCACAGTTTCATTATTAAAGCTAAATGCTTTAGTTAGAAACTCCTTCTGTTTTTAAAATTGTACAAAATCTCAAAACCAGGAGAAAACAAGCACCCCAGATGAAAAAAACAAGCAACTCAAATGATAAGAAGATTTATAAAATCAACTGTAATTTCTCTATTTTAAATTTCAGAAACAGTTCATCAGACCTGTACTAAGCACTCAGAAGAGCTTGCTATTAAGGGGTTTTATCTTCTGCTGAAATGTCCAATAAAACACAGTGAAATTGAACCTCACGGAAGCAGGCCTTGATCAAAACCGTTGTTCTGGATTAAAGCTGTGTTGTACTTTCAGATGAACATAAAGCAGACAATAAATTGTTATGAACCCAAACCCTAACAGAGACAATTAATCTACCTTTTCTTTTTTTTTTTTTCCCAGTTAATTAGAAATAGGTTTATAAGGCTATGGATCCATTATATTTTTTGGAAAAATGTGGATATACATCCTTGATTCTATCTGGATGCATCTGCACAATATTCTAAAGGCAGAAAAAGGTCTCTTCTCAGGAATAGACTAAAGGTAAAGGCTTCCTCATTCATACTTTGTAAATTGTGTGCCATCACAGCCACAAAATTAGCGTGACAACCAATGATCTTTGAATGATGCCAGAAAATGCCTTGCAGAATAACAAAGATGTAATCAGTGGTTAAGTCTCTCCTTACATTGCCCTTTTGAAATTTCCGTAAGGTACTTTTTAAACCTTAAGATGTACTTTGGCATATAACTCTGAGACCAACGCTGTGAGCCACAGAATCTGGAATTTTTAGACCAACCTGTGGAAACTCTCAGCAAGTTTCCACAATCTCTCACCCATATGTTCACTACAACTGAACATTTACTGTATTATACTGCTAATCATTTTCATTTAAATGCACTTCATAAATGCCTTTGAAGTACCTTCACGCAACAATTTGTTCTTGCCTACTGCTCTATTTGCTCTATTAATTATTGTGTTGACAAGCTGTCTGCTGAGTTCAATGGATCATCTTGGGAGGAGAGACAAATTTAGGAACACATCAGCAAATATTTCAGACAGTGTTTAAGTATTAGTTTTATTATTGTCTCTAAATATTTCTGAGAAAGTAGATTACTTCTAATTTTTAGAATATACTTTAATGTCTTATACTTTTAAGATATACTTTCTTTAAAATGGCTGAGGAATTTATTTGTTTTGGTTTTGACTCCTCCATGAGCGAGGTGTGAAATGACAGATAAATACAAATTAAATCAAGATCTCTGCATAATTAGGCATGGGGTATGCAAAACTCAAAACAAAGGCAGCTTAAGTGACCTACGAGTAAAAGCGCTTTAAATAAAGCAATATTTATTACTCCCCTTCTAACTGTTACATGGAACAGAAAAATTATTCTGTTATACTGATATGTTTCACACCTAGAAAAAATGGATGTCAACAATCAGCTAATGTGATGACCCTTCACAGTAGAAATGCAAACTTAAGTTAAACTAGGCTCAAATCCAGCAACTGCAATTTAATGTGTGATAACAGTAGACCCAGTTAAAGTGAGCTGCTGACTAATTTCTTCCTATTACTTACAATGGCTAAATAAAGCCACCACTAATAATTTAAATTACTTTCAATTAAATGCAAACACAAGGAAGTAATCAAGTTATTATTTTGAGGGAAATAAAAGATTGCCACAGATGTCAAAGTCTTTTAAAGCCAAGTATTATGGAGATACAAGATACTCCCCTGAAATAATTTCTGAAAGGAGAGAACAAATCCCAGCTCTGAATTCCTGTTTTTTAAATACATAAGCCCCATAGAAATCTAAGTATCATATATTTTAAAAGCATGTTTCATGCTTGCTATACCTCATGGTACAAAATATATGTAGACTTACTACTATGTTTCAGAAGATTATGGATATAAGGAAGGTTATCATTATTCAAAAAATTACGGTACAGGAGGAGTTCAGGTCTCCATCCATTGCTACCCTTAGCTTCCACGAATGGAAACCAAAATAGAAATACTTTGAGAAATTAATATGATTTTGAACAACACAGAAGAAATTACTGCCGTAGATGACTTTTCTAACAAACTTTGTTGACAAGATAATTGCATACATATCTAGCACACTCTAAAGCATACCAGCCCTCATAAAAATTGTAAAGATTATTTAGGTAGACACACATGCTAGATGGGATGTTTTGTTTTAATTTAAACATGTGTTTATGTCATCAATGCAAACGTATTTTCAAGCATGCTGACTTTCATCCTTATATTTTTGTTGGCAACAGCCTGACAATAAAGTTATCTCATGTATATGAAGTATAACTGATACTTTTCAGAGGACAAATATGACTAGTTCATGATTTCTGTAGTTACAAGTAATGACTATGGAAATGCATAAAGAGGCCCTTAGGTTTCTTGTTCCCTAGATTAATTTGTAAATTCCATATGTAAAACTGAAAAGTAGAAGATATATAGCACCCAGATGGAAGATGGAAAAATCCCAGTTAGGAAAAAAAGTAAAGATTGACACCATTAGTGTGTTCAAAAATGTAATGAGAGCCCAGGAATGCTGCAGAATCTCCGTCCTTTACAGTATCCACACATAATTGAGGAAGGCACTGAGCAACCTTCCCTGACTGAGGCTGTTTTGAGCAGGAGCTTGGACTGGATACCTCTAAGGGTCTTTCCCAACCACTGTATTCCTGTGGCTTTTTGAATGTCAGCCTCCCTGCCTTGCCAAAATTAGAGCTACACACAGCATGTGGAAGTTGGCCTTTGTTCCACCACTGTCCAGCTCCTTGCTTAGTAGTGACTGGCTTATCTCTGACCCAAGGCACATCACCACAAGTCTCATGGGTGTGCTTTGTCCTGCTGATCACAAGGCAGTGGCACTCTCACTTTCTATTCTTTACCTGCCCAAGCCTCACCCCTTTGTTAGTTTATCTCTTGGTTAGAATTGGGTAATAAAAAAATTCTACTTAATGTGAATGCATAGCCTAACAGTTAGCCAAACTATTGTTTGGCTTTTGAGAAGAAAATGACCCATGGAATTTGTCAAAACAAGGCTGCTTTAGTATAATTCTTTGCACACTCAGTACTTATAACTCATGTACTTGTGAAATCTAATCTTTAAGCAAACATTAAAAAAATTAATTTTGCCTACTTCAAATTTTCATAAGAAACTCAAATTGCTAGCAGCTTGAGATAAGGGCTAAACTAGCCTGAAGAAGTCAAAAAAAATGGTTTTCTAGGTACAAGAATACCATACAAAAACTAGAACTCTGATTCAGATGATGTTTTAAAGAGTCTAAAGACTTCTGCTCTGCTAAAATTATCTGCACAAAATTGTTCTTTGTGTGGCATTATGTAAAAATTTTTTTTTCCTGTAAGCATTCCCAAACCACACACATTTATGCATTCCATTGTAAGATGAGTTTTGCCTTGCATAGGTGCTTATACCCAAAAAACAAACACACCTGTAATTCTACTAGTGTCTCTAGGCAACAGAGAGCTGTAATAGGAAGCAATTTGTCTAAAAAAAAAAAAGATTTTCAACTATAATAGTCCCTACACCTGAAGGTAATTCTTTCAGACTTCAACAATTATCTTCATTTCACTGAGTATGGTGAAACTTTCTGATTCCACAGACAAAAGCACTTCTGAAAATAACATTTCCTAGTCTTGTACAGTTTGCACTTCATCAGAGTAAAAAAACAGTGTAGTCCAATTCCAGCTGAACCAGTGAACCAATTATGGTAGCACATTATGAACTGACAAGCTCCTATAATAGCATTCCTAGCAGACAAAAAATAGGGGATAAAATCTAAATTAGTCACAGCCTTAGGCTTTCCCTTCACAACTAAAAGGCTACTAATGGGGAAACCAACAGAATATTACCTGATCCACCTGTTTATTTGGTTTTGCTTTTTCTTCTTTTCATATAGACCATTTCCATTAAAGGTAAAAAAAAAAAAAGAAGAGAAAGAAGGAAAAGAAAAACAGAAATACTTGAGGCTGAACCAAATTCACCTGACAAAGAAACACAGAAAAACTTTGTTACATATAGATGGAAAATAATAGCACTGTCTTTTTGAGATAAAATAAAAGGAATAAAACACATTGGATCTTGATGGTTAATAAGTTAATAAGCATGTAGTATACTTATAAACTGTCTCAGACCTGTCAAAACACTTAAGACATATATATTCCTCTTTTATATTTTCAAGAAAGTCCAGACATTAAGTTCTATATCAATAGTAAAAAGAAAAGTAATTTTATTTTGCACATAAGTCTTTTAAATAGGTATAAACAGTGATTCTAGACCTTGATGTAGAGCAGGCGTTCTTCCAGACACAATCTCCTGTACCAGATAGATCATTCCCACTGAAGTCAGTGAGGTTTCAGTAGTATTGATGCCTTGGGAGGCTACCTGGAGCAGAGGCTGGACACTGTTAAAGGAATAAAGTAGGTATTTATTAAAAGGCTTTCAAAGGTTATACCTTGGGCAGTACAAGAGCCTGGCCCTGGCTTTATCCAAGACAGACCCAAGATGGAACTAAGATGGATGTAAGATGGATGACCAGCCATGAGTTTTGCACTTTTATAAGTCTTGGTCCATTTACATATTGGGGTTAATTGTCCCATTACAGCTTCAGGTTATGAAGTCCCATACTTCCAATTTGCTCTCCTCAATTCATAATTGTTTACACTTTTTGGGCCCGAAGCTCTAATGGTGTCCTTGGTTCTCAGGCTGGAAAAGCATTGTTTTATCTAACTAAACTGTGAAGAGAACTTGCTAACACTATATGAAGTTCAGAGTCACACACTAAGGCAGTACAGAACCTGGAAAATGTGAAAGCTAAAACTTAAGGCATCGGAATGGCATAGCAACGTCAGTGCTGCAGTGGGTTCCATAAATCTTACTACAGTCTTCACTTGGGAACTTTGCCATAAGAGAAAACAGAGAGTGAAACTGTCTCCTTACATTGGCGCTACCATGATGGAAGCCAATTTTTTCTCTCAGACTGCCTAGTGGACACCAAATGGAGGGAATTATCACTTCAGCATCTTGTGGAGAACACCAAAGTTTTATCTCTCTTCCACTGTGCTTTTGCTTGGCTACATTGCTTTCCAACTGCCCTGGCTGGACTGGACAATATAATTCCCACTGTTCAAAGTCCCCTTGGCCCTGACACCTTTATTTCTGCTGTTACACCCTGTGCTTGACTAGAAGTTTGGAATCTACCCTCACTTGCTGATATGATATATCCCCAGAAAACCTTGTTGCCTTGATTCTTTCATTCATTAAATTGGGATTATTAGGGGATTCCAGATATCCCATTCTTGGAAACACGGTCTGGATAACAACTGCTGTTAGGAAGAAGGCTAAACATACATAGGCTGCATGACCAAAGAGACAAAATTCTGAGAGATATTCATCACAAAACTGAACATGTTTGAGCAGAAGGCATCCAGATTTCAGAGCAAGGAGAGAACTTCCAAGAGGCTTTTGACAAAAGAAATCAGCATAAAGACATGAATAAATGAGGCATGAAAATCTGTAGCTGTGGGTAGATACACTGGAGTGGGAGAGACTGCGGACACGGTCTGACTGAGCATTGCCAGCTGTCTCCTCATCACTCTGCAGCCTTACAAAGGAGCCCTCCCAAGGGTGCTGCATGGGGCTTGGTGCAGGCAACATGTGAGACCCTCATCCTGAGGTGCCTGGGGTTGTGGGGACTTTCTCACTGTTGTGTATGTTGGCAGACTCTAAAGAGCAGCATGAGCAGCAGCTGGGCTGGAAAGATTTACAGTCATGTAAATAAAATAATATGGCATCATGAGAATAAAATTATATGGTATCATTATTCCTCCCTGAAAAGGGGAAAGAGGCCTGGAACCCAAGTGTGCTGAATGTGGGAGAGAGGAAGGTAAAGGTTTTGGGGATTTGTTCTATAATAATGTTAAGAAATTCATTGTCTTAACAGTTTTAAATTTCTAGTATAATGATTTATTTGTTTCATTACTAATGTTGAATACATAGTTCACTGAATGCCAGTTAATTGCCAGTTTTAAATTAACCTGTATCTTGCTTCAATCCTAATTTGAATCACACTAAAGTAAATATTATTCTGATTGTATGGTGAAGCAGAAGTTATGAGACCAGTAAGAAGTGTCCTGAGACTAGTACAATACAGAGAGTATGTTACCTGTAACTCAAAACCTTACCCTGTGTTTTCCATACTTGTAGATAAAATCAGTCAGGACTAAGAGAAGTAATTCAAATTAGCTTGTTCAATGCCACAATATGGTTGACAAATTCAAGATGTACTGACTCCACAGGTTAGGAAAGATCATCTCCAGACACATGTTTGTACACAGACTATTCCGTCACAAGGACAAAGACAAGAAAATGAAAGAATCAAAGGTTATTAACAAGGGTCAAGACATTTGTCTCCAGAGACTTCAGCTACTCCTCCACTCCCTATAAGAAGAGGCTGTAAAAGAAAACTGCCCAGGAACATCATGAACAACTTACAATAGACAAGAATTTTTTGAAATCTTCAACTAATCATGCAAATAAGGTAGGGTTATTTTGTTTGGGCTATTTTACTGTTGTTGTTGCTGTTGTTGTTGTTGGGAGACAGAGGGAAGGCCTTTAACTTCTTCACTGACCTCTCTGAATGAGCAAATGAAGTCTGGATGTCAAATGACAACAGCCAGCTTTAGAAGACTGGAGAATGTCAGGGGACCTCAAAGACAAAGCTAAGAGAGTACCTATCAAGAAACTTGATCAACAAACTCCAGCAAGAAAATAGGGGATCAGAGACCTTTTGATCCAGCAGATCAAACTTCTAGTTCATTAACCACTGTGACCCTGTGGTTAATATATATAAAATATACATCAGCTGTGATCTAGATAGGATCAGACACCAATATTTACATATGGGCACACAGGCATAAAATTTGCCACATATTTTTAATAACTTTATGAAGGTATACCTAAACATATTATAATGGATTTTCCCATCCCCCCTATTTAAGCTTCATAATGCTAAACACAGTGTTTATCACTAAATCACAGGCTACTCTGTCAGTCTCCATCTGTTGGGAATTAGTTACATGACAAAAGTCACGTAGACATGCTCTGGATAGCTGAAAATTAGAAAAGAACTGGCCCAGCTAATCTGAGGCCCCTGCACCTGTGAAGACTCTGTGGCCTTGAGTAATTGTGTTATGATAACAAAGATGCTGTAACCGAGAGCAAGGCATGAGAAAAGAGAGATGTAAGTCTTAAGGAATGAGAGAGCAAGATAAGAATTGATGTTTATAATATAACCAATAGATTGCTTAGCTTACAGAATATGCATAAGCTTATTATGTGTTGTGCTTAAATGTCTGATGCTCTAATCAATAAACGAAGCTTGCTGAACTCTCATATTGAAAGTCCCAAGTCTTCCCTGCACTGCGACATCCATCATCTGAATCTGTAGTGGTGGTACACTTCATGCACATGGTGTAACCACTGGGGATGGTGCTGTGCTGGGCCAGGGGTTGGACTCGATGATTATTGAGGATCTCTTCTGTGGCATTGTGTGTTTTTAGAATCAGTTATTCCTTTAGTAACTCAATAATGGTTCTGTCCTCGGTTCCCCCCATGTACTTCCCTCACAATGGTTTCTCCCTATTGGAGCTGCCCCCCTCCCCTGCCTGTCATGGTAACCACCCCCCTTAATCTCGAGAATTCTCTGTGTCAGTCATTCCTTAATTTGATGTATGATTTGGCCCTGTGGTTTTTCCCCTCGCCTGTGTGATCCTCAGTGGCTTAGCTGTAACCCACGCTCCTCCCTGGGTCCTTGCTATTGGTAAGCTTTGTGTCTCCTCCTATCACACCCACTCCCTTTATCAGCGTCCCCCCAGGACCCTGTCTTTGTCCCCTGTCCCTGAACCCACCGGGAAAGAAGATTAAAAGATCTTTGGTACTTATACAGACGTCCCTCCTTCTTCTTTTGCTTTTTTGCTTTGGTACCTCGTAGCCGAAGATCCCGCCTGCGCCACCCACGCCGCAGACGGTAACCACTACCGGGGTTCCGGAGAGAATCCGGGAGTGGCAGCTTCGTGTGGCCAGCTTCGGCCGGGCCGCGGGCACCCTAGCCGGGCACCCGCACAGCCCCGCGGCCGCGGGAGAGAGGCTACACTCTTCCTACTCAGCTTATTCTGTGATTCTGTGGTTCTGTGACAGTCAAATTTTTCAGTGTTAGATTCGTCTTGATATAAACTGAGTTTGAAAACACTTTGATAGGGCACACATTAACCTACGCTCTAATGTCCAGCAGTATTACCAAAATAAAATAGAATAGATTGCAGCTCATAAAAAGGTAGGCTTTGAACTGTAGACTATAAATTATCTACCCTTAACTTGCTTTTGTTAACTCCCTTTGAAACCCCAATTTTCTTGGCAATAAGCCTGACGCCTACTCACCACCCCCCTCAATGTACAAAATATTATCAGTTTTTTGAAGAATCACCAAGCAGCCCATTTAATGTTTCTTTCAAATAAATATGTGATTTGGTAACAGCTAACATATAAGAAACAAGACTGAAGTTTGATAACATGATGAAAGAGTAAATAGCCTGTGGGCACAGCAATAGAAAAATGATTTATATCTCAGCAATCCATGATGAATTAGGAAAGAAAAATGCATTGGAAGTCAGCATGTAACACTGTCTGGAATTGAAAAGAAACATGATAAAGTAATTTATGCTGGAATACATTGACTAAGTCTCTCCGTATCAGGTCAAGCCATCTCATTATGAAATGGAGTACATCAAAATTAGAGCGTTAGAAAATTTGATTGTCCCAAATATCCTACTAAGCTATTTGCCTCCCACAGTCTTTTCTCTCCACTAAATTTCTGAACATTTTACTTCATTGTTCCTGTCCCTCCACCTGCATAACCTATTTCCTCATTGATCAGTACTGCCTACACTCAGGATTTTGCAGCACCTGGCATCCTCAAGATCAGACTTCTGAAAGTCACCTAAAAGGTCAGGAGCACAGCACCACTCCTCTGTATCCAGCTTCAATAACTCATTTAGGAAAGGTCATTACTGTTATGAAATAAAATCATGCAATCTCAAACTTTAAAGCCATCAGAAGAAGAAAAGCACTGCAGTTTGAAGTTAAAAAAAACCAAAAAACCAACAAACAGCGATGGAAGCTGCTGAAAGCATTTTTAAAGCATTTAAGTGTTGCAGAAAAGGGAAAATCCACTTTTCTAGTTGGACGATGGATAGATAATATGCAAAAAGATGGATGCAAATGGACTTTGCAGTAGAATCTGTAATTCTGCTAAATATAACATTCAGAAGTGAAAAAAAGGACCAATGCAATTACTATAAAGAACGTCTGAAGAAATTTTGCAAACTTTTGCCATCAACAAAGCAAATTTCTTTATTGGGGCAGAAAAGGTTAGAAGCAGCAGATTTATTTCTGATACAAGGAACTAATAACTTTGGAGAAAGCTATGTGGAATGTTGTTAGGCACAAGCTACAAGGAAGTGGCTGCTGTGAATATGTAAGGATCTCTAGGTTCATGAACTACCTTAAAGCTACAGTAAGACCAAGTAGTTTCTGACTCAGTGGATTCTGCTGGCTAAACACTCAGATCCATGCCATCCTTGAAAGCAATAGCTAGTCCAGACAAAAGGAAAAAATCAGAATTCAAGAGTACTTTTGTGACCAAATGTAAAAGGGGGGAATTGATACCAAAGAGGTTAATTCCATTTTCACTGTGCCTATGAAACTTTTAGCATGGAAACAAGGCATGCAAAAGCTGCTTTCAGCAAGGACAGTTGGAAAATAAGAGGAAGACAGCTGGCTCAAGAATTTGCTGATAGACAAAACAAAGGACTGAATCTCTGGGAGCTTGGGCTGGGATTTATGGTAGTGGGTAACTTGAAAAATGCATGTAGCAACTGTATAAAAGCAATGCACTTGTAAAATTACACGTCCACATAAGACTGGATGTATCCCCCATGGGACCTCAGACCTGAATAAATGAAAGCTCTTTAACACAGCTTTAGCTTTGAATATTCATATTCCGGTATTTTGGACATTTGGTAACACTTTTGACATAAAAAGACTTAGAACTTGGTCTTACTTATAGCAAAACTTGAACCAAACCACAGTTTATAACAAGGTCTAAATTTGTAACAACATTTAGAAATAACTTTCAGATAGTTTTGGTTTAATTAAGAAAACTACCACTATAATACTTTTGCTTGTTCAGAGATATGTAACATTCACCTTTAACACAGTGTGTTTTTAAATCACTAAGGTTGAAGTCATCTGTCTCCTAACCCTCCCTAAACAGCCAGGTACACTATAGTATTAGCTATTTTTCTTATAAGAATGACCTAGCAGAATATATTGGTCTATCTTTAAATGGCAAATGGCTTGCTAGCAGTGAAATACACCATATAAAAGCATAGCAGAACTCAGCACCTGAATGCAAGTGATTTTCTACTTCACAGCTTTTTCAATATTCTCTAGCTTGCCCAGATGTGTGAAGTTTCTGATGGAATTAGGGCATTAATTTTGTGGTGAACCTTTTTGTATGATCTAATAGTTCATAGAGCTCTAGTAAGCACAGGTAGGTTGCTAAGGTTACAAAAGAGAACTCTTCACACAGCTGTCATGCACCAGCACATCAGCAGTAAAAGAAGGACTGCCAATAAAGAAGTGGGAGAAACCTTACTGAACTAAAAAAAAAAAAAAAAAAAAAAAAGGTGACACCAGTTGAATGCATAACATAGTGGAATTCTCCTTAGAGAATTATAAAAACATCTTAAAATATGTTAATATATCCAGCTTACCTTTGTAGACTGTAGTGCATACAAAAGACTGTATGGGATAATTAATTTTTCAACATACTCTTAAAATTATTCTTAATTTATAAAGTATTTACTACAATTGTTTGGAATTGGAGGGCTGACAAAGAGGAAGATAAGTTATTTTTTTCATGCAGGTGCAAACTTGGATCCCTATTGAGAGTACAATGCTAAAACCAGGCTGATCAATCTTTGTATAAAGTATTTTTCTGAAGATATTTCAATATCTCCTTGATCCTTGAATTCTTCAAAGGGCAGTAACATACAGATCATTCAATCAAAATAAAGAAGAGGAAAATCATCTCAGATTTATACTGTGGTAGGAACATCTTGTAAATTGCTGCTTCTGTCCTACTTCTAATAAGCACTTTGACATCCTTCATTCAAGATGAAGGCAACAGATACAGACCTAGCCAATTAACCTTAAAACCACAAAAATCTAGAAGGAAACAAGCAACAGTAAAACTGAAATTTCACAGATAACATTACTTGTGTATTCTTGAATGCATCTTTCAAATGCAAAGAGCTTTGGAGCAACCGTTGTTCCATGCTTCCTCGAAGTAAAGTATTTTTAGCTGCCTCTTGTACCCTGACAATGGATTTAACCTACCAAATTACTCAGGTGTTATGTTGTTACCTCAGCATTGCTTGCCTTTGATAAAAAACAACTTGGTGCACAGTTTGTACATTCCTAAAATACATCTTAACCTCCCTATGTGATAAAATCAGGGCCTGAAGGGTAAAACAGTCATTGTTTCCTCACACACAGAGGAAGTCATTTTAGTTCACAGCATTCTTATTTTCAGTGGACAGGATGTAGAATTATTTACTGATACCTTTACTTACATCTCTGGTTGAAGTATTCCACTCCCCAGAGCAGGGCATATAGTATTTCATAAAGCACAAATGATTTGATGTTTCAGAACACAGTTCTGCAGTTGCTCAAAACTATTTTGGGTACTTGCAATAAATAATTCTCCTATTTTGTGACAACAGAATAAATGGTGGCTTAGAATCAGTTTTGCACAGCCTACTGCTCCAGCTCAGCCAGAATACACTACTAGAATTGAAATTCCTCGTTTGTATAAAGAGTGAAAAGGTAATAATTTGTCAAATTGTTGAGATCAGGGTAAGATTTTAAGGTCATGCATACTAGATAAAGTTCAATTCGAAAAAAAATAGAGAAGTAGTCATATGACAATTTCTGACACATTGGAAATGGAATATAAATTTTCCAAATCAAAGTTACCGAACCGTATAGAAAGATAACAGTTTTGATATTGTTCCATGTTGTTTTTACAGTGGATATTTGGGAGATTTTTCTCTCAGGTACATGTGTTTTAAGTGTTGCATTTATATTGTTGGGAGTTTTTTTCCCAAAATATTTTCTTTGTTAAATTTGAATTTTTTTTTTCTGCTGCCTGTGATGGAAAAGTCACACCCACCAGTGGATGCTTTTCAAGCCCTGTTAAATTTGAATCAGGCTACCAATTAGATAAGCCAAAATACCTTAATTCAAAATCAAATTCCATAGTTCACAAAAACCAAATTCCCATTAACACAAATCTCATCTGAGCTCTTAGTTATACCATGAAGCAGCGAGAAGATCCCAGGGGAAGGCTCGTACCTTCCCATCGCCCTGCAAGCCTTCAGCACTGCTTGCAGCTTGGGGGCACTCCCCTGGGCTTGGTTACCCTGGAGGGCGCCTAGGGAGAACTGCTCTACGTTATAGTGGACACAGCTCCCTGAAACGGACGGGGCTCGCAGCAGCAATCCAGCAGAACGACAGGCACTCTAGCCGAGGGTTGATGTAGCCTTTATTACTGGCGAAAACCCAGTGCTAAAAGCCAAAAACCGCTGGCTTGCACCAGTTTATAAAGGGAGCTGGAAATGGGGGTGGAGACAACTTCTGGAGCAATAAAAGGTAAGGAGGGGGTGGCATCCGAAGGAGTGACAATATGAGAACACCAATAGGAATATGTAAGGGGTGGGACCCTGGCCCATGAGCCAATCACCCAACACCCCAGCTAGAACTTTCCAGAGGGAAGGGAGGGGGCGCCGAGGGACAGGCAGGGTACCAAGGAGGAGTCGAGAGAAAGATACATTAGGAGATGGGAGGAGTGGGGATGATAGGCAGTGAGGAGGAGGGCGGAGTGAGTCAAGGCTGAACCATAACAAACTGAGGGGGAAACAGAACAGTCCAATATACAAACCGAAACGGGGAGAAACCGAACAACTCTGCACAACATAACAATACCAGTATATAGGTTTTAACTGTCCTTCTCTTTTACTACTGTTTAAAAAAAGAGTGACGGAAACATTGGTCTTTATTCCACATTTCACCTTTATTTTAGTAATGGTATAGTTATCCAGGCATGACAAATTATCAGTGTTCATTAAGTCTATACACTGCGCATAGTTCTTTTCTTGGAATGACCCTGGTGTGATTCTTTCACAAAATGTAATGTCTGGACTTTAATAATTTCTCCTCAAATAACGATATTATACTAATATTAATTTTTCAGCAAAAGGGAAGCTGGTTTATACTTACCAGAATTAAGAAAATCTGCTGTAATTATAACTCTGCTGTTGTAGTTAAGCAGATGTAGAAAACCTACAGCTCCTCCCAATGATTTCATTGACAGCACAGTTCATAGGTTTTTTTCACATGTACTCAGAGGATTTCAAAACTGCTTGTGAACTTTTGATTGTGATAGCAAATGGTGGTGGGGTACACATAATAATATCTGTACTCATATGTGAATAGAAATGCTTGTGACACCTGACTGACAATATTTGTTCACTTTATTTTAACAAAATGAAAATTTTGTTCCTGCTCTAGTTCCCATCTTTTAGCATCTCTTAATATTTGAAGAATTTTTATTTACGGTGAACCTGCTGTATAGGATAATGAATCAACCTTGTTTAAGATTGCATTTGAAACCAGAATGCCTTTTCTGGACACAGGAAATGAAATTATTCTGTTACAAGTATACAAGTACACCAAATTCTTTTAAGGCATTAAATATTGTTCTTCCTACTTCCAAGATATATTTTCACTCTATGTGAAATTAGGATTTCAATAGTATTTTAGTCTTATAAGTATTTATTTGGTTTTGATGCAGTTTCTTATGTATATTTCAACCCGCTCTGTAATTTGAAAGATCTTTTTTCTGCTGCTTGGAAAATTAGAAGAATCTGTAAGAAAGACAAAGTGAGATCTGGGATTTTTAAAATATTGAAGATCTATGAAGTATTATTGTGTACTGCTTGATATATCACGAGCTCTAATTCCAGAACTGCAATGACAATTACTCTCAGCTTGTGGTAAAATAGAAAATAAGGACATTTGGAGCAGGCGTGGAAAAATGAAATAGGACAATTACAGAAACTAAATGAAACAGAGGAAAAAAGAAAAAATATATTTTCAATAGAATTTTAGAAAGGCGATTCTTTGTTGATGTTTGAAACGGTGCAGTGCTAAAAAAAGCCTTTGACATACATCAGCTAAATTAGACCGGGATATTTATGGTGCAATAAACCTAACTACAAACAAGCATAATGAAACAGAAAGGTCAAGAGAACAGACAAGAAAATAGGCTATAAAATTGAAGATTTTCAAATAAGTGTTGTTCCATTTGTTACCACAATTAAAGAAAAAAAAAAAAGATGTATTTGTACCAATCTATATTTTACCCCTCCTCTCCCTCTGATTTTTTAACCCACTTTTGACATGGTACTCTTCGGAAAGATTTTTACCAGATCTTCTTCAAATATTTCCAGTCTAGGAAATGTTTGAATAGGCCATTTTGTGTTTTCACCTTTCTGTGGGTTTTTTCTCGTTCTCTTTTTCTGTTTTTCACCCAGCTCACAGGCCACTATTCTCAATGTTTATAAAATTATACAATGTTATTTTATATCAAATATTCAGAGCATATACAAATACTAGAAATATTTGACTCTTGGTTCAACTACACTATCAAGGCTCTGGGTTATTGAACATAGTATTAAGACAAAGCTATGTGCAGGAATAAACTTTTTTATAGAATACTATTGGATCTATATACAAAAAATCCTGGAAACTAACAAATCTGTTTTTCTAACACTTCACTCACTAAACTGTGAGGAATAAATGCACCTTCTATAGATAACTGTTTTCAAATTCACAGTTCTGATCCTTATGCTCTTTTTTTCATGTTTCATTCTTCTCCCCAACCTCCATTAGTGCATTTTATATTTCCTAGAAAACAATTACAATAAATTAGAAAAACAAATGCTCATGGAAGCAATTCTTTCTGTTGAAATTATGATATTATTTTTCATAATTGTTCACAGAAGCCAGGATCTCATTTAAAATTGATAGTATAGTTGTCACTCATGAGATTATGTTAATGCAAATATTTCCTCCAGTGTTATGGTTAAGTTTGATTATCACACCTCTCTGAACTCTTCCAAACAATCATCCAAAGTTATTCAGTGCATCATGTCTTATTCAACATATTTAGACTAGATGTTAATCTATCCATTCTCTTTATTTTAAACTTTCCTCTCTAATAGCAGTCCCCATTGAATGCTTAATTATGAACAAAAATTTCTATTCATGGTAATTTTATTTAAATTACTGATGCTGCAAAGTTTTATCCACTAGTTTCAAAATCATTTAATAATTTCAATATTAGAAGGAACATCACTGCAAGAGATGTCTGATGACTGGGGAGATTACAGCACTCAATACAATACATCTTGCATGACTTTCCATCTGAAAAACTGTTCTGGATATTTGTAGCTGATAGAGTTCACAATTTCAGTGATTCAAGGGACCTCAGCTTCTGTGTCTCCAATACATTCTTAGTCTGCATTAAAATATTTTGTGAAAAATACTGGCTGTTAATACTGGAGCAATATTCAATCATTAGTATTGTTGCTCAAATGTGTTAGAAATGTACAGAAATATTATCTCAGATTCTAAGATCTAAGAAAAATTTAACAGACAAGCTGGATCATTTTTTGTTGATTTTTTCTCTTCCCAGAATACCAATATCAGTTTCTTGGAATGGGGTTTTGGTATGCAATTATTTACCATTTTAAAGGATCTTTTTGTTTGTTTGTTTGTTTAATTCCTCCAAGATAATTTTTCTCCACAATTCAATGTTTCTTTTCATAGGTAGGGTTGAACAGATGCATCTTAAGACTTCACTGAAGTACTCTTCAGTGTACTGAATTAGTACACAGTACATTTCTGGCATGCATATTCAAGTACATCAAATTATAAAATACTTTCTATAAATACATATATGGGTAATTTTGAAATCTGCTTCCCAGACAGTAAAACAATCATTTAAGTAAGTGCAGAATGCAAATTCAGAAAAGAAGTAAACATGGATGCAGTGAATTGGTTTCAGAACTGGAATGCATATTCATCAGCATATTTTACGATATTCAAACATCCTACCATTAATCTTCACGTTGATGAGCTGTCAGTCTGTTTAAGATCTGTAATCATAAACCCACTTGTTTACATAGATGGTATCTTATGCAGTGTAAGTCTAAGATGGCTCCTCTATTTGTGTGTTTCCAACATTGCTTTTAAACTTCATTTAAAAGCAATACATTGAGAAATATAGTAAAATTAGCAAGGCTCAAATTTTCTTTAAACCCATTTTTGTAAAATGTTTTTGAATCAGGTCAGCTTAACTCTAACAGGCCACCTCCAAAAAATCCACAGGTTTGCAGGTAGGCAACACTTTCTTAGACCTTCATGTCTCTAGTGACTGCAGTGTCTGGTTTGAGCAGCTTCAGTTGGAAGAAACAACTAAAAAAGCCTCTCACACAAAGTGAAGGATGAGGACAGACTTATAGGCTTAATGGGTGCCATGGGTAAATTTTATTAGTGTTCCTTCCTTAATAATAACTTGTCAGATTATTGGTAAATTCAAGCCTAACAGAACAATTCTGCATGAATACTCTAATGGTAGGGCATCTGGATTCCTGTTATTAACAATTGCAGTGGCTTATTTATGACCCAACAAACTCAGCAAATGCCAAGCAACAAATAAATAGCTTCACTGCATTAGTACCACTAAACTTTCAAAATTTATATAATCAGTGGAAAATATACCAGGGAAAAATCACCAAACCAGCAATGCTCCAACCTTGCAGAAACAAGATTAAGTATTGAATTTTTGCATGCTGTTGAAGAATGCCTAAAACCTCCTTTCCTAAGCTATATTCCTTCCAAGGAACCAATATGATAAAAAATGAAAATTACTCATAAGTTTAATTACTTAGCAACTTGCCCCAATAATTATGTAGCAAATATTCTTTCAGTCTTGCTCCTAGGCAAGCCATTACAAGAGAAACACAGTCTGAGCATGAGAAGAAACCTGTGATCAACTATGTATTGAAGAAACTGTTCAAAAGGCTTCATCAGCTTGAGCCCTGATGCCTACTTGGAGAGAGCAACATAAATAATCAGAGTAATTTTTTCCTCAGGTCACCAGCCTTTGTGCTCAAGCAAGACAGTTCTGATTTGGGTGGTTTGTTGCATTTCAAACTTGAAAAACCAAGCAACCCAAGCCTTGGATAACAATTTGAAAATGTAAGGAGGAGGATATGGGATAAACTTACAGAAATGGAATCAATCACAGCATTTCTTAGAGTGCTTAGATTTGCTTGAACAAATCATAGAGTACTAGATGCCTCAGATTCAGGAGAAATATTGAAAAGAATTTTTCACTCAATGATAGGGATTTGTCTGCCAGTAGAGAAAGTCCAGTAGCTGAAGTTTAATATTTGAAGAGACATATGTTTAAGAACAGTTTTGGTTGGGTTTTTTTTTTCTGTTGTTGACACTCCAGTAATGGTGTTCCAAGTAGTTGCATTGCATTTCTCCTTTCTATGAAATCCTGCCATGTGCTGGATCTTAATGTAGTCTTGTGCCCTTGAGTACCACAGATTAATTCATAACAGTTCAGGAAAAAACCCAGCACAGGAGACAGAGGTTTACCTTGAGAACCACCAACACAAGGTCCAGCTAGGACTGAACTTAGATTAAATGGAAAGATATTTTTACAAATACGAAGCTTAAATTTCCTTGAATTTCAATGACAGCACAGAGTAACAGTAAAGGTACTTTTCTCTATGGTCAAAACTCATCAGAGAACACTTAAACAATAGTCAGGGCTTCTCATTATTGGGAAGGTCACATCTTGAGTTGCATTCTTATTACCAAAGGCAGTATTAAATGCAAGCATATTAACAGAAAGTACATTTTCTCTCTGCTTCCAATGATGGAAATAACAATTATAAAAAGTGTTTTCATTAAGTATGTTACCAATAGTTAACATTACATGTGCTTATATTAAAATAGGATTCGAAAGTATGTGCTTGCACTTACTAAGAAAAGTAGCCCTTGCTAAGAGGAGAAACTATTCCTACCTTTTTATCTATGAAGATGATTCTGAACATTTACACTGCAGCAGAGGAAAGGTGATTACATTTTGAAAACTAATAATGTGCAGCTTCAAGCAACTAAAACAATTCTGTTGATATTTGTTATTTGTTTTCTAGACTTCTGTATATTCCACAGTCCTTTTTCAAAACTGCAGACTATTTACACCACTTCCTGAAAATATATACACATAATAGGAAAGATAAAAGAAAGAATTGAGATTTTTCTATTATGAAGGGTTTTCTCCTGTGTACAGTCTTAATTTTTCAACAGCAAATCTTAAGAAGAAATGCATACAAAAATCCCCACAAGCTTTTTTAAATTCACATGTACACCTGTCTCTCCATATGCACAACTATTGCAGCTCTAAAAATAAGCCTAGACAGAACATTATTTTAATGTCATCAAGTAAAAAAGACATCAGCCAAATTAACTGTTTGTATCAGTAGATGCTGTTTGCTGAGAGCATTTTCTATGTGACAAATCCACGGTTCAAGTGAATGGAAGGGTTACTTTTTATTTCAGAGGTTTGTGCCATAGGAGAGATAGACTTGGCTTACACAAATGTGCAGTAGTGTTTATGGCTATTTTCAGAGGACTATCCACACAGGGCGGTGGGAAAAAAATACACTTTTCACCTAACTAATTCTGCTATGGGCTGTCTGTTACTATCTGATCTAAAAATGTCAAGTTCAATATTTCAGTAGTGTGGGCCTGAAGGACTAAATATATTGACGTAGATATTCTTGTGCAATTTATTTTATGCACTTCCTGATCCTAATACCTAAAAGCAATAACACTGTCTCTACCACTTTAAGCATAAAGAACTATGTTCTCAGATCCCAGTGCCTCAAAGTCATTGACATGTGTGATTTTTCTTTTCTTTTAAAAAAGGCATGGATCTTTTGGTTCACACCACTGTTCAGGTCTTGCAAAAAACAACCTCCAACAGGGATAAAATAGGATAATTTGAGCTGGGCAGCTTTAGTATCATGGCTAAAAGCACATCCAAATGAAACAGCCAAAGTCCAACAATCTCTCAGACTGGGTAAAATACATGTATACTCTTCATCTTTGAGTATACAGTACTTCCAGTTTTACCAAGGTATAAAATAAGTCATGTAATTGAATATTACAATTAACTATCATTAACTATCTATTCAGATTATCAGATTTTTTTTCACAGCCTGATTAGAAGATTTGAAGATTATACCAAGCTTAATGCACTAAGAGTATTGCAGCCTTCCTTTCCCTACCCAAATTCATGATTCAGCTCAAGGAAAAGGTTTTTTCAAAGAAATGTGTGATAAATCCTGCTTTCTGTGCTCCTTCAATTGAATCCATATATTTTCCTGATTTTTCCTCATATCTACTTTCCAAAATTTTATCACTGTATAACATGTAAACTGAACACCACACTATGCAGAGATCAGACCTTATAGAACTCCCTGCAAAAATGTTTGTACCCAGCAAGTACTCATTAGTGCCTACTTATATATCCAGCATGCATTTGAGGGAAGCAGCTAAACTGGACTGATTTCATCCATGTAGGATATCACATATGCTGACATAAGTACAACTTGGGTGTACCACGGGCTTAATCAGAAAAAAATAAATAGAGTAGGATTTTTGTTTATTACTCCATAAATTGGGGGAATTTTAAACTTCCTCGTAAAAATTTAACAAGACTTTCTGTATTCACAGCATAAAGAAGCATTACCAGAAAATGCAGAACCTCCTGATGGAAGTAAAGGTCAAGGCTCAGTTCCATTAATCTTGAACACTGTGCCAAGTTCTCTACATACCGTAATTCATCAAATAATCTAATTAACTTGTTTAAAATTATAATTAAGTTAGGCATACTTAAGGTCATGCAATTACAGGTCTGTGGAGGGAGTTTTACACCAACAAAGCTGCTGCAATCCAAATGAAAAATCACACATTCTCTAATAACTCTCCATTTCCAGACAGCTATTAATAATGCTTTTTTATAACCAAGTTAAAAGGAGGTTTAGTTGCTTTGCAAGTGCTGTCTGTTCAGAAATACCAAATGCACAATTATTAACTCAGGACAAGGCTTCTTGATTAGAATTTGGAATCATCACATTCCAAAAACATAAACAGTGTCAGGAGATGTTGAGGCTTCTATTTCCTGCTTGACTGCTGAATTCACAATGATTCTGTGTGCTTTATTTGGTTTGTGGTTTTCTTCTGGTTGGTTGTGGGGGATTTAGGGGTTTTGTTTTTGTGTGTGCGTGTGCGTGTGTGGTTTTTATCTTTCTTTGTTTTCTTCCTGGTTAATCTTTTAAATTATCCATTTCTTACAAAATGAAAGGACATATATTTGTTAGACTAGATGTTTTTAGGTTATAGACTCAAAAGAAGTAAAGGAAAAAACTGCCAGCTTATCTAATAAAGAAATACAAAAATCTGCCCAGCACCTGAGCTGGATAATTTCACCAATATATGATCCTTTATCTATGGTGAAGATAGGCTGCAGTTCCTAAAAGGGATGGAGATGAGTGGTGTGAAGCTGTTTTGCCTCATTGTTTTAGGCAGAATCAGCTGAGCTGAGGAATGGCAAGACCAGAAAAAGCAGACTATCTGATATCAGCAGATATCACCTAAAGCATTGCTGTGTCAAGAGCTCCATGTCCATACAGGCTGCTCAGAAACAAACAGAACAGAAAGGATGAGAATATGGTAGCAGCTAGAGTGTTGAGCTTAATTTTGCCTGTAAATGATTTCCAAAATAGTTGGGGTTGCCTGCTTACTTCTGTTAATCATCAAAAAATAATTTTTTTTCTTCACTAAAGTGTATCTATCTGCTTTATCTGTCCAGTGCTTTGCCCTAATGTCAGATAGATACATAGACATATAGTCATCCAGAAGGAAAGGAAAAGATTATTCCATGTAGGAAGTTTCTAGGTAAAGCAAGGAGTGTGGGTCTGAGTAGTTTTATTTGCATGTGCCTTTCTGAAAGCTAGCATTAAACTCACCATAAAGAGATTTTGTGAAACATTTAGAGCAATCACTAATATCAACACATACCACAAAGAATATAAAATTGCCCTTTTCTTTGTAGAATATTTTTTTTCATATTTGAAGATTTTTTTTTTCAAAATAAGTTGGTCTTGCATTTTTAAAATTAGGAAATAATATTAATTTTGTTTAATTTGATAGTAATGAGACCAAAAAGGTTTAAGATGGTTTTATATTAAACTCAAACACTAGTACTAATGAGAATACAGCCTACCAGTTAGCAAACATAAAAGATTTCTCTTTTTTTGCTATATCAACCAGCACTGTTCACATCCCCAAGGCACCTCCCTTTAGATCAACTCATAACTCACACTTTTATTATGGTCTTTGTTGGAACAGCTATGGTGCAGATTTCCAGTAAATGAAAAAATGCCACATATTAAAACTCTTGAGTACCGCAGCTCATGCCACAATTTTGTTCAGCCATAATTCTGTCCAGACTGCACACTACCAATTTTTTAGTGACTCTCCTGGGTCTCCAAGAAGTTCATTATACAAACCAGGGTTTTCTGGGTTAGATTTAATTGTCTTCACAGTGGCTGGTATGGGGCTTGTGCTGAACAGAGGGTTCAAAAATATGGAGATGTTTTTGTTATTTCTAAGCAGGGTTTACACAGAGCCAAGGCCTTTTCTGCTTTTTGTATGACCATGCTGGCAAGGAATTTGCTGGTGCAGGGGAGGTTGGGAGGAGACACAGGCAAGACTGGTGATCCCAGCTGACCAAAGGGACATTCCAGACCATATGACAACATGCTTAGTATGCAAAGTGGGAGGAAGCAGGAGGGAGAAGGAGACATTTGGTGTGATCGTGTTTGGCTTCCCAGGTAACCATTACATGTGAAAGGGCCCTGCCCTCCTGGAGATGGCTGAACCCCTTCCACCTATGGGAAGCAGTGATTTAATTCCTTGTTTTGCTTTACTTGTGTGAGTGACTTTTTTTTTTTCCCCGATAAACTGTCTTTATCTCAACCCAGGTGTTTCCTTTTACCTTTCCTGTTCTGTCCCTGAACCTGCTAGTGAGGAAGTGAGTGAGGGCCTATGCAGGGCTGGGCTGCTGGTGGGAGTTAAAGTGTGGCAGAGGGTCACTGAAATTCATCCTTTCTAATGCCTTCTGAAATGGCATTTGTCAGCAGAAAGCATTGTAAACTGATTCACA
The DNA here is from genome assembly GCA_025504685.1 of Leucosticte australis. Lineage (NCBI taxonomy): Eukaryota > Metazoa > Chordata > Aves > Passeriformes > Fringillidae > Leucosticte > Leucosticte australis. Next base: position 83,197,053 of record JANIJU010003056.1, read on the forward strand.
TATGAATGAAATCCAGGAAGCAGCAAACAACTTTGTATTAAAGCAGTAAGTAAATTCTGTCCTTGTCACTGGCACACCACACTACCTGCATGCCTACTTCAGTGAGGAAATACTGTCATCATTGAGGTATTTACTTCAGCAACAGCATATTTCTTTTGATACCATTTAAACGGTTTGTTCTTAACCCTGAAATTTTACAGAAGTGTTACATGTAGTGTGCAGATTGTTCGAGCACAGATTATATGAGACACAATAAACATGTGCAGCAGGTTGGGTGATACTTACAAAGATAATGTCAGGCAAAGTGAGATTTCTGCATGAAGAAACTGCAGGAAGAGAGGAATAATGCCAACCAACATCAACAGGTTAAAGAAAAAACAAACAAACAAAACCACTCAGAAACTAAGAGAACACCCAACCAAGCAAGCAAATAAAAGAAAAAAAACCCAAAACACTTATTTTTATTTTCTTTCTACTGTTTTCCATTTACACTTCAGTGGTCCCACATTTGAGGCAAAGACCCTGGCATGGGTCTTTGGTCCTAGGTGCTGTTAAGGGGCTCCAGAATAGTAAGGGGAGGAGTTCCAAAGGAAAACTTGGAATTAGCAAGTGCAGCAAGATTGGCAGCCATAGCCCATGCTGGCACTATAACAGTTCTGGTCTACCTGATGGATCTTTCAAGGCCATATTATGTAGGAAAGAAAGTTCAACTTGCTTCCTATAATGTTCTAAAATGCTAGTATTTTTCTACTTGGGATGTAGAAGTCATTATGAGCAAATTGTAATAATGAATAACATTGTATTTTCTATCCTTTCTGTCAGATTTAAATTTTCTTTCATTTTAATTTCTTGTCTTTTATCTTTCTATTTCCTTTTTTTTTCTCTTTACTTGGCATTTGTCTTTTGTCTTGCTGTTCAATTTCTTCACTTCAGCTTTGGTCAACAATATTACAATAGGTACTCATAGCTGAACCTCTCCAAATGCTGAAATATGGCTTCAAATTGCTCCAAGAAATCAGGAAAACAGAGCACTCTCTCTCTTTTTTAGAAGTGAAGGTCAGGAACATATAAGCTGTGCATCAGCCAGGGTCAGACAAGAACATCAGAGAAGTCTTGGGAATGGAACAGATATCCAGCAGGTGTTCTGATGAGGCTTTTAAGATTTTATTTTTGGATTAGGCCCTGGGAATTTCAATATTTTGCTCACTGCTAATGAAATGTACTTATTTTTTTTCTTATACTATTACAACTATACTGTATTAGTAGAAGGTGTATAGCTAAGTCTAGAAAGGATGTATTTTTCTTTTTTTTTCAGCAATGCTATTTATATTAAGCTAGTGTAAGTGTGTGGGTTTAAAAAAAAAATGCACATACATATACTTTTATAGAAGCAATTAACCATGAGTTTCCATAGCTTTATGATCACTTTCTCATGTATTTATTCAGAGGTCAGCAAAACAAAATACAGGAAAACAACTGTAAAAATCTTTGATTGGTTAAAAGACTATGATCCTATTTTAGGTATGCATCTTCATGACACTGCATATTTCTCTCCAGGATTCCAAAAACATGAAGCATGGCTTCATGAATGGTGAAGCTTACCCAGAAACACACAGTCCTAGAAAACATTTCATAAACAATCTAAACATGAGTGATGTGGCTACACACACAGCTGTAGGACAGAAAGCTCAAAACTGAGTTCTTCACCAGCTGTTAAGATATCTACCCCTTGCATTCACACTCTACCCCTTCTTTAAAGAAGCCTTAAAGAAACCCAAACCCCCCCAAATTCCTCCTTCCTTTCTTGCCCTCCCCCACAAACAAATTTCTTCCAAGAAAAAGTTTATTCAGTATATTCACAGAGTGTTAAGAGGCAAACAAGTTTTCACTTAAAAAATAAACCTCCACCAGCTCCCTTAGTTTGGATTTCTAGGGTAGATGTGTCATAGAATAAAAAGCAAAGGATCATAATTCATCATTATTTAAAAAGTATCCAACAGCCAGCTGCACAGCAGTTGAAATGTTTTTCTCACTAGCTTTTTTCATGAACACTAATAATTTAGGTACTCTGCACCCCCTCGGGATCTTTTAACACCAATAAAAATATATTATCCAAACACAAGAACTAAAAGACAGCCAATTACATTTAATAACAGAACTGCTAATGTTCCTAAATAAATTATTAGTCAAAAACCACTAGGTTATTTTATGACACTTTGCAAAAAGAATGGCACTATTTTTTTCCATTTCAGGTCAATCATTCCTGCTATTGGTGTCAAATTAGTGCAGTTTTAAAGTTATATCTGTTTGCTTATAAAAGCTCTAGATATCACACAAGGTAAATTCCCTTCCTATCTATTTTCATTTATAATCTAAAAGTATGACTGGTTCAAATGAACATTATTTCCTCTCCTTCCCCATCCCCCAACCAGTGTAATCTCAACTAATAATCTAATCATCTTCAGTCATAAGACTGGATGCCAACGACATATTTTGCTGGTGAGTTCCAGAATGCCAGAAATATTTTTATCACTAGTACCTATCTTCCATAGACAAGGGAGAAACAGGAACAGTTCTAAGCTAAACTAGACCAGGAAAACCTTGGTTCGCACCAGGACTGGAAATGAAAGAGAGGATATGTCAGGAAAAAAAACACAATGGCATATATTTAATTCCCCACTGACCTACAAATTTTAACTTTTTAATTTTATAGACTCAGGAAAAATTAATAAAAACAGCTGATCTACTGTAAAGAACACCAAATTTGGAGGAAAAGAACTTATTTCATTTCCACTTTATTATGACATATCCACAACCCACTTAATGTTTTGTTGCTTGGGGGGCGGGGGGGGGAGGGGGGAAAGTTTTGTTTTGTTTGGTTGTTTATTTTACTAGGAAGTGGCAATAAGTTGTTTCTATAAGATTTCAATTTTTACTTTTATCTTTCCCAAATATCTTGGATAAAACTAAATATCTATACTATAACTTGCTGAACATCTATTTTCTTCTGGATCCATTTGATCCAAAAGTCACCAATCTCTTGTGAGCAGCATAAGGTGCCAAAAAACCATAAACTCGGAGCCCTGATGATCTGAAAGACTGATTATTATCAGCATCTGATAATTCAGGTGACTGCTCTAATATCCCTCACTGTTAATAGTGAAAAAGTAAAAAATTCACTCTCATTCAGGTCTGAAGCCCCCAGCTTTTATTGTCAGCTCTGGAAATACCTCAGAGCGGGACAGGTTTCCTACAAAAGAGATTAATTTCAACTCAGTGTTTCTCAATATTTCAATGTAAATTTTGAGGTCTGTTTAAGGTATCATTTCCTCTCTATGAAACTAATCCAGATTAATCTTTATCAAGAAGCATTGGATTTCTCTCTGTATGTATATACCTCCTATATTTTTTCAATCACTCTTTAGAACTAGCAGGGGGCATGTAATTCATGGAGCCATCACTAATGGGGGCAAGACTGCCTTAAGTTTGATGGCTTATGAACAGGACGTGCAGTAGCAATTAAATTCATACTGAGGGACTGAGAGAAAAGAGACCATGGAGGGGAAACAAAAATCACTGTGGAAATGTAGAGTCACCAAAAAATACATCCACCATTACCATAAAGTAGCTCATTTTGCAGTCTAAATGTTTTTTCTTTCTGCCACAATCACAAAAATATTTAACTTGTAATTGACAGAGAATACTCACTGCCTTCAGCCCTGTGAGTGCTGAAGTCACCAACCTGATAAAACCAAAATGCCCATACTGGAATTTGCTTAGGCAAAAAAGGATGTACTCAGGGTTAAATGCTGTGTGCTCTCAGTACCCATGGGGGTATGACAAGAAATTTTCTGAAGAAATTATTTCACAGGTGTGGTTCTGTCAAAACCCATCCCCTTCCAAAGCAGTGGATTACAGTCCCAGGTACAATTTACTGCATGTCAGAAACTTAACTCTCAGCTACATTTATCTGATAGTACTCCTCCCAACACACCTGTAAGAACAAACCATATCACTAAATAAGTGAGAAATAGACTAACATCAAAAATTAAAACTGTGCAGCAACCACACTGAATTCAGGATGCAAATGAAGTTTAAAAACCATTTAAATTTCAGGAATCTTTGACTCCAAGGAGGCACCTACAGTTCCAAATGAATTAGCAATTTTTAGGAATATCTTTTTAACTGATTATAGTCTTGACGTGACTTGATACATTGTGGGTCATAAAATCATAGAATGGTTTAGGTTTGGAAGCAGCCTTAAAGAACATCTAGTTGCCCCCCTTGCCATGGGCAAGAACACTTTCACTAGATCAGGTTGTTTAGAGTCCCATCAAACCTGGCCTTGAACACCTCCAGGGATGGTGTATACATAACCTTTCTGGGCAACCTGTTTCAGTGCCTCACCACACTCAGAGAAAAAAAGTCTTCCTTTCTAAACCTACTCTTTCAGTTTAAAGCCCTTTTCTCTATCACTATAGGTCCTTGTAAAACATCTCTCTCTACCTTTCTTGTAGGCCCCCTTCAGATTCTGTAAGACTAGGGTCTCCCTGGTAAATTGAGTTCTAATTCTTAAATGTGTCCCTAACAATTTCCTTTTATTTTGTTTTGATGACTTCTGAGAAGTACTCAAGGCACCTGAAATGATAGCAGTTAAAATATAATTTCTCTCATCATCGTCTAATCCAGTGGGAAAAGGAGTGGAAAGAAGCAGCACATCTGATTTATATACTCTACACTTTTTTGCTCCAGCAAAACCTTTTGTGGAAGTTATGGCACAGGAACATGTCTCCCTTGAGCTTTTTATACCTGCAAGCAGTACAAAAACAAATGCACTTTCCACTGGATGTCCAGCACTTTTAATTCAAAGACAGGGCCTCTGGGGTACCTTTCCCAGAACAAGGAAGAGGCTCTCAAAAGTAAGTGCTGACTGTACACAGACCAGGATCCAGATGGTGTGATCTCATTTCTGGATGTACTGCTGCCTGTTATCTCCATTTCTCTTCAGAACTTGTACACCACATATTCAGAAATACATGTTGGCATGTTTCAATGAGGTTGTTTTTCTGTCTAGCTATTTGGCAGTGGGTAATCCTATTTTGTTATCATATGTCAGATAAGACCATCTTTGTGTTTGGGGATTCCTGACGGGTTTTTTGATTTCTCAGCATTTACATGTGCAATAAGAATGTGCACAATTTCTTATGTCTGTTTGTCCATTTAGAAAACACACAGCCCTATTGAAACTTCACTTCTTTCTCCTCACCCAGGGAAAGGCTGCCCTTGCTGTGTCATCACTCAACAAAAAACCCCTACTGAGCATGAAGCAGTCCATCATATAATGGAAACCCCAGAAATGTCCAGATCACCCTGTGCACAGTCCATTAATTTACAACCAGACTTCTAACACTGAGGTAAAGCTGAATGTGTGGGGTGACCCCTATGCTGGGTGAGTGGGGACCAGAACAAGAGGATTTTCTCAGACACGTGCCTCCTTGCCCAAGGTAAAAGTGAGTTTTTGCCATGTAGTTGAAAACTCAGGTTCTTCCTCTAAATCTGTATTTTATTGAGATGTTCATCATGTGTTGGGAGGTTAAAATAATTTCCAGCATAAAATATATAAGCATTTTGGCTGTAAATCATACAGTATTTAGTCCAGTAGCTATAGAAATAAATTGGAAACATGAACTCCAGCTGATCAGAAAACAGACAAATAAACCTATAACCTGAGAATTCATATTGACTGAGTAAATCTCCTGACTAGGAATCAGCATGGCTTTGCTTTTCTTTCTGGCAGGATATTGAGACTGGAGGACTGACTTTTCTCTGAATATTTTTCAATTATATAACATATATAATCACAAGCCAGCAGCAAATACAAATCTCTAGTTTCCCATTTACATCTCTGAAAATGCCTTTTTTTTTCCCTTTCCCTGCTCTGCTATGTAATGTCATTTAAATAATCAGATTCTTCTGGCCAAAAACTTGTCAGCTACAGTACCAATCAATATCCTTATGTTTTAAATAGCACAGGTTAAGGGACTACGTCATTTCCTAAACAATGTGCCTCTTCTTTTAAATCATACTTTCATTATAATCAAACTACACTGTCCCGATAGCATTCTTTTCTGTCATCTGTATATTACAAGTTTTCCACTCAACCATCACGTTAAATAGTTTTTGGAAGAGGTTATATGAAAGATAATGCAAGTATCAAAATTATTTTTTTTCTCAGTGTGGGTTCTAAAGCAATCAGTCTTGCAATAAACAAGAGACTCTTGATAGGACCTGTTAGTATTTGTCAGGCATATTTCCCTAAAAAGAGTTGACTTGATATTAATAGCAATCTGTCGTTCTCCCTATCAATCAGGAGTTGCAATCAGCCACAAACACACCCTCTAGTTCTCCTTCAATCAGGGAAACAGTGCAGAAACTCAACTGCAAGTGTTTAATAAATGCATAAAGGGAAAAATCAATCAGAAACTGTTGGGGTCGCACCATGTTTAAACTAGAATTTTTCTTCCTCTGTGGGCAGTTTTATCATTTATCAGGTTTGTCAAGCATTAGCACAGGCTGCCTGGATGAGTCACCATCCCTGAAGGTATTTAAAAGATGTGTGGATGTGGCACTGAGGAATATGGTTTAGTGGTGGTCTTGGTAGTGCTGTGTTAATGCTTGAACTCCATGATCTTAAAGATTTCTTCCATGCAAAATGATTTTATGCTTTTCTGCAGGGCTTCATACGAGGGAACGAAAACCTTAGGGTCATCATATCCAGGGCTGTGTGTTTTGGGAAGTTTTAAGTCCACAGTTATTATGAAAAAGAGAATCACTGTTGAAACAGTTACCACTTAGCACTAATGAAAATGTATCTCTTTTTTCCAAGTGCTTTCTGGGAATTGGAAAAGTAGGTTACCTGTCAGCACTTCCCAAACAAGCTCTGCAGCAAAGCACCAGAGCAGACTCCCCATCTCCCAGCAGTGAGGTATCATTAAAAAAACACCATGAATTTTAAACCAGGAAGCTTGGGGTTTTTTTGAAGAGCTTAAGACATTAGCAAAACAGATTGTTTCTCCCAATGGTATGTTTAAACAAGCAAGGCACTTTGAAAGTGTTACTGTATAGAGCAGAATTTCTCTTGTGCATGTGTTTGTAATGCCAAATACAAGCTTCTGAAATGTCTTGCAAATTATCCTTCATTATCAAGGAGAGACTTTATTAGGTACTACTAAGGCTTCAGTCTCAGGACCATATGCTTTGATTCCCCTATGGCAAATTTCATCCAGAGACTGAAAATCCTATGACATATTTGTCAATTTTTTACAATCATAGAATTGTTAAGGTTGAAAAGGACCCCCAAGACAAAAGAGTCCAATGGCTAATCCAGAAATGCCGAGTGCTCCACATTAACCATATGTCTAAGTGTCATCCACACATCTTAATACCTCCAGGGATGGTGACTCAATCTCTTCTCTGGACAGCCTGTTTCAAAGCTTGAAAACCATTTAGCATTAGTAGAAATCAAGTATTTGGGGCTTTAGAAACAGCACTAAATATTTTGGGGGTAAGTTTTGGTTTTTTTCCCACCAGGAAGATTGTTTTAAACCACTGTAATCATATCTGATTTATCATACTTGATAAATCACATCCAAGAATCAGGAGAAATATTTATTTAGTTTGTCTGAAATATAAGATGCAGTAACTATAACCTTGACTTAAAGTCCTCAGAGATCTTTGGGGATCTTTCTATTGGCTTTAATTTGGAAAGTCCATATTAATACTGATTTGATTGCAAAATTCTTGTAACAACCAGAAATATGTACATATTCCTTAAAAAAAAAAAAAAAAAAGAAAGAAAAACATTTTAAAGTCAAAGCATTTTAAACCAGACCATTTTTGGATTGAATTCTTGACAAATGCAAGGTAGAAATGCTACTTTTAAAATATGGCTACCTGCAGCACAATTTTGTACTCCAATTGTTGCCTGGTGAATTCACTGTCCTACAAAAAAAACACCTAATAAAGGTCTAAAGCATCTAAGCTGAAGTATTGTACCTCTGGTGCTATCAGAGGATGTTGTTCTTGAGCTAATTCATTTTTTGACATCAGAACAGGAAAGCAGTTTAGCATTCAAAGTAAAAAAATATGTTCTTCAATAACCTTAGAAGCAAGAGTAGAAAGAGTTCTAAACTTTGAAATTGTCAACAATTGAGTTTGGGTAAACCATAGAACATTAATTATCCAGAGGAACTGTGGAAGATGAGTTATAAATTGTATATATATGTATGTGTATCTAAATAAAAAAAAAAAAGAAGAAGCTAAATTTTATTCTACTGTGAATAAGGCAATACAAAGTTTTTCTTGTTTAATGTTAGGTGTCTACCAAGTATAAATTCTTCCTATATTTGATACTCCTTAAAAGCTACTAATGGCCTTTCTCTGTGTCTCTTTCAACTACTAGTTAAACAAATATTCTAGAAAAGATTTAGGATTGAAGTTGTTTCACTACTTTTGAGCAAAAGATACAAATGCATGACAGAATTGTCATTATATTATGGAAATATTCCTAAAAGGAAAGAACTAAAAGCCAGGAAAAGAATTTTCATATGAACCATCAGACCCAAGTAAAGTAGATTACATTGACCTTTTAACATTAAATACCAAATCTTAACAATATCAGATTAATACTGCTTTGACACTATGCTAACTATCTGACTTTCTAAATTATATTTAGTAAGAAATGTAAGCCTCACACTTAAGTATCAATAAAAAATTATTTCAGTCCATATCTTGGTCAGAACATCGTATAGATTCTTCTATTTTTTATCACCTACAAATCATAGTAATCTGTAACTTAAGTTAGTCATGAAGCTGTTCTGGTAAGTTATGATGAGCATGTTATTTTGAAAACACTATATAAAAAATGCAATAATTTAAGAGATTATTTTACAGGAGTCATGAAGGATGACTTATTCTACTTCACAGGTGTACTGTTTTAGGAAGACATTAAGCTATTCTGCACTGCTATTTGTCTTTCATGTTTACTTTTCATCAGCTAGGCAGCTAAGAAGAAAATACGTCTTTGTCTCTGCCCTTGCTTTCCCTGGCTCAGTGTATTACAAAAATCATATGTATTATCAATCATATCTATTTAAATATTCAAAATGTTTTTACTTAATTCTGAGACACAACATCTGAAGTTCTGGATGTAGTGGCACCACTGGGAATGCACCCTACTCTTAAATTGGGAAAGTACCTGTAGTCTCCCCCATTGTCACTGAAATGCTCCAACATGACAACAGAAAGAGGCAGCAATGTCACTTTACAAGCTTGTAATACTCCACTGTGAGAAAGTTTTATTCTTAGAATGATACTCCTTTGTTCTGAGGCAACTAATTCCAGCTGTGCAATCAGATACTAGAGACAAGTCACAGACATATCAAGGTGATTGTACCATATCCAGCAACACCTGAACACAGAGGAATAATTATATTCCTTTTATTGTGATGTTCTTTTGAAAATAATTACAAAAATTGTCATACTTCAGTAGCTTTAAAAAAAGCTAATTTATTAAAAAGTTGTATAATTTTTTTTATAAATGATTACTATAATAAATGCTGTACACTTGGAGGACAGTGTTATCAAAAGACACAGAATGCAAAATAAAATATGGTGATTGAAGTAGGAATCAAAGCCTATGAAGTCCAGTAAAACAAGATCAACATTTAATTAAATTGGATTTCTCATTCTGGAAGTGAATGATAAATAGCATTCATGCATTTTACAATGCTTTAAATCATGACACATTCCCATATTTATATTGTTATCTAGCATGTCTAGACATGGCTGCAATGAAGTTCTATGTTTTACCCTTTTAATTAGGGCTTTCTGCTTTGCTTTTGCTAACAGCTCTGGCAAGAGTAATTTGCTATAATCAAAATCAAACATATGCATAAAAGTTCAATTAGAAATTTACCATCTTTGTGGAAATAGAGTTTTTGCATTTAATAATACTGGAACTGAATTTAACTTATTGTTTGTAATTTCTATTAGAGGGATCCAATTAGCAGACTGCCAGAAAAGTTACCAAACAGGCAAGCTGAGAACTAATGACTCATTTTTCATGGAGTCAGTAAAGACTGAGTTATCCTAAAATAGCCTGCATTTTTAGCATGACAAGCATCTAGGTATGCATCAAAAGTAAAAAGAAATTACAAACAATGCAAAAGAAATATTAAGTTTCTATCAAATTCATACCCTTCATGACCAGAAAAGCATACTTTTTGTTCTATGTTCAACATTTTCATACTGGAAATTTACAATTGACCACTGCTTTTGTCCTCTTCTTTTTTTCTTTTCCATGTGTAGATGATTTCTTTTTAACTTCTTTTGCCTCCAAAACCACAGAAAAGTCTCAGAATGGTATAAACAAGTCTGTTTCACCCTCGTGCTCCATCCTCATTCACTCAGACTGCTGATCCTAGGCCAAAACTTTGGACACACAAGAAAGAACCTCACCTTTCAGATGCAGACTATCAAACTAAATCAAGTGTCAAGCAACACTTCCCACAGACAGTAAACACCAGAAATATTTGAAGAAAAGGGCTCCTGGAAAGGAAACAAGCTTTGATTCCTCCCAGAAAGAAACAAACTTTGATTCTTTGCCTTTGAAGCCAGATCCTTTCAGATGAAGTTACTACAGAGGAACATTCTAAAACAAATCATGTTTTGTAAGAGAACTCAACGAATTCAAACATCTTGGGCAGGAAGAAACCAGATTTTAATGTAAAAAGGGTTTTTTTCTTGTGACAAGAAGAAAACTGGTTAAAATGAGCTTGGGTTACCAAAACTGTGCAGAGCAGCTGTGTGTAAGTTGTTGGTCTTTGTTGCACAGTGGTTGTGTACCCTTGTGATTGTACTTACCACTGTGTTTACTTCAGTCAATAACAGGAAGGAGATCATTTCAGGACAATTCTTGTAAAAGAAATACAAAATAAGGGCTCTTCAATGGAATATATTCTCCAAGGCCATCTCAGCCAGCCTGCCAGAATTTTTTTAAAAGAAGAAACTTTAAAAGCAAATATATCAGGTATTTTCTACAATATATTTTAAGCTCTGAACAAACAAAACAAACACCCATATGGTGGCTGACAATTTAAAAATAGAATGAAAATCCACAATGGAAAAGTAAGGACACAGTTTAAGCTTGTGAAAATAGTGTACCCAGAGAAACTCTGCACAGAAAGTGATGGGGACAAAAATGAGAAGGTTGAACTTTACTATGAGAAAGAGTAGCTGATAGTATAGACCAGAATTATACAGACTTCAATGGAAGTTCACATGTCTCTACCACATAGAAAAACGTGTATTTTTATGTCAACATGCTAACACCTCATCTAGAATCATCCACACACCATCTTTTCCTCTCAAGTGTTTTGTCATCAATAAGATTAAAAATATGCTTATATGCACAAAATCTTGGAAAATTTACCCTTATTTTAACTTCCCTACGTGTGTGTGAGCATGTGTGCATGAACTGTATGCAATCTTTATTCCTCTTTCCTTGTCTTTTCTGATATCAGAAATGTTGCACTTTAAATGATAAGTAGAATATAATAGTTGTGTCACACTTTAAAAGGCAGGTGTCCTCATTTATCTGTTTCAGGCTGAAAAAAGTTCATTTTTTACTCTAGGGCATCTGTCTGGAAACATACCAGTATTCTTCTGCCAAAAAGCTCAGATATCCTAGCCAAGTTTCTTCTGATTGTGACACTCTGTTCTAGCAGCTCAAACCACACACTTTGTAATAGGCAGAGCTTGGTGGTGATAACTTTAAGCTCTCTACCAATTAGTGAGGGACAGGCTTTTAGATGCAATCAAAATGCTAGGAAAATCATTCATTTTCCTAGCAGTCATGTGGTTGTGACATATGGCTTTACATCATCTAAATATTTGTGTTGCTTAATGACTTTTTAGACCATACATGGAACTGATCAAAATATGGAAAAGGTTCATAGAAAATTTTACTTTCTGGGTCTTTCAGTCTGAGGACTGGGAAGTTTTTAAGTCAAGAAAAAAAAAAAGACACTTTGTGGAAAAATATTATGGGATGAAGCCTACCCAAAATTGGTGCTCAGGTAAGTAAAACCTTGACAACATCTGCGCAGGTGTAACAGGTTTGATGATTCTGGTGTGTCCTAATAAAGCAAGCAACGCTCAGGCAATTGCTGCAGGAAAATTTTTCTCAAAAGCTCTCTACAGTATATATCCCTGTTTAACTATTCATGACAAAGAAACAAAGATGAACAATCAAGACTGAAGAATTTTTAGGTGCTCATACCATGTTTGATGATGGTAACAGTTGCTTGGTTTAGTTATGGCAAAAATCCAATCAAATTGGCTTGGGGTTATCAACAAGGCTGTATGCCAACCACCTAGATTGGATACCAATTAGTGGTAGAAATAACAACCCCTTGGGAAGGTTAATGTCCAAGAGTGAGCAGAAGGCTGAGCCAAGTCCACTGTGAGTAAAGGGCTGGCGGACATCTAGGAGCCAGACGCATCAACTACCTGAAGCAAGTGTCCTCTTTCCCCAATTCCATGGTGCTGGTTACTGCTGCCACTGTGCAGAAGTCATTTGATGGTTTATATTGGCTTTATGCCTGTGAGTGTGGAACAGAAGTTATTAAACACATGATAGACTCATCCCCCTTTTTCTGTATTACTATAGAGATTTTAGGTTACTGAGAGGTGTAGTTCTGTTCTTTTAGCTATCTCAGTCCTAAACTCTCCCATGGCTAAATCAGACCTTCAGGCCTCTCTCTCCTTCATTTTACACCTTTGGAAAATTTATATCTTGATTGAATGGCATAAAGTATTAATAATCATAATGTTGACAGTAATTAAATATTTCATGTCTGTGCTCTATTAAGATATTACCCCAGAACTTTATGTTCAAAACTCACAGTTCACCTTCATCCTTAGGCCAAATTACAATATTTAGAACATGATATAACACTTTACACTAAATAAATTTGCTAAGAGAGGATATGCATTGTATAATTTTTAAGGTGAAATGGATCCAAATGTATGTAAAACACAGAGGTAAAAATCAGTTTTAATAACACATATCCTATTCTTGTTAGTTTTTTATTTATAATTTATCAGGATTAATTATTCTTCGGTTGCCTCTGACAAGGTTACATAAATGGTAAAATGAAAGATTAAAAGGTGAAGACAAACTTTCCTGTAAAGCTATTTGACCATTCCAAACTTTATAGCTTGTATATGTGCAGAATAATTGTATGACACAAGCTTTATTTGCTCATTTGTTAGATTTCCTGTTTAAGTAAAAAAACAAAAAAACCCAAATTAACCAAACCAAAGCAAAAACCAAAAAAAAAACCCAAATCCAATCAAAATTCTTCAAAAACCAAACAAACCAAAACATACAAAAACCAACCAACCAAAAAACATTTTGAATATGGCAAAGCCCCTAGAAGACAAACATTTTGTTCAATGCATGCCACTGAAGATGTAGCAATTGACTGAGGAAATTTCTAAAGAATTTCTTCTTTTTCAGCGTCACTTTCTTAGCAGAAAAATGGAGGTAGAATAAAATTAATTAATAAAAACAGGAAGCATAATCAAATCATTACTTTCTGCTTCTGGAAGCCACTCTGACTGGTCTGCATTTTATAGTCCTTCATGATCCATGTAAGCAGTTTATGACATGCAAAGTTTTTTACCTTAAGCACAAAAATATAAATTCATAAGTCAGAGCTGGTGAGGTTTAATATTCCCAAATACATAGAAAAGTCCATATATTTTATGTGTCATTTTCATGAAAATGTGGAATTAAGAGGCCAATTATACCCCTAATTTCTTTTGAATAAATAAAGTCTTAGTTTTAGATGATTGTAGTTTCAAGTAGGTCTCAACAATGTCATGCATTTTGTTCAGGGTTGCAATGCAAGTGAGTAAAGAATTTAATCCATTTCCCAAGCAGGCTCTTAAATTATTGTAAAATTAAACTTTCTTGTGTCTATGCAGACATCCAAAAATTAGATTAAGAAAAAACCAGCTTTTTCTGATATTTTTTAAGTTCACCATTTTTATCCTAGACTGCTGAAAAATTCAGTAATTCAAACCATGATAGGTACATTGTGCCATGCATATCCCATCTATATTATATTTTACAGAAAGTACAATTTTGTTGTTTTCTTATTCTCTTACTCTAAAAAAAAATCCTAAAATATCTTAAATATTGTTTCTTATATATTCAACAGAGAGGTGAAGTTCATACTGAAAGTATGCACTCAGATTTGCATATGGATGTTTCAACTCCTTTTCCTCCTGACACAACACACTGTGCATGCACAATATTGAAATTTAACAGTAATATGCCAAAGCATTTCATTCCCTGGTAATTCATTTGCAACAATGAGATTTGTCTACTTACCCCTTTGGCATAAATCTCCAGCATTAACAATTGTTATAACAGAAGAAGGAGCAAGAAAAGAGCCAGTTTGAGCCTCTAAACATCATGCATTTCCAATACACTGTGCACATATTTCCTAGTCGTTAAAACCGACATGGTGTGTAGGACCTGAAGGATGTGTTTGCAAATGAGTTTCAGAGAAAGTTGAATATGTAATCACAGTTATTTATGAACTTGCTGCACCAGAACTCTCTTGTAGTAGCATGAATGGTATTCTCAGTCAAAAAATGTCACTGATACAGTTCTCCACAAGAAGCCTCTCTAATGTAAATGTCTGTTAGCATGGGAGATAGAAAAAAAGGAACATGACAAACGGGAGTTTTCGCTTATCTCAGCTCTCAAGAAAAACATGAAAGGCAGAAGAGTTTTTACAGACACAGTCAAGAAAAAGACTCTAAGACTGAGGTATTCAAATTTCCTGATGATATTGCATATCTAACTATTGCAGTAGAGTAATTCTAAAATAAAAAGTAGGTGGAAAGCACAAATTTAGGGTCGGAAAAAAACAAATATAACTAATATTATGCTTTAGTATTCATGTTAAAACGTATGGAAACATAGATAATTCACTGACAATTTGCATTGGATGTGACAAAGCTTATTGCATTTAACTTTCTCATCACCCATGGATTTGCTTTGATTGCTATGCAGTTCAGTTTAGAGGAGCATCCCACTTGCTCCTTTCGAAAACCACTTCCAACGTTATTGCCATTTTTTACTTCAAATAACTTGTAATTTTCTTTAGTTCAGAAAAAGAGAGGAAGAAAACTTTTCAAAACTGATCCTAATAACATTTACTTGAAGGAAATTTGGAGGCAACTTGTTACTGATTTTCACCAGAAAAATTTGCACAAGCCCTGTGCTATATGCTATAAAACCACATGTAATGACAACAATAACTAGTGACTACTTGCTTGTGTTTGTGGAGTAAACCTATCCAAAACATAATTAATCACAGACACAGGATTAAACCTTGCCTCCTCTTAACTTCCATTCTTGACTTTAATCTCTGCAAGCCAAACACATTCTATTATTACAGTGACAGCTCTGACTGTTGTATTGGAACAGTTCAAATAATTGTTCAGAGGGAAGAAATTATGGCGATTCTCTCTCCCAAATTTTGTTTTATTAACATCGCTTGATTTGCAAAGGTTTGTGGCTCCCTGGTTCTGACTCTCAGTTTACAAAGCCCAAAGATTAAACAGGAGTAGAGTAACCCAAGAAAGAAGGAAAGTTGATATATTTGCTTTTAGAGGGGCCCCTGGGAAGCTATTTACTCAGCTCCAGTAAAATCAGGAAAGTATTGAGCTACACTTTCTTTGAATATCTCGCAGATAATCCTAGCATTCAGCAAGAACTGGTAGCACTGGCTAAAGTATAAAAAATAAGTCTTTGTGTTGTATTATGACAACTGGGAGTTAATTTTGACCTTTTTTTTGACTTGGAATATAACACATAGGCAGACATTATGTTGTATGAGATTGTCAGCTAAAAAAATTGAAGTCATTAAAAAGAGTGGACAATGTGGGAAACAACTGTATCAGTAGGGACAGGCAAGTGCAATGCAGTTGGCTCTTTTCTATTTATGACTTTGCAGGGACAATATACAGGCTCAGATAAAACCTTTTTTTCCATTCTGCACTCATGTGTAAAATTCAAATTGTGATTCCTAAAGTTAGTATAACATCGTTATGCACAGTGAAGGAAAATCAGTAAGTGGAAATTCTTGTTTATGTTTAGGCATTTCTTCAACTTAAACTGACCTTCTCACAATGTGAATGTCATGGCTACATTCCTTTTCTAATAATCTCTTGCCAGTAGGTATTCCTATCCACACTTTCTCTCTGTGATATCATATGCATATAAAAAAATTTCTAATTTTTTTTCTTCACAGTGTTTCTTCCTTTTTCTTCTCCCCTCTTTGCTATTATTGTATTGATTTACTGAGAATTTAATGGAATTTCGGTCTCTTCTCTTTACTTAACACACTATTAGCTCCTTCATCAGCTTTTTCATTTTCTTCTAGTCCTCAGGTAGTATATCTCAGAGAGCTTGCATTTTTATTTTCATTGAATACCTGCTTGAATGCAATCATACCATTTACAATGAAGATTTTCCAGAATCTGTATGGCAAGAAGTGCATGATTGAAGAAGTAATATTTTCATCATGTTATCTTAATATTCTTTGCACAGATCCAATAAGATAACCAATACAGCCTACCTGCCCATATCAATAACAGTTTCCTAAAGGCCCATTTCTGCATGACAATCTGCAGAATGCTCCACAGTGAGTTCCTGTTATTATCTGATTATTACTTTTATTGAGACATATTTCTACACAAATTAAGGTGCAAACAAGACCATATGTTGAAGTCAATAGTATGGATTTTATTTAACAGCAAATGTGAGGTAGAGAGACAGAAAGGAATAGAAAAAAGACAGACCGGGTAGAGAAAGAGAATGTCAGACACGGATTAAGAAATAAGATAATCACCCTCCCTGTGGATCCAATGGCATCCCATTGATCCTCTTCTGGTCTTCCCAGTGGAGACAGAAGGGGTGGGGGGGTTCCTGCAAAATATGTAGTTGAATATACAATGGATAAATATATGTTCAGGTATACATGGCAATGTCCAAGCACCTGCCCCATGGGGGAAGTTTTACACTGTCTTTTGCATCACACTCTGGATCTGTTGCAACATTTTGGGTCATGTGCAGTCCTCTGGTGGAAGGCCTCAGAATTGAGCTCACGGGGCTCTTCAGGTGTCTTTGATAGCTTAAGACAATTTCTAAGACATGACAGCTGCCCCTCATGTGAAGTTCTCTCATCAAATGTGAAAGGTGAGGGTCAAAGAGGGGAGCGATTTCTAAAACTGAGACAGTTTTTGTGGTGGAGGACTCTCCAGAGGGTCTGCTTCTTATCTGGATTGTAGCCTCTGGTGATGGGGGATCACCTCTCTGAACCACAGGTTTCGCCATCACACACCCAAAACCTCTCCTTCTCCCCCTTGGCTGAAGGGAGAAAGTGTGTAAACCCACTCTCACCAAACAAACTTGTGGGCTATGGCCTCCTCATCAAACACACCCAGAGCAGGTTTTCAGCACAGCTGCTGAGTTTGGCTTTCCTTGTGAATACATTCCTCTCCCCCAGGCTTGTTT
Source organism: Leucosticte australis (assembly GCA_025504685.1). Classification (NCBI taxonomy): domain Eukaryota; kingdom Metazoa; phylum Chordata; class Aves; order Passeriformes; family Fringillidae; genus Leucosticte; species Leucosticte australis. The sequence goes on from JANIJU010003056.1 coordinate 83,214,712, forward strand.
ACTCCTTCCTAGACCTGAGATAATTGGACATTAGTGCTGCCTTTATCTTATCTCAAATTGGCATCAGGTGGCTTAGCTTACTGTCCAAACTTCCATCAGAAGGCATATTCAGGAGGGTGGGCTCTGGTGGTCTCAGACAAGCAATCACTTTTTTGCACAGTTTGCTACAATGAGCAAAGTCCTTCAGTGATTTTAACCATGTTTGAACCATTGACTGCTTCAGTCTCTCACCGTTCCCTCACCTGCTAAAGAGTACTCTTTTGCTGACAATAGCTTCAAGACTCCTGAAGCAGGGATCAGGCCTGTGGAAGGTGCGGGCTTTACCCTGCTCTCTCAGGATTATGGATGGGACACCATGTCTCCAGGACAGGAGACAGATCTTCTCTCACTTCACAGCAGTTGCCCTGGCCAGCGTCCCTGGTGGACCTCATGACCCAGTCAATGGCTTCCAATTCCCTCGATATATTTAGAGACTGAATCTGTGCCTTTCTTGCTCTAAAAATATCTTCACATCAGATTTTTTGTTACCATGATTACTCTGTCTTGGCTTATACTATTCATCAGGAATAAATACAATCTGTGAGTCAAGAGGTCACAAGAAATTCTTTTATTACGAGGCGCAGACTATTCCATGCAAAGTCAGCTCTGAATACATGCCGCCTGTTCTCTCATACATATCAAGGAGAAAGAGCATTATGATTTTGTGTCTTTTATGAGCTTTGATTCTTTCTAGTGTTACCACACTGGGACAGGGTTGGGGGAAGCGGTTTTAAACATTACCCTCTGATAATTCTCTGTAAGATAGGCCAATGAAAGCAGGACATTTCAGTGGCTTCTCTACAAGATAAGAGATGCACATCTGGGAAGATATATGCATGCAGCACATTCATTGCACAGCTATGCTGCACAAAATTCAAATTCATAGGTGTGAGGGGAAGGCATATTACTCCACAAATGCTCAGAATGAGAACACATTGGATGACAGGTTATTTGGCCACATAGTGGTACAAAACAATTACAGCAAATCTCAGTAACTTTCGCCTGCAAAAAAACCAAGCTCTAATAGCGGATTCAAATCCTATGCAAATACATTAATAGTATCTTTAATATCACCATGAAGTGAATAGCAATTGATATAAATGGACAAAAGAATTTTACATAATAAGAATTATGAAAGGTTTTTATGCTTCATTATTTTTTGTCATCATTAAACATTTTTTTACTATATATATTACAACACAGGTATGAAAAGTGTGCTTCTATAAAAAAATTGAATCAAAAAATACTCTTTCTGAAAAATGTGTGCTTTTGAATTTTCCCCAATAAAACATTAATTGGTCTAAATAGCAAATTTATTGATTCAGCTTTTGTACTGTGGGCCACACAGAATACCACACAACTTTCCCCCATTTTCTTTCTTCTCATAGTTGGTGCATCTTTACCAAAATACAGCAGCCCACAGTATCAGAGGGAATGTGATGTGATCATTGAGAACTTTAACAGAAATGCAGTATGAATCATGGTCCCTCAGAAACATTATGACAGCTTTCAAAATGAGAAATGTGTGTCTCTATAGACAGAAGTTGAATTATGCATAATTTGTAACATTTTTATTGCTTAAATTATGATTCACTGTTTGCCATTTGCTCTTTGAGGTCCCCAGTATTCTTTCTGCTTTTTACCAGTGTTTAAAAGTTGTAGGCATAAGTATTTGGGCCGTAATAAATACCAAATATTTAATTTAAAACATCAAACATACATTAATAGAAGCATCTTCATTTGTACACTAAAGCAATCAATAAATGTGCTGATGGTGGGGGAGGATAATTCCTAATACTACTAACAGAATAATTAGCAACATGTAGATTGGGGAACCATTTTTTTTTAGCATAATTTCCATTCCTACTATTCTTGTTCATCACAGAGCATCACTTCCCTCACAGCAAGCCACTCCTCATGAGGCTGCCCATAGGCAGCAAGTGCTGATCTGAGCACAGGTCCTACTGAGTTACAGGGACCTGAGAAACTTTAAATCACCTCAAAGTAAGGATTATATAACACTGAACCTAATATTTTTCCATGCTTCAGGAAGAAAACCCTCACAGAGAGGGACAAGCAGGCCCATTCTCACTTCGCCCCCCATGTCACCTGCCAGGCACCAGCTGCAGTTTAGCACCCCAAACAAGCACAAGGAACCTTCCCTGAGCTGCTTCTCAAGGGCCCCCTAGTCCTTCTACAGAGAGATAACCAGAAAACACTCACTCAGTGACAGAAAAGTCATTTACAGTCAGTAAGTGGCATTCACCAGCTCCACTTAAAGTACATGGAGCTTGGGCATCAGCTGGGCAGCTGTTGGCCAGGTGACAAGGCTGAAGTGACACCTGCCCACAGCCCAGTTCCCCCTCTGCCATCCACACCTGCCTGCATCCCCTTTTGTCCCTCTCAACTGCCCAAGGACTGCCAGCCAGCTCCTCGGGCATTTCTCCCACCAGTGTGAGGTGGCTGTCCTGGTGGCCTGGCTCAACTCTTGAGGTCCTCCCAGGCTGAGGTCCTCCCAGCTCTGCCATGGCCATGCAGGGATGCCACAGCCCCAGGAGCTGAGGCACACACGGTGTGACATGGGCAGGGCCATGCATGCCAAAAACCATAACACTCCAACCACATCTTCTTCCACCCCTACTTACTTGATCCTTAAAAGGTGACAGCAGCACATTTTCCACATTTTCCCTTCTTCCCTGAACACAGGTACACTCCTTTACTATACAGACAGAATTGAAGGGCTTTTCCCTCGCCCCCCACTTGCATGACCTAGACTAATCCATTAAATCTCAGGCTACTGTGTTTTCAAGTAGTACCATATTCATAGACTAGATTTGTATAGTGCCTATAATAAAATCCTTGCAGTCTTCTGATAAGTACATACAGGAAAACCAGAATTTCTGTACTACAGTAATAGCGAATGTACATCAATTTCCATTTAAAAGCAAACAGTCAAGATCTCTTTCAGCTGATCTGAGGCAACTTCTGACTGGCTATGTTCATATGCACTCATCAGAAAACATTTGAATAGATACTCCTTTTCAAAGTCACAAGATGAAAGATGAACATTCACAGTTGAGTCTCCATGAATAATCCAAGAGAGGCCCATTTTTCAGTCCTCCAAAAGAAGAATTTCACTGAATGTAATTGTCTAGACACAGGCTTCACCTATTGTTCTACAACTGAAAATATTCACTAACTTCATGGTATCTCATAAAATGAGAGTTCTCAGCACCCTGAGACTGTAAGATAAATAAGGCACAAGAAAGTGTGCACACAAATGGCACATGTGTCTGACTGAGACTGCCAGTGTGCTTTTACTTTGTGCATAATCACAGCCAAAGGAGGGGTTTGAAATTTTCCATTACTTTGTTTTCCAGGAAGCTCTCTTTTAGCCTTAAGACTCTGATTTCAGCTTCACCAACATGTCAATAGTTGAAAATGTCAGCAACATTAAAATAAATATCTTGATAAATTCACCCTTTCTTGGCTTTTCACACAATAGTGATTTTGATCAGATTAGTAGCATGCACAGACCAGAGGAACAGTCTGTATGTTCTACAGCACTTAATACTTTTTACTGATTTTATGTTCAGTAATGTTATGAAGTTGCTGGATATTGACCACCAAAGACACCGCACTGCACTTTGATTAAAAGGATTCTAGAGGGAAATTCAGTATATACTATAAAAGACCATAATACAAATAAGTAACATTTTTATTTCTGATATTTAGTGAATCTGATTTCTTAGTTTATTGTCTTGAATTACTTTTATTCAATCCCTTCCAAATATTTTCTATGAAAAATACAACACTTTCTTTTTAAAACTGTAAGCTTTTTGATAGTTTATTTAGGATTGGTACTAGATTTTAAGTTTTTGCTTTAAAGTTCTACAGCTATAGAATAAATTTTTGTCTTCCCCTCTCTCCCCAGACAGGCTCGAGATATTTTTCCTGCATCATCTTCTCTGAAATCACAGAATGATGAACAATCGTTAAAACAGAAAACCTGCTGAGAGACACACTCAACATTGAAATTTCAGTCTGAACACTTGAGGCTTGGCAGTGTTACAAGCATTTTGAAATCAGAGAAGAAATTAGACATTTTCTTGATACCAAGAACTTATATCTTTAAAATAAAATCTTTCATATTTTTAGCCCTGGTCACTTTTTCATTGTGATAGCCAACAAAATAAACTTTTCCTCTTGTCACATTTCAGAAAATAGGAGGAACTAGTTGTATTAAGATCAAATATAAGGAAATTCACTGCAAAAATACCTGGTGCTCCATGTTAAAAATGCATAGCATTGTGGCCACAAATGAAGAGGAATTTTGCAGTTTTCACATATAATGTGTCTTGTAGACAGTGGTCTTGTTCAAGACAAACTGTGTACCAATAGAGAAGGGAAGTGATTCAAGGTACATGCAGTCTGTTCCTACTCACCTCTTTCCCATCAACTTTGAACTCACTTGCTAATATCAGACACCTTTAAAAGTATGGCAGAAAACAAGAGATTATTATTTACCATGGGAATTTTCAGCTGGATAAAGAGCATGCATACTAGGATAACCTCAGCCTTTATACAATAATTCTGACAGCTGTAAACCAGTTAATTAGGAAGTGTACAGGCACCAGTCAATAAGTCTTCTTGTATGCTGGGATGCCAAGGTGTGTCTGCTCTTTTGTGCAATAAAAGAGAAGGAGGTATTCTTTGGGGAAGTTTTGAACCAGGGAGATAGGATGCCAAGCTCCATTTGTTTTGCTCCTCACAAAAACAACCTAACTGTATATCACATCATGCAGAAAGATGAACAACACAGCAGCCACTTTCAGTACATTTTCATCACTTTGTATTTATACCTCTGTCTCATTCACATCAACAACATTGTACTGCACAACTTCAAGTCTCTGAATCAGAGCTATCTCCTCTTCCCCCTCTTACACACTTTATTAAAAGACACTTTAACTGAATGAGTGTCTTAAAAACTTGATATAACTTGATTACTCCCTACAATCCTCAGAGACATCTTTCCAGAGCTACACCGTATTTGAAATAAGCATGCTTTTATGGTACTTCAAATCATAAGAAAATCAGTTCTCTGTCCACAAAGTTGTATAAATAATGCTGAATTCTTTTGCCATTCTATCTTGCAGAATACGGACTGAAAAGTAGGTAACAGCTTTTTAGGGGAGGAAATTACTGCAGGATTTATGGAGAGAACAGAATTGTACAGGAAGGAAGTAGCAGGATGGGAGATTCAAGATAGTTCTGTAAGCACAAAATAATTTAGTGTTGTATTCTGCAGAGTCCAGAGCAATTTCAGTGACTGAACAATGCAAACAGACAGAAGGGCCTCTGGACAGCTGTCAAAAGAAGTTCACACCACAATATAGGATCATAGCCTATATGATTTGTTAAGTCAGCACATGATGAGTCTGTAACATTCTTGTATGTCCAAGCAGCCCTTACTGGCCTGCATTCCCCAGATGTATTTGTGCACTTCTTGGCTGAGATGTACATTCTGTAGCCTTAAACTGCAGCACTCTCTGATCTTAAGGTTGGTTCATTACAAGTTAGTTCTTTGTTCATTGTCTTACAAACATTAGATTGTCATTCAGCTGACAGGACTGCAGGGATATTTGCTGTGTCCAGTAAAGAAAAACACTCAATGTGTTTAGAATACTGACACCCGTTTTTATTGTCTTCATTGCAAAACATACCTCTTCAAATGCACATATTGAATAAGTACCTGAAAAGATAATAAAGAAGCTGCTTTCTTTCTAAACTGAGCAAACAATGTTATTTTGAGAGAGATGTCAAAAACTCACTGCACAGAACAAGAAAGGATCTGGCAAAGAAAATTTTGTCTGAATAATCTGCAAGAGCAATATAGTAGCATCCTTATCAGTTCAAGCCTATGATTTCCAGATGCATGAATATAAGGGTTACTGGCTACAGAAGTTTACACATATTGACAGAGTTATGTAAGTCATAAATTTTAAATAGCTTGCTCCTTGAAAAGAGGTATCCACTAAAGATAAGCAGAAGCATCCTCTACAACTTTCTCTTGAAATATTGGACCACATATTGTTTAAGATCTTAGATCATACAGTACAAAATGTATAGATTTTTCATTAATCAGGATCTAACATTAGGGCAAAGAAATAGCTTATGCTACTACACCTGTAATTCCTAAATGATAACTAAGGAAGTAATACTAATATGCTTGCATTTCACATAAACCTATTGTAATTTACTTATAACACACTATAATCTACATAAACACATTCTCATAAATTTGGTTTCAAACAGAGCATTGATTTAGTAGCATCTTTAGAGGAATGGTGAACACCTTTTTTTCCTTTCCTCTCTTACCACACCTCAAGGTAAAATATATGAAAGTACTAAGGAATACATTATTATTGTTACTTCTTCCAGTTAATAATTTCTTTATCTGGGCATTCCTATGTCTGCCTTCAGCCACATACCAAATTGAAGCCGAGTATATTCACTGAAGCCCACAAGGAAGAAAGATTTGAGATGTTGTAAACTGCAAGTGTCCTTGTTTTAGCTGGGATAGAATTAGTTTTCTTCCTCACTGGTGGTAGAATGCCATGTTTTTAATTTAGTATGAGAATAACATTGCTAACACACCGGTGTTTCAGCGGTTGATGACATTGTACAGCCGCTGATAACACATCACTCACAGCCTCGCCTCACTTCAAAACTTCAGTGCTAAAAACCACTCAACCAAACAACAACCCACTACCCAGCCTCCATGCACTGCAAAAGTAGATGTTTCCAGAACTGACATCTTCCCTTGTGTAAAGAGCTGATACAACACAGCTCAGAAAATATGATCCTCATCTGTGTGACACATTATCACGTCCAGCCTTTGCAAATCTGAGTGGGCCTGAATGTGTGGTGTTTCCCTTGCTGAGCAGGAGATCTGGAGAGTTTTCATTAACTTCATCCCTTTCTTTTTCTCATATTCACCAGTGGAGCAGTGTAGAAGTGCAGCATATTTACATTTAACAAGTTAATACCATACAGCAGTACCTACATATATCAATCCCCTAACATCAACCTTATATATGTGCAAATATTCTGTAACAATAAATTGCTTATATAAAAAATGTATCATTCCGTTATAAAGACTATTAAAACTAGCTTATAGCATAATTTTAGTTTTTCTTTAGCTCACCTTACAGTTATCATGTGAAAAACACTTTTCTAGTATATTACTATGGAAGACAAGATTTTTAAAAAACTGGTAAATGCTCCTTTTTTGAATGTATATGTTAATTTTATTATAGTTTATCTATGTACTATCAAGTAAATAGGACAAACATTAGAAAGAACAATACAGATCTTATTGAAGAAGCAGACTGTAGAGATTTATAGTTTGGATTGAAAACATCTTGTGCTTGACTAAAAAAGAAACTTTAAAAAAATCAGGCATGTTTTTCTGTCAGTTGGTAAAAGTAATTTCATACTTATCACTTTTGCAATTTTTTGTATGTGAGGAAAAAAAAAAACTTGAAACAGCACTTGGACAATCAAATTAATTCTAAAATCTCAGAAATTCAAAATCTTCCTAAAAGAAATAGGCAATATTAGAGACTTTTCAAAGGCTTACCTTATAACACTGTGGAAAAATTTCATTTCTATTCAGTTTTAAGGATATTTAAAATTTTTGTAACAACAGTTCAATGCAAACAGTCTTAGAAATCAATCAGAAAAATTAATATTTATTTTTAGTTCATTTAGATGAAAGCATACATGTCCAAGAGATTGGGAAGCAAAATGTCACAACCTGCCTTTGGACAGATCTTTATTCAAACTGGAGATCTATATTGTTTCCTTCCCCACTTGTAACCTCTCCTGTCCCCACTTGCACAGAAGAAATGCATTTCCTTCAGGTGTCTAAGATAAATATTTGAACTGTGGTGTTTTCAGAAGAGTGAAGACAAAGATGTTATAGGAATAACTGTGGAGAATGACAAGGGTTGATAGGGCACAAGACAGAGTTCAGAGCTGCATGTGGTGAAAAATAATAATAGGGATAATGACTGTTTTCCTAAATATCCAGGTATTCTGGCAATGTTGTTGCTATTAAGAGAATTTTTTTCTTGAAATAGCTAAATCTCTCCAGTTTGAATAAGCCTTTACATGCCATCTGGCAATTTTGATATTTTAGTATCTTTTTGCAATTGAAAAAATAAGACTTTTCAAATTACAAGAGAGCCAGGAAACATAAATTATTCCCTAATCAGGCCTATGCATTCCACTTGCTATCACTGTCTGTGCCCTACATTTTCCTGCTCTCTAGCTGATGTGTGCAGCCCTATTCCAAATCACAAATCGTTTTAAAGATCAAATTTCAGTATACTGCCAATTTCCCCATGTAATCCCATATGGAAGGAAGCAAAGAGTTGCAAATATTAGAACAGGGTGAACCACACAGATAGGTACAAAAGACAGGTACAAAAGATAGGTACAAAATCAAACTTTAAGACAGTATTTGCTTTTTTGCATATTGTCACTTTGGAAATATTCTTTTTTTCCTTTCTCAAACAGATGGCAAAAGTTGAAGACAGTGTTCATGAATTAAACTCACATAAGTAAGATCTGATACAGCTGCACTAAATCTCTGAGTGCCTTTGTTCTGATCGCATTCTATGTTCTGCTGATGACTACTGCCAGGCACACACATTCACTGGAAAAATTGTTATGCATTTGAAGACTATACTGTATTAGAAGGTTAGAACTGCCAACTAAACCTTCCTGTTATATTTCATACTAACAGGCCAACCCAAGAGTGCTCTACAGTGTTTATGAGTTCTCTCCTAGTGTGTTGGTCTGCTCTCAGCCTGCTGAGCATCTTTGTAGTCTGCTGGAACAATAAAAAAGTAAGAGATGGCACCCTTCTGCACAATAACTTATTTGGAAACATAATTTCACCAATTTGTTCCTGTTTAAAATACAGAAATAATGTTGGCAGATTTGTCTCTGTATAGTGTAAATCCTTTAAAAAAATTGCTAAAACATAAAACACCTTACCTTATGCTTAATTTATCAATCAGGTTTCAAGCAGAACAGATTTTAAAAACAAAAGCAATAAACAAAACAACCAAACCCCCAAACAAACAAACAAAAACCCACAACCAACAACAACCCCACAAAAACACAATCCAAAGAAGCAACAAGCATGACAATAGAAAACTAAAATGTACAGATATGCATGAAGAAAAACCACAGAAGTACAATAGCAAATTATGAGAAATCTACTTAGGATAATATGTCATTTTATTACAAGTTGGGTGCAAATTTGTGCTTGAACAAAAAAGCCATAGAGGAACCACCATATGACAATATTCTTCCCACATTTATAATAGTATATGCAGTCAGCTGAAATTCACACATTTGACTACATAGTATTTAAAAGAGTGGAGCAAAGGAATAGCAAATCACATACTCTGCCCCCAACCATGTCAGTCTGTTACCTACAATGAATTCTGGAATACTAATACCCCAGTTTGCAGTAAACACATCAAATAAAGAGCTACTGACTCCTTCCTATGTCATTTATTCTCTCAAGATACAAGCGACTCATGATATGTCCTTATACTTTGCCCTATCCTCCCCGGTTGAATGCTTTTGCAATTGGGTCATTAAGAATTAAAAACAAAAAACCAAAAAACATTCTTCTGGAAAGGAAAAGGTTCATCAGTTTTTAATCAACTCTGTTCAAAATAATCAAGAGCAAAATGTACCCCAGCTTTGAAAAATGTTGATGTTTTCCTGTAAGAATTTATTGATTTGCCATTCTGAAGTGACTTGCCAAACAAAGAACATTTATTTATTTGAGCTTGATTGCTAATGAAATGATGCCAATGTGATTAAACTAAACCAGCACTGCCTCTATGCATTTATGAAAATCCTTGAATAACTTTTAGGACAGTTGATGACTGCAAACAGGTTTGACAAAAGCAACAAGGAGACCCAGTGGCTGTAAAGATCCTGCAACTTTATGGAAAAAAGCCTCTCCCATAGCAGGAAATATACAGCTCCTGACTGCAGATAGTCATTATTTTCAGCTCCTGCTTCCTTTAACTGCAAAGCCAAAGGAGTTCTTATGCAGCCTAAAAATAGAGATTATGTTTTGGTTTTTATTTTATATTAGTATGTAAAATTAATATCCTCTTTTATTGAGAAGCATTCAAAAGGTGTGTTAATTTTGGTGCATGGTTCTGTTTTGAAACAAAAGAAGAATACCAGGCTTTTTTTTAAATAAGTGGGGAGAAAATTCAGGCCATGTTCTGCTCTTAATTTTGAGCTGTAGAAAAGCTGACAATTTTAAAGCATCCCCACAGCTGGTGGGGACCTTGTTCTTGCAGTCACAGCAGTTCATTTAACCCAAGTTGGCTGAAAGAACTGAGAGGGTGCAGAGGTAACGCAGAGGCAGATATAACTTGAGGCCTCTTCTGCAAAGAGGTTGCTGCAATGGGTTTATGATGAGACAGACACACCTCTGTTTGAGATCTCCTCTGATGTGTTTAGGAGTAGTAAGCTTTGCCTCTTAATAGCATTAAGAGCAAAGCTTAGAAATATTCAGAATCACTACCTGACAAGCTGAATCCCTCAATCATTCCTCTGGCCCTGCACCAGAGTTGCTCCAATCAGACCAAATGGTTTTGTGCTGAGGGCTCAAGTATCAGACCCAGGGCTGAGCAGAGCAAAAGGTTCTGCTCCCTAACTTGTTGACAATTCTCCTCCTCATGCAGGCCAGGATGCTGTAATCATTCTCTGTAGTTTGTTACAGTTCAGTTCTTTCCTGGTGTCTATTCAAGAATCTATCTAATGGAAAATAAAACCGTTCCTTCAATAAAAACAGAATCACATTATGAGTTCAGACAGAGTGGACACCTGTGTAGTAGAATACACTTTGTGCATCACATTCTGAAGGTTAGCTGCTGAATAACTCAGCATGGGGTTGGGTGCTTATGCTCTACTTCGAAATGCAGCAACTTCACTTTGTTCCAGCAATGAACAGATCACAGCCAGATAGAAGCAGCCATACTCTACCCATGAAAGCTGCAGTTACCATGGAGGTCCTTACAAAGCAAAAAACCTAAAATTACAGACCAACTAATGCATCTATATTATCTAATGAAGTGTTCAGTTTTTTTGGGGAGTGCAACTATGTCTGTACTTCAGGGTTTTTAATGATTATAACTGATACAACTTCATTATTAGTATGAACAATTTTAGGCCAATTGTTACAGAAGCATTCTGTATCTAAATTGGTAGTAGCCATATTTTTAGTCCCAAACTCTATCCCATTTCAATGCTAATAAGAGAAATTCTTCTTCCTGGATTTGCCACGCAGTGTGCGTACATATATAAATGTTCATGTGAGGGATAAAGCTCTGTGAGGAATAGGAAAATCTGGATTGATTGGCCTGCTGGAAATTCTGCTTTCATTTGTAAAGCTTCTTACAAAGATAAATCATGACTGATCCCATAATTCTGAATTGAAAGGTCCAGCACTGCTCACCTGAAAGAAAATGAAAACTACCCTTTTTCTTTTATCTAGACACTAGATACCACTAATAATGTATCTGCTTCAATGCTCTTCTTCCTGTCATCAATGCAGCAGAACAGCAGAAAAATAAGATTTTTATTAGAGGAAGATTTTTTTCACTCACAGATAAAGTAAACACAGAATAATTTCTACAAGTTCTTAAAACTATTTCATAAAGATTTGAGCTACCTATGGGAAGGCAGACACCAATCAACTTTTTTTTTTTTTTTAAGGTTTAATCTTGCCCATTATTTTTTGAGGTAGTTTTGCTGTTAGTTTCTTTCTAATTTGAAAGTCAAGATACTTCTAGAATAGTTAATACTTTCATGACTGGAGAGAGATTTCAGGCGACAGATCACACAGACAAGAAATATTTCTGGAATTTCCAACTGTAATGGGCATTCCTCAAGTGAGTTGTGAGTAATGTAATGCCTGCATCAATATTCCATGTAAAAATAACCAGAATTGCTTTATTGATTTTGCTAAATTTATTGCCATTCTGATAATTCCAATCCATTGCTTTCACAAACAATTTTAAATGAATAGCAAAGATATATTCTGGGTAATATGCTTCTGGGAGATTACTGTGCTTCTCAGCTGGTTAAATCCACTCAGCCTTCAGTGTGAAGCTGCGAACACTTCTAAATTGTGTAGCAGTCTTCAACAGAAATCATCAAGAGTCATGTCTTATTGTTTTCATAAAATGTGGTTTACACCTCTCTGAGTAATTGAATTTTGCTAGGGTTATGGGCAGACTGCATATTTTTGTGTGTGAAAATACTATACAGTCCTTAGGAACAAGCAGTTCTTTCTATTGTAAGGAGTCAAATCAGAGATTACTTTGTGAAATTTATGCTGGACATTTTTCACTCCAAAATGGTAATTAACAAGGAGATGAGCTTTTCTAGGAGAGAAAAAAAATCCCATAGACTTATAACTGCTCTTAGAGAAGTTTGGAAATGTTTGCTGCATATTATATAGATATCAAGTTTCTAATATACTCTAGCTCCAGCATAAGTATAAAAAACCCCTTTTGTACTGCAAAAATAATAATTACTACAAATAATACTACTACTTATAATAATTTTAAAATAAGAATTGCTACAGTGATATCAAAATCTAGCACCTGATAAACATCACAAATGAAAAATGAATCATGCCAAGTGCAATAACAGGGCTTTCCCTAATATGAATGAATGCTAAGCACTAAAAAAACCATCAAATTTTTCACAGCTCTGCACTAACGTACTTGGAAGCAATAAATGATGGATAGATAGGTAGATAGATTAGATAGATAGGTAGATAGATGGATGGATAGATAGATAGATAGATAGATAGATAGATAGATAGATAGATAGATAGATAGATAGATAGATAGATAGATAGATGATAGGTATTCACAGTTACAAGAATGAATTAGCCAGAAAACTGATGGGAAAAACTTCATCACAAATGGTAAGGAGAAGAGGTACAGGACTAACATTTCAGTCCAACCTGTGACAGTCAGCAGTCAATACCTGTGAAAGAGCTTTTGCTCACTAATTTTAATGGGTTATGTTGAAAAACCATGACCCACTAATTTTTTTACTCAGAAAGAACAACACAATTTTTGCTTCATACCTATTGTTTTTGGCACAAGAAGGAGAAAAAAACATTCTTCACAGAAATCTGTAACAGCTTGAATAGCCAGCTGTATAAAACAAACCAGCACCATATCTCCCCCTGTAATTACAGTTCATCTTTAAATTAACGATGTCATTGACTTAGTCCTCTCCCTCATTTCCATTAGGCCTGGCAGTTTAATAAAGTATTACTCAGCAAATAAATTGTATAAAAAGCTACAATGTATTTCCATAAGTCTTAAGTGCAATCAAAGCTGTCATGCTTACAAATGTTTATATTGCTACTTCCTTTCCAGGAAAACCTTAGAATTTCATATATATGATCATTGATCTCAATGTCTCCTTGAACATTGCATTTCCTCAGGCCAGTGTTGCTTGGAAGCTGATGCAAACTGCTAAAGTAATGCACTGTCATTGACTTGGATAACAATACTCAAATAAAGGCAAAGTTTGCGTGTTATGGAAATTTTAAAGAATTCCACTTTGTTCCACAAATTACAAGAAAGTTTTCTTCCAGCTTATTGCCCAGTCATCCTTTCTGAACAGAAAACATGGCAGTAACTATCAGAACTTTTAAAAATTATGATAACTTATATATTATACTTCAATAGAAATTTATAACAATTTAATTCCTCTTTCACCCCTCTGTCTTTCCTAAAAAAGCAAATGAAACCCGACTAGAGCAGGTTGAAAGCAGATAAAAATTTTGTAGCTTTCAATTCCTTAAGAAATCAAGATTCAGTGATTCACTGATGTTTAAATAAAAATCAACAAGACAGTATCAAGATAGGTGTATAATTTTGCATGAGCAGTGTCTCTGTGTGGTTCTGTTTCAAGACATCTGAGCCTGATTAAGAATTATGTGCATGAAATCTGATAATTTGCAGATAAGAAAGGGAAAAATATTATTTCATATCTTTTGTCTTTGTTTTGTTTTGTAAGAGTAGATGGAGATGCTGCAAGAACAAGAAGCACAGAAATTATGTCCTGGGGACCTGAGGGAGAAAGTCCTCTTTGTCTGGCAGAAAAGCAGAATGCTGGGATTCAAAGCAGTAGTAGCCCAACCAGACATTCTGGGCAAAAGTCAAAGAAATGACAGGAAAGGGAAGGGAAAAAATAAATCCAAATGCCACATCTCTGACCAATGACAAGAACCTGCCCCATCTCCCAAGATACCACAGAGTGATCTTTTCAGTGGTATGACTATCTACCCTTCACCTGATCTACTATGGACAGCATCTCTTTTAATTGTTGCCAAATTCTATCTGGGTGGAATGAAGACAGGTTTATTTGGTGTGGGTATCTCTGGGTTTTGTGCAAGTTTTCTACACAAGCAGCACAAGCAGCAAGCAAGGATCATCAGGGAAATTTCTAGGTCCCATGCAAAGCTAATGTTTCCAAGAAGCATGAAACAAGACCTTTTTTTTCTATTAACCTTTTTAACCTATGTGAACCAACTCATGTAACTTAAGAAAAAATTTAAGAATATTCATGCAAATCATAATAAGGAAACAAAATACTCACAAAGAGCAAGTTTATAGAAGCAGAGCTCATCAAATAGACACTGTCCTGATTCTAGAACAGCAGCAAGGAATTACAGAGAACATTATGCCTGTGCAGGACCTAACTATACAGAGCAAAGATGAATAAAAAGTCTACAAGCTCATATAACCTCAATATGAAAGTTCATTTGAGGGAGCACTTGAAGAAAAACTAGCTACCTGTTTCTACAATTGAATATATTGAGGCATTGGCTCTTAAATTCAGTTTTCTTTTTAACAGTTGCATCTATCATGGTGCTCTAAGGAAGCATAAAGCTATCTTTTAGTTGAACTATTCTTATGCAGAGAAAGCCTGGAAAGAAGCCTCAGGCAGTGACAAAAAATTTATTCTTCACAATAACCTGATGAGTAAGACATATCCAAGGAAAGAGAGCAAACTAATTCTTACAAACTACCCCTTTTCACAGCCCTTGCATAAAAGTACTAGTTTTAAAGTATGTCAGGCACAGCAGCAACAGCCTTTCCCCAAATTATTTGAAAAAATTTAGGTATGTCAAAGAGAAAGCAAGAAAAGTCGTAAAAAATATTACAAAAGAGCCAAAATTCCATTAGTTGCATGAAAAATACAGTTCTAAAAATGTGGTAGTATTATTGCATATCTCTGTATATTAAAAAAAAAAAAAAGGAAATTCTAATTTGCAAGTTAGATTCCCATTCCATTTTCAAGACAAGTAATAGTACAGAGAGGAAAATGCAGCATTCTTTGGTATTCATGCAGCTGAGCTGTTTAAAAGCTCAGCTTATTTTACCCCCTGCATAGCCTTCAGTCCAGCTGAGTATGTTTCTATAAATTTTATTTCAATTTCAGAGGATAAAGACTAAGCTACTGGATCCCTGTTTTCTCCTCTGAAGCCTGTAGTTTAAATTCAAGCTTAGAAAAGTTTACACTCCCAGAAAGTGTGATCACATCTATTAATTCTATTGCTGAGTCTTGCCATGCTTTGGTGACAGAGTTTGTTACAATTCAAAGGTCATGTTCTACTCCTATTTACACTGGGGCCCATCTGGAACAAATTGGAGCTGCAGAATAAATATGATGTGGATAACACAGGAAGTTTTATATTACAATTACTTTTAGAATATATATGTAGAAATAATAGGAAAATAAGGACTAAAGCATGATGGTGAATTGTAGATCAGTTTCAGTGCTTTGGGCTGAAACAAAAGAAGTCTAAACAGAGAGTGCACCCATGTGCTGAGCTGCATTTTTGTTATTTGATTAGAACTCCAGAGCCAGATTCTGATTTCTGCCTGAACAAGACATCAGAATGTTGGCCTCTGAAGAGACGTGTACCTTCCCACCCTTTGGGCCATGGAGAAGGAGAGGACCTGCCCATACCCATGCAAAGGGGTTCCAGTTTGAAACCACTTATCCTCAGCAGAGCACTAAGTACATGAATTCCCCTCCTTGCTACCTTTGCCAGTTTACCCAAACTTTCTGTATCCCTGCTTAGCTTTTCCTTCTGGCACTGTCATATTTTTTCTCTTAAAACTGTGGTTCATGAATCTAATTTTACAGAGTTCAACTGTGAATCATTTTAGTCTTAGACTGAACAGAACAGGGTTACATGGTTAAGCTTTTTTCAGGCAACCAAGGATGCAGTCTCCTTTTAGAAGGTAAGGCACACACCCAGAAAATCACATGATGGAATCAAGTGAGTGTGTCATTACTAATGTTTCCTCTTTAGTGGGCTTGCCAGAGCCCTCTGTCTCAAACCAGGATGTATTGGACTCCTCTCTGGATGCACCTGGGACACTGCTGCCTCAGCGTGTTCACTGTACCCAAATATACTGCCCAAAGCAGGCTGCAAGAATGCAGGGGTGTCACAGGCTTGTAGGCTGCCCTTCAAGGATTTCAAAGGGGTCAAGTGCAGCCCTGGCAGGAAGTTTACCCTTACTGCTCATCTTTCTAACACTCAGCCACAGTTTGGCTTTTGTTTGGTCAATATCTCACACTCAGGACAAATCCCAGTTTCATGACTGGCTGAAAAAGATGGTCTTCTGATAACAAACATCAACTTAACTACAAGGTTCACTTCAAATAAAAAAGTAGCACTTTTTGTATATGTACCCAGAGAGGTTTTATTTCCAGGACTGCTGTACTTCAAGCAAAATCCCTGTTTCTGTGAAGAAGTTTCTCTTCAGTCACATTCAAGGGCTCTATGACAATATGTTAGGAGAGCAAGCTGAGCACAGAAACCTGTGATAAAATTACATTTTGTGACTATGAATTGCAAACATGATAAAACTATGGAGCAACACATTCAGGTAGGTAGAGCCTAAAGTGTGGGGAAAATAAAGGAATTAAAAAGAAAAACTTTATTTCCACAATGTATTTTTCAAAGACCTTTCTTGAAAAGATGAGTATCTCAGTGTGGAAATAATATGTCATAACATGTTCAAAAATTAAATTTACTCTTACAGAAAAATTAATCTTCCAATAATAAAATTGGCAAATCAAAGGTCTTTATAAATATATTTACATTAGAACTGCTTTTCTGTGATTAATTTCTTTTTAGGAGCCATAATTCTTCCCCAAATAAATATTGCCTCTATTATAAAAAAGTGATATGGGCCATGGAGATTCCGAAGCATCTTACATATTTATCAAAGTTTGTTTGCATGAATGAACTTGAACTTCCTAGCTGAAGTAGTTCAACCAAATTCTATGCTATCACTGAAAAACTCTGGGAGTTTTTATGATTTTTACCTGCTATTTAAAATCTTTGCATATTACAGGGTTGACCTTGCCCTCATGTCTCTTTTCTCCCAGTGACTAAAAGGAGTCATATTGTGTCTCAGCGCCAGCTCTCTTCTCCATAATGCTATTTTCAGTAGATAAAACATTGCTAAATATAAGAGAGTCCCTAGAAATCAGATTCAATGATATCTTTCCAAAAGCTCCACCTCACATCAGTTAATGCAGGTTTGGGTACAAGTCCCAAATCAATCCCAAAAGCAGAGTAGTAGCAATAGTAGCAATGACATAACAAAATACTACACAGAACCTGTCCTGGTCTTTCTGCACTGTTTTGACTGATCTCTTGTATTGCCCCACTTCTCTCCTTGCCTATCAGTAGTTTAAGTATCCAGACATAAAGGAAAAAAAAATGAATAGACTTCTTATTTGTTTTCTGCATAATAAAAGTCTTAACCCTGAAGAAACTGTCTCTCTTTCCATCGTCTCCAGCCTCTTAGTTAACTCAGCATCATGATCACTAGATTTTGGAAGGCTGCCACTTAGCATCAAAAGTGATTTCACACAAACGAAATAGAAACTTACAGTCTGAGTATTCATTTTTGGTTATCATTTCTCCTTTTTCCTACACCTTTCTCCCAGAGATATAAATACACATTTGAAGTATTTCCTCTGTATGTTGTTTTGTTGTATTAATATTAATAAGAACTATCAAAATAAAAAAGTAATGGAGAGTTCTTTAGGTGATTAGTAACAGACCTGCTGAGAAAGGAGGCAATAATAGACACTCTGAATATTTCTGCAGTGAAATTGAGGTAATGGGAAGATTTTTTAAATCTTTTTTTTAACAGGAATTTTATGAACAAAGGTGAATAAAATTTTTTGAAGGATTATCAGAAACAGCTGAAACATGCCTAGCTAATCTCACGCTTCCATCTCTCACAATGGAAATCTGTTTTTTCTTTGGACAACTGCCCTATTCCTAGTGTAAAAGAATCACTGTGGAGCAACAGGGTGAGAAGGAGAAAAGTGGTCCATTGAAATTATCAAAGACTTAAAAATCACATGTAAGTCAAATTAACACAAAATTTTCACCCTTAAAAACATTATGAGCTTTAACTTCAGGAACAAATCCTAATCAAGAAGTCCACAGCCTATGGTGACAGAGCATCCCTGCTACACAATAGAGTGACCTGTATTTTTCTATCTTGCACGAGTCATGGATCTCTGTCCTTATCCTATCAGTGATCGCTGTTCCTCCCCGCTGATGACTCAGCCAAAAATAATTATTTTGGAGGAGTGAATGTAGCCTCATTGCCATGATAGCTGATAAATGTCTTTAGACATGAATTCTGAAAGAAACATTCCTGCATAAACTTGTGAGCATCTTCTTGTAGGAAAATAAGCATGAACCCTAAAACATTGGAGTAATCCCACTGCAGTAATCCCCAGAGTTACACTTCTTGAACCCCATTCCAGGAGTTGAGTAGGAAACTCCAGGATCAACTCTGATCTTATGCCCAAAAGTGATTGCTTTCAGAAAACGACAGACCAGTTTTCATGACATTTGATGTAGATTGAGGAGATCGATTATGAAAAATGAAAATGTATATTATAGTTCTGGTAGCCTACTCTGGTCAATTTATCTGGGTTTTTTGTTGCTGTTTTGTTTTTTTAATTGGAGATTTAAGAGTGAAAATCTTTTCTTTCCTAATATTTTCAGAGAAAGTAGGTCCCCTATTTTTAGACAGCATCACAATATTATGTAATTAATTTAGATGTGGGGGCACATATACACATTTGAATGTCCATGTTGACATTTAACTCTTCACACTAATGTTTTTCTTGCATGCAAAAAAAAAAAGGTTTTTTTCACTGTTTCACTTTGCTGGCAGCTTCTACAATGTGCTTTAAAAAAAAAACCAACAAAAAAAAACTAGGCCCAACTGATAGCATGCTCTGCAAACTCCTTCTCCAAAATAGTTCTGTTGTTTCCATAAATGTCAGGATACATCCACTACACAGTATATGAAATACAGAAACCTCAGAAAATTAAAAAAAAATACATTTGCCTACTAAAGAATTAATTATACTCTCTGTCCCTTCTAACTACTTAAATCAAGGCAACTAGTGTCAAAAGTAACCTTTATAGAAAGAACCGGAAAGTAGAAGTGAAGAACTGAAGTTGAAAGTGTTCAAAGAGGATTAAGAAAGGACCTTAGTAGACCATGGAAAATAAGCAGGGGCATTTAAGTAATAGGAAAAAAAACCAACAAAACCAATAAGAAAAAAAATCTATGCAAAAGAGTAACCTGAAACAATTAAATAGGAAGAGAGTGTCATATTTCAGAAATATGACATTCAGCAAGAATTAAAATAAAATTTATTTTCCTCTGAGATACCAACATTTAGAAAAAACCCAACTTGTTTTTAAAAGTTGGTGCAGACATTTTTATTAAGAGGTAGAAAGGGAGGTAATTGAATAGAAAGGCCAAATAGTGAGAAATCTTTGACAAGCCTTAGACTTCACAGTGAAAAGTATTGGAAACAGGCAGGCAGAATTGTAAGATACTCAGCTTCAAATATAACACCTGCTCAACTTTTATTCACAAACAGAGAGCAGACCTAGGGAAGGTATACATCTACAGCTGGACAGCAATTTCAAAATCTTTCTGCACATAGTGGTACTTATTGGATTTGTCTGACTACTTTATGTATGACTAGTGAGAAAAAATATTGCTGAATTCACAGAAAAATTAGTAATCCTCATTAGGAAACCCACTTTCCATGGGATTTGTCTGTATTTAAGGCAATTCATTGTAATGAGCTAGCCAAGCTCTGCTTTTAAACAAGGAATAAGAAAACAAAAAATTGTTTTAATCTGAGGAGACAAAGAATATAAAAAGTTGGCATATTCTGTATTAGTTTCCCATTGAACTTGCAAGTGAACAGGCAGCAGGTCTCCATCTGGGAGAGACTGGGTAGAAAGGAGAGTAATTTTGAAAGGCCCTGGAATTCTCTGTTGAATTCTTGTGGTTCACAGAAGAAGATAAATGCTTTGTAAAGTTAAAAAGACACAAACTGTTTCTTTGTTTTATGAAAAAATATGCAGATTAGCAAATTAGTTGTTAAAAAGAAACTAGAAGGTCTCTATGTACATCATTATTAACCACCTAACTTACAGCTCTGCCAAACGTAGAGCTGCAGCTGAACTTAAATTAGCACTACCAGTTTGCTGGGCTTGATATTAATCAAAAATCACAAACAAACAAGAAAAAGCAGCATATCAGTTTTGAGTAAGAAATTATTTCAATGAAATCTAGACTTCAAAGTAGGATCCAGAAACACCCCAGTTTTGGTTGACTCAGTTTAGTCAACCAAAGTATTAAGTATACAAGTACTTTACAAATTATTATGACAATTATATTTTTGGCTAAATTCCTGTAAGAAGGTTTAACAGTTAAGATCATGGAAATTTTATCAGAAGTTACCCTAAAAGCAAATTTCCAGAGATGCAATTTTATTTTTATATAGCATGCAACAAAAGTTACTGGAAGGGAAATATTGATAAAGAAATAGAACTTGTTTTCATAACAAATAACAGTTTTGTAGGTTTTGTCTTGGCAATAAGAATGGTAGGAGATAAGAAAATCTTGCACTTGTCGCTGAAAAGTGCCTTTGTAGAACAGAGGGATAAATCATTTGACGGGCAAGGGATTCTGGAAAGGAACTCTGGAAGACCTCTCATCCAACCCCCCCTTAAGTCACCACTAATTCAGAGCACCTTGCTCAAGATATTCCAATACATTTTGGCTTCTTTCTCCAAGGGTTGAGTTTCTACCGAAGGTTAAAGGTTCCTCAATGTCTTTAGGCAATGTTTTCCAGCTTTTGAATGTACACACTGTATAAGAAAAAAAAAAAGTTTGCTAAATTTCAGCTTGTGTCTGTTACCTCCTATCCTACCACAACACACCCTAAAAATATCCATCCTGGCTCCATCCTCTCTACCCTGAATATGCATTAGAAAGCAATAAGATTTGGTCTTCTTTCCTCAAGATTAAACAAATTCTGTTCCCTCAGCCTCTATTCTCACGTCATGTGGTAAAATTTCTGATCTTATGGTGGCTTTCTCTCAGGCTTGCTCCATGTTGTCAGTGTTTTCCTTGTATTGTTTTTCTTATTCATTACTCTCATTAGAAACAAAAGAGCTTCTTGCACCAAAGGGTCTATTAATTTATCACAGAAGTATTTCAACAATAAATTACAAAGATTTCTAGCTTTAAATCAAAATTATCCTCACAAGAAAAGTTATTCACTAAGGGAACAAGAAGAATGTGAAAGAAAATCCTCAGGGAGTGGGTTTGGTTTCTAATTTTTTTTAGTTCTAATATTAGGTGAGTCTGTAGTAGAGCTGTGAAATTTATACTGACTGAGGACTTAACCTCAAGACAGATCTAACGTGCATCAGAAGATTGCTTTTGCCAAGCAACCAATTCATTTTACACCACAGAAGAAATTAGTGGCCTTTGCAGGATGCTTCCATCATAGCCCTGTTACATATGCTTAGTTCCTACTGAAAACAGGTTGGTTTTTTTTTTCCTGAAAACTAAACCAGCACAACAAATTGAAAAATATAGTATCTAGTTACAGAGATTCCAGTCTGAATTGAATCTTAAATATTGCTTGAACAGAAACTGTAAATGAACCAAACAAAAAACCATAAGTGATGTTTGCAGTAAAGATGCCGATCAAATATTTTAGTGAAACAAATATGATTTTATGATCATCTTAGTAAAAAATATGATTTTATGATCTTATTTAAAAATAGTCAATCAGTAACAAAAAAAAAACCTAAATAAAATTTTGACTAAAAAAATATAAATTATTATATATTTCCTTCAGGAAAAAAAATACAGTTATTCATTGTCATAGAACACATTTCTGTCACCTTTAGATGTACAAAATATTCTTAGTTTCTCCCTCTAGGGGAATTAAGGCAGGCCTGACAAGTTCTAGATTCGGGGTAAAGAATGAGAGCAGAGTAATGAATACAAACCAGCAGTAAAATCGTCTGGGTCAGGACAAAATGAAATCCAGTAAATTTAGTAATATTGGTCTGAAATCGATATTGGGGCACAGAAATTGATATTGGGGCACATGTAGCAGACATAAAAATTAATATATCTACCACTTGCAGCACTAACGAGCATGTAAGGCTTCAGTCCAACATAGAAGACTGATGTCTTGATATGTGAATTTCAGAGTATCTAAAAAGAGTTCAGTTTATAGGACAGATGTTTAAGTTATTAAAAGAATTTCATTAGGTGTCACAGTAATATTGGCCTCTGGATTTAAATGCATATAAATTAAGAAAACAAAAACCCCATAACCAAAAAGCTACTCAACCAAAACCTAAGAACCTAAGTTCTTATATCATAGGGATATAGGTCAAAGACCTAGAATATTTTCGAACATCTAGTCCATACCTATTGCAAAAATTCCTAAGGGTTATGTAATAGTACAGAGAAGAGACACAAAGTGACAAGGTTCACTCGTTTTCCTTGCATATCACCTTCTATCAGAGACAAAATAGCAGACAGTGTGGGTCAGTGCTGTGAAAAATCCCAAAATATGAAATTACACATTTTATTTTTTTGTTTTAAGCTCTCCTCAAAAGATATCTAAAAAGACCCATCACCATTTTTGGTATTTAAGTAGTTATTTACCCTATATACTATCCACTTTCCATTATTGGAAATTGCATTCTACTTCCTGCATTTCAGCAACTTAAAGCCAAGCTTTTTCCTTTCACAACAGAGGCTCACTATTCCTCTGGTAATCCCCAAAGCCCTTTCCAGCTCCAGTTAAGCAGTGTGTGACAGAAACACATCCAAAAAATCTTGATGAAGTCTCAGTAGCTTCTGTATTACAAGAAACTCCTCATCTGACACATACTAAAATTACACTTACTGTTTTCCCTAACATACCATTTTAGTTTCTCATTTATTCTGTCATTGCCTCACACTTCTTAAGTCTTTCTTCTCCTGTAGTTATTTCTGTCCTTAAAGACTAATAACAGGAACAATACAACCTTGGGCCTTTGCCCTAGTGAATATAATTATATTTCTATTACTGTCTCCTCCAGATGACCCTATTCTGCTATATGTTATTCTGATCCTCCTCTCTACTGAGGAGCACTCAGAGCTTTGTGTTATAAATAATGCTCTCTTATTTTGTGCTCCAAGGTCCTTAATGAAATTAAATATTAAATTAAAACTCTCTTCAGATTCATCTCTTCCTTTTCAAATGATTGCCAAGCCGCTTTTGAAGATTTCATCCAAGGATGTAAACAAGTATTGCTTTGGCACACATTAATTTCAAGAACTATAAAAGACTGTGGCATCACCATGAATGATGCAGAAAATAAAATGCATTACTGGAAACACACTTTTAAGGGATGCAATTAAAGTCCTTATCATGTTAGCATTATAACAGTCACATTTAAATACAGAAATTAAAGGGGTAGGCATAGGTGGGAGACAAAATACCTTGGAATTTCATGACAAGACTTCACACACAAAAAAGGGCAGAGAAATGCTGAGGTGTCGCCCATGAGGAAAGAAAAACAGTTATAATTATTTAAAATTTTTGTACTTCTGCAAGGAACCACTAGACTTTTCTCTGGCTGAGGTCTCAGAAGAGACAGAAACTCATCCAAGCCCCAGATACATCCCCCTACTTGA
Organism: Leucosticte australis; assembly: GCA_025504685.1. Taxonomy (NCBI): domain Eukaryota; kingdom Metazoa; phylum Chordata; class Aves; order Passeriformes; family Fringillidae; genus Leucosticte; species Leucosticte australis. The sequence goes on from JANIJU010003056.1 coordinate 83,238,966, forward strand.
GCACTAGGTTGAAGGCACTTTGCCTGTAACACCAAATTCACCTCCAATGTCACTCCTAGAGGTGCTGAAATATGAGAGCAAGCATTCCCTAGTTGCTTCACTCTACCCCAAGGTACTGACCCCAGTCATAGAGCACAAGGGATTCCCAGATTCCCTGATTAGCACACACAGAGTGCTGCTCCCCTTCCACTGGCAGCACCACATCCTCCCATGTCCTTGTGCAACTCACAGCCACATAAGTAAGGAATACAATCACTTGTATGTCCCTGGGATGTAGGCACTGCTTCCCTGCCCTAAGTAAACCTCCTCCCTCTGCGCTACAACTAGAAGTTTTGTCAGCTGAAGTCAGAGGCAAGAAAAAGAATTATGAAAGAACCCTTCACTACTTTTAGAAACAGAGAATATTCTCTCTTCTCTTGAAGCTAACAAAAGAACCAGCAGCAGCTTCAGAGTCTCTGGGGTGGAAGGACCTTCCCCCAGTTAGAGATTCTCTCACCCCACCTTTGAAGTTGACACAATTTAGATATTAATAAAAAAAATCAGTTATTCCCTTACCAAGATTTAGCCTGAAATGAAAGAACAAAAAAACCAACACCACCATTACCCCCTCAAAAAAAAAAAAAAAAAAAGGGGTGGGGGGGGACAGGGCAATTAGGTAACTTCTTGGGCACACCAATTAAGGGATGAAATGTTCAAGACGTATAAGAGCCACCTGGACACAATCCTGTGCAATGTGCTTTGGGATGACTCTGCTTGAGCACAGAGGTTGGAGCAGGTGACCCCCTGTGGTCTAACCCTACCCCATTCTCTGATTCTATGAAATCCAGATTTTTCTCTCAAAATGACAGACATGGGTCTTTCTCTACTGAGAGATCACAGTATTTCTGATCAAACTTAATCTTTAGTTATGATTTCATTCCATGTGCTCTGCAGAGCAGCTTGTTAAAAGAAAAGTTAAAAATAACTGAACCCTGCATTATGTCCTTATCATCTATTAATACCAACTCTCTCACGAAAACGTTTCTTCCCATTGCAATCAGACTAAAAGAGAGATTGACGTGTCTTGCATTCCATTTAGTGTGTATAATCAGTATAGTATTAAATTGATAAATCATTCTATTAGGCACAGAAAAATTCTAGTGTAGGTTTTTGAACTATAAATAACTAGCACAGGGAAGAACAATTTTCAAGGAGTGTTTCAAATTATACAAATTATGTTTCTATGCCTTAAAAATTAATAAAAATATGTTTGCAAGTGAAAACTGCTGGATCATCCTATATCTCCTATATCAGAACAGACAGAGAAATGGGCATATGATTCAGGAACAGTCTTTTACTGTCTCTCTCTCTCTTTTAATTCTTTGTCATGAATAAACCATACGAAGGGACTATAATGCCAATGACCACAGAAATACACAATTATGATTATGCAAGTAAAACTGATCAAGTAAGTAACCAGTTCTTTAAACAGAAATAAAAGTGAGTATGAAACCCATAGCAAAACCAAAGTGAAGAAAATGGCAACACTGAAGACAAATAAGCCTAAGACTCAGTGCTCTACCACCAAAAAAAATAACCCACAAAGCAAAACATGGATAAGGAAAGCAGGAGGTGGGGAAATTCATACCTAGCTACAAGAATTTAATCACAGATGTAGGTCTTGAGAGGAATAAAAAATAGAACATGAATTAATCTAATGTGTTCATTTTAAATGCACAGTAACAGGGAAAAAAAAGGACTTAGGAAAAGGAAGAATTCAGACACAGCTATTGCGCAAACGATAGCTACTGCAATTCAAAACTTTCTTACTCCTACTATGATCTCAGAAGTGTCCAATAACTTTATATTTAGGCCACAAGACAGAACAAAAATTATGGAGGAAAACAGGAGGCAGGACGGAAAATGAAGAGTATTGCCCTGCCCTAAAAGATTAAAGTATTTCCAACAGAAATCATCATTTCAATATCTTATTTCTCACTGTGTAAGGTTTAGAAAACTTCCAGGAAGATATTTTCCAGCCATCATCGCTGACAAAGCAGAGAGAAATAAAACAGAAGAAAACACCACCCTCTTCCACACAAACACATTTCAATTGAGTAAATTAAACTGCAACACACACAATAAGATGTATCCATTCTATGTATACATTTCAAGATAAAAATAACAGGTATGCACTATCATTAATCTGAAAAGAGATCAGTCATCACAAAAGATTAGACAGCTGAATTACACTGAAATATAGAACAGATATATCATGGTGTAAGTCTGTAATTCTTTAAGCGTGGATAAAATCTGTTCATATCTAAAGAAATTACAGGACAAATTTTTAACAACATTTTTTTTCTATTTTTGGGCCTTTTCTTTTTTTAAGAAAATATAAATTAAAATTTTCTTTTCCAAACTCTTATGCCATAGGAGGACAAGAGAATATGATATTAAAGACTGAAGTGAGAGTGCACTCCATTTTCAGGGTGTTTGATGCCTAAGTGAGACAAGGGGCTGACTCTTGTCTGTACCTTTCTCTCACTCCTCATGCCCTGCGGTAAATTGGTATAATCAAATATATCAGGGAAAGCTTTTGAATGCCTAAATAAAGATAGGGCAAATAGAGACAGGTCAAAGAGTCATGTGTCAATCTGAAGCTAAATCTTTCCATGTGCACCATTTATGGTTTGAGGCAGACCTCCTTTAGCTTTATATAACATGCAGCTGCTCAGATCCACCACTGGCTTCTGATTGCTAGAGGGCATCCTTGAAGCACTGATGATGCTACTGGTGGCATTTCTTTTGCACAACAAGAGTGAAACAAAATAAAGCTGCTGCATCAACTGCACTTTGTCAGTGAGTCATACAAATCCCCTTGTGATTCCAACTGGCCATTAAATAAAGGATAAATCAGTGAAACATCTACAAAACTTACTGACACCAACAGGAGTCCCAGCAACTTCAGTGCACAGGAATTGTCCCAGAGAAGATAGGGTCAGGTCACTAGATTACAAAACCAGGCATCTAGAGACATATAGCCTCTATTTCTGGGTCTTGCACTGACTCACAGCCTGACAGCAGGTGTGTTACAATTGCCTCATTCTGCGCTGAACACAGAGACAACTTATTTCCCCAGCCTCCAAAAATTCCCTGAAAATGAATGAGCACCACAAATTAAATTTTTGAAGTACACTGGTCCAAATTTTTCTGACAGAGTCATTTAATTCAAAAGAGCAATGTTAGAGTAGGTATTCCTCTAACAATAACACAGTTAGAAACATCACTGTAAAGAGAGACTGGAGATGAAATTAAATAGTATTTCTTGATTAAAATAAATGTATAAAGCTCCATACATTGAATTTACATATCAAGTATAGTAAGCATTCTCTTTTTTTTTCCTAACAGTATTTGCTTTCCAAACGTCTCTCTCCCATTTTGCGTTCCTGCTGTTGCAAAATGGCTTTAGATTTTAGAGGTTTCATTGCAGTGATTTAAAAAAATCTTCTGAGCTGACCAGCCTGAGTGGCTTCTTTAAAAAAAAAATGAACATATATGCTAATATCTGTTCCTCACAGGCTTCTGCTCATATACTCAAACCTCAGCTCTTTTGGGGACAAAATTGTCATTACATTTAGTTCAAATGTGCAGATAGTTATAAACAGAGAATATCACTCACCAGTTAAGTAGAGCAGACATTGCACCCTTATAAAACAGATGTGAGAAATCATTCGATGATCTTAACTAATTTGTTTGGGTTTGGTGGGTTTTTCTTTGTTTTGTTTCACTTTGTTGGGTTTTTTTTAAGGAAGGAAACAAGATATAATTGATTTTTTACATTTCACATTAGATTAAAAATAAAACCATTAAGCAGAAAACATAATTCAGGGAACAGAAAATATAAAGTTGAATTCCTGCCTGTAAACTCACTGCTTTTTTTACAGATATGGATTTTATTCTGTTTTTGATTGTGTGTGTGTGAATACCATTTTTAATGTTATTCAAGTTATAGGATTTGCAGAGAAAAGGCTTTTTGTTTGATATGTCTGGAAACGATGACTTATATTGATGTCAGTTAAATATCTGATTTCCAGAAACACTCAGATTTCGAAAGCCCAAGTTCAGATTCAGCTTTTACAGGACTGAATTGATGGATCTCTTTGGCAGCATCTCTAATTCTGTTTTATGAGGCAGTGTAAGAAATGAGATAATTTTGATTACATTCAAGAGGAAAGAAGTTTGACAAAGACACTTAATGGAACTAGAAAGATAGAAATAGTCTCACATAACTTGCTAAAAATAAACCTAACATTAATAAAAGTGAAAATAATCAGAAGATTCACACACATAATTTTAATATTTATTAAAATCCTCTGGCAACATATTAACACTTTTAAAATTTAGTAAGAGCCTTTCTTGACTGAAAGATGTAAGAACTTTTCTAATAGACTGAAAGGTTCAACAGTTCTGCTATAATTCAGCAAACATCTATCTAACCCTTGCTGAACTCTCATCTCTGCCTTACTGACTGGAGATCAAGAGTGTAACCCTGGTGCTCTGTGCTAAATCTTGAAGTTCAAAGATATTCTGTGCTTTGCCGCTGTTTCCATAAAAAGAAGAATGGATGATATTTTCCCTCTTGGTGTCTACTCTGATGGGTGTGATGTCACCACTCATTCAACAGGAGCAGAAAGTAGTGAAGCAAAAATAAAAGAACTTCTGGGGCTCAGATTTCATCTTTAATTTTTTTATTCTCAAAGATACAAATTTGTCTTTTTTCCTTAACTGACAGGGACTGAAATGCCCTCTGTGGGCTGTGATATAAGGTTCTCCCCAGAAATAAATGTTACCCCACTAAAAACACATCCACTGCCTTTGACAAGGTCTCCCATGAAGAATGTCTCGGCATGTTCCTTGGATGTAGAGACACAGGATCTTTTTCAAAACTAAGGGAATAGAAATGAATTCTTTTCCAGGTAAATTTTAACTAGCTCAGTTAAAAGACAGCAGAAGGACAGCAATACAACATTTTTAGTAGAGCACAGTCCTATACTGTTTGCCTTTCCAGTGAGTGAGCCTCCAAAAACCTCTCCATTCCAGGAAATTACCTGCACAGTAGCCAATTGCAAAAGACCTCTGTGAAGAGAAGTCACAGGCACACATCACTGAGGATCACAGAACTGAGTCTTTGAGTCTTGTACCTTTGCTATCATCTGCACCCTGGAAAACAGGTTTAAACCGACCTCTGATGCTTCAAAATAATCACCTACATACACAGACAGCTACACACCTTCTTTTCATATCTTGTCTCTTATCCTCTTTTTTTTTTTTTTTTCTTTTTGTGTGTGTTTGTTTTGTTTTAAATGTTCTTCTGTAAATGGGAACATCTTTGGTGTCACACTCTTCAACCTACCAAGCCTTTAAATCTTAAAAATCAATAGCACTTTGTTAAGTGTTACTTCATGCCATCCTTGAGCAGAGTTCTCTACAATGAAGTTTCATTGCATATTGTTAGGAACCTGAGAGCATTTTTACCCCACTGCAGGTAAGATGCTATCATGGTTAAACATGCTAGACCAAGTTGTATCAGCTAGTTCAAATTTGCTTTCTGCTACAAAGCAGAAGCACATAAAAGGATGGTCAGTGATTTCTGTTATGAAATTCAGCATCTGCTGAGTAAAATGTCTGCTTAAACCTTTTATAATTTCTCCTCTTGCCTTTCATTTCTTCCCATTCAATACCTTCTGTCATCATCTTACTGGAGTTCTGTTTTAAACATGATTTTAAAAGGAACTTCAGGAAGGTTCTGCAGAAGTGATATTTCATGAAAAGGCTGGAGATATCTGTCCTTAGAAGGTTTTCAGAGAGGTTTCAGAGAGGTCCAATCAGTCTTGTAGACTGCTCTGGATGAGAACAATTTCATTTCTATATCAGTACCAACAGAAAAGTCCCATGGGAGCTGAGAGATTTTGTCCTCCAACAACTCATTATCTTCTAATGTGATCATTAGTCCCTTCTGTGCAACCTACAACAGAAAGCCAAAACCAAAGAGGCAAAATCCCGTATAACAGCAATCCTTTGAATGTATGAAGTATTTCCCCAGTATCCTGATGTCAAGGCCCTGCTTTGTCAGGCTGTCAGACAGCCCAGGAATGTGAGAATAAGGTCTGCTCCAGGGGTAAAGAGTACTAAGAGCCAGTGGTCAGAGCTGGCACCAAGACTTCATGCTGATGCAGGATGAAATAAGCAGTAGAGTCCAGGTTAGACCTACCCAACATGTCACTGAGCCCAAGGCCTTTCCTTGAAGTAAGTCAGAGTTTCAAGGCATCCACTTTCTTCCTGAGTGGCACAAACTGTCTTACACTGCTGATAAATGTTCCACTTGAAGACACTGGAAGGTTTCAACTTTATACCATGCCTCATCAAGCACCAGAGAGGTGATTAAGCAGTGCTGGCACACAGTCTGTCTTATTGATTAATTACATTGGCACACCTAGAATTTGATTGTTCCCTACAACTGCTATTTATCTCAATACCTTGTTGCTTCTGGGTGTGTGATATATAACAACATGACTTCATAAAGGGGGTGCACTGTTTGTCATGTGAACGTCATAAACTACATATATCAGCACTGCTCATAGGAGAAAACACAGAAGAGAAATGTTTTTCTAAACTTCATTATTTCTTGCAGGTTCTTCACCTGACAGCTACTATTATTTTATAAGGGAGTCAGATGGCAGATAGAAACTTACATTTATATTATTTGTGATGGCAGTAGGCTTCAGTCCTTTCCACATTACTTTGTCGTTCTCAATTCTCATTGCCATTTCTCAAACAATAGACATTTTATCACACAACAAATCCATCCAATGACATACAACTAGAGCACCCAGAAAAGTCAGTGCTGTGCCTGCTTGGTTTTTCAGAGAAAAACTGTGTGTGTGATCTTGAAAAAATGTCATGAGAACAGTGCCCCAGCTGGTCCCTTTAAGAGTTAAAATAAAAGCATCACCAATCATTGTTGAAATGCATGAAATAGAAGCCCTAAGTCCCTCAGAGAAAGGAATGCAGGGATTGAATTGGAACCTTTAGAGAAGCTGAAATATATTAAGCCATATAGACATGAAATAGAAGTGTAAGTTTTAGTTTTAAGTAGAAATATATCTTAAGTGCCTTAAGAGACTACATAGCTTGTAAGAGGCCCTAAAGCCTAGTTTAAAGTTCAGTAGTGTTATTTTTCACAAGTTTAACTTACTTCCAGACATAACAAAAACATAGCAGAACTTTTCTTGCATTTCTAGAATAGATAGAACTATAAAAGTAAATAGATAGAACTATTCACATAAATAGATAAAATTATATATGCAAATTTTAAGTAAGAAACCAGATAGTACATTTGCATAAATATATAATATTATATATGTAGTTTTTGGGTAAGAACTGACACTATTTTCGTACTACTTTTGCTCATCAGAATTAAGCTTAGATTGATTTAGAAAGGATGTTTTAGAATCGTGTTTTTAGCTGATTGGAGGATTTATGAATAAAAAGCCCCTGTAACAGGGTGCAGGGTGGATAATGAAGAAGAAGAAAAAACTGCAAGAGCTGCTGCTGCTGCTCTTCTCAAAACATCAGAACCCTATGCCAGAAAGCTTTTAGCATGGACTTTAATACTTTGAACTCTTTGCCTTCGAGACTGATGTGTTCATGCAATAAACAACTTTACTACAATCAACAACTGCTCTTATTTCTTTGAACACCCAAGAGCCAGGAAAATCTCGACAAAGTATTCATCCCTAGGAAGTCTTATGATGTTCAGGAGTCTGCAGTGCCAGTCTCCCTCAGCGCAAGTACCCTTAGCCTAATTTTGTGACCTCAACAGATTTTTTTTTGCCTTCATGTTGACAGGAAAAAAAAGGGGGAAAAAAAAAATATAGGCTGCTGGTACATTAAAGGCAACTTTGGTCTGCTTTGTGAAACTTCTAATCTGCTGGCTTTATGACCAGGAATCTCTTTCTGTAAGTGTAAAGTAGATGCCATGTATATGCAGCACTGGACTTTACTGGGCATTTTGTAAATGTAATATAAAAATCAATATGAACTTTGGAATGATAACTCAGTTAACATTAAATTGCTGAGTTTTCCTGTCTATTTTATACAAGATTGATCATTGTAATTTTTTTTGCTTAGTTTAGTGAGGTAGAGCAAATTACTTTTTATTGTAATGGGCAGTCCATGTGGTTCATTTAACTTGCACCTCCAATAGTTAAATTACACACCTGCTTTTCAGCTAAACCTAAAATCTTGGCAATCCTTTCAAGTGTGTTTCTCAAGAAAAAAAGCATTATTGTGCAAATACTTCAAGGTGGGGCATGGAATCCATTCAGCTTTTCTGCTTTTTTCAGCAACCAGCACTGACTGCAGATTGAGAGTCTCAGATGCATATACAAGTTTTGCTACCTTGAACACTATCTCTGTTCACAGTTCTCTGATGTGGCAGTATAAGCTCCAGCACACAAATTCCTGGTCACCAAGCTGGGAGGCTAGCTGGATGAGGAAGGAGAAGCAGAGTGAGGAATCACCCTGAGCTGCTGCTCAGAACGCCTTGTACAGGAGCAGCCCTCAAAGCTCCTTGGAGCATCCAGGGATCCCCACTGCAAGTGAGCACTGCAGCTTTGGACATTGTAATTTCTCAGGACATTGTAATTTCTCAGGACTGTGTCCCAGGGTAATTCTAAGGATCAGGAAGCAAGCAAGAGACTTGCAGAAAAAAAAAGTTGGGGCACATATTTTAACATTTACAAATTATTAGCTGAGTAATGCAACAGCATAAAGAACATAATATTGTATTATTCTGAAATTGCATTTGTTGTACTGCTGTTGATAAACACAATCTAGGTAAGAACTCTCGGGATTTTCTTCAGTAAAAGAGACCCAGGCCAGTCAAAAAACCTGCTTGTTTGGAATGGAAACCTCAAATTTTAGCGAGACTAAAATACAAACCTGAAAAAGCTGCATCCCTGGTTTTGAGTCCCATGGAGAGCTGAAATATCTTCCATCTGTTACTAGTGAGACATGAAATAGTTTTTGGCCTTAATTCACTCAATTTTCTTTCAATGCATTGATTTCTCTAAGGTCTCCAAACATCAGTTACCACAATTACAATTTCCACTCAGAAATGGTGCTTTTGGTGAATTTAAGAGTTGTGATGGGGACATCAGGTGTTGCTGTGCTGTTGCTGCCAAACAATAGTCTTTGTCCAAACAGGCTGCCAAATACCCAGAAAACCCAAGAATGTGGCTACTGTAATTGTTTAAAAAAAATTTACACAAAAGAACACAAAAGAATCCAGCCTTTCTAGTCTTATCTGGTTCATGTACAGCTGGTCCATGGATATTCTAGATTAATCAATAATTTTTAATGCACCTGTACTGCAGGTAATCTCAGTATATGCACATAGCACAGATACATATGTTTGTGTCTGAGAAACCTCTCCCACAGCTCAGTTTCCCAGCCTACAACTGGTTTTGCCTTGACCAGAAAAAAAAAATCTATAAGAGAAATCAAGACAAAACCATGTAAAAGAAAAATTAAAACACCAGACATGAAAATACTCACTTTCTAATGTGCACCTCTATTGCCTGACACTTTAGTGTTTTAATGTTTTGAATGCATATATATTATGGGTTGTTGCTGAGATCAGTATGATCCCAATTTATACCAAGTATCTATTGATATTCTCAAACATATTCTTTTTCATTCTATTTCACTTCATGCTCCTTCAAGGACACAGGTGCTGAACTTTTATTTCTGATTTCAGGTAGATTTTCCTTCCTCAGGGTATGGAGAGAAGATTTTGAAAGCACTAAATTTTCATCTCTCAGATACAGCCATTTCCAAAACCAGCACTTTTGAAGAAGTTCAGCAATGGAACAATGTTTATGCCTCATGAAGTTTGTGTTCACAGTCTCATAACATCTTCAGTAAAAGAAACCCACTCCATGGCATTAACTAAAAAGGAAATAGCATGGAGTATTCTATTAGAACTAAAGAGGGTTGCCCAAAATTTCTACAAAACAACCCTTTGCCAAGCAAGTACAGTATGACCACTCTTGCAGTAAGTTTTCTACCAGTTTTTAATGAGAAGCAATTTAGATAACTCACCCCCCTCTTTTATTTTTATTAATAAACTGGACATCTGCCAAGAAAGTAACTACCCAAACTACATTAAAAGGATTTCACATGCAATCAGGTTCTGAACCTTAAACATCACCAAAAATTCCAGCAGTGACAGTACAGTATCTATGTAAAAAGAACAGAAATCATTAACAGCTGCTACAAAGATAAGTAAGAATTTAAGAACAGACTATCACAATTGGCCAAGCACCTGAATTTAGAGTTTGATAAAATAGCATCTTAATTTAGTACTAAATTCAAGGCATAGATTATTTTGCCAGTTTTCCTCTCTGTATTTACCAAGATTTTAGAAGTGTGGAAGAGTTTGCAGGCATGCAAAGTGTTTTAAAACACCATATTATTAATACTACCTTTATATTATCAATATTACCTTTACTTAACATTTAATTTCTTTTCTCCCTTAAAATTTCAAGGGACAATGAGATTTAGTTCTAATTTCTATACCAAATAAACCATTACTATTTTTAGCACAGGTGTCTCCTTGAGGTCAGAGTGAAAGATTTCATTTGGGCTAGCATAATTATATTGGGCCGCTCACTTATCACAGTGCTTACAAGAGTCCAGGTTTACCATCAGATCCAAGTCAGAAGAAAATAGATATTAATTTATAAGGTATCTAACAGCAACCAATAAGCAGCCAGTCCTTTTAATGCCTCTCGGTAATCAATTTCCATTTTAATCAGATTTACTGTCCTGGAAGATTGACACATCAATTACTAAGTTGTCAAAAAATTTATGTCATCCCTGCCTGAAGAGCTCTCATGAAGACATGTCACATTCCACCCACTCAATCACAGCACTGGAAACTGATCCATGACCATCAGTGTCACCTCCTGACTGCCCCTTGTGATGCTGCCACAGCTCATCCCTGATGATAAAACCACAGCCCCTTGTAATACCAGAATCCTACTCATGAGCAAACAAATCCAGGAGCTACTGTGTCAGCATTAGGCATGGTCCCCAAACATGGACACTTCTACTTCCTCCAGAGCTTCTTTTGCTGACAGGCTGATAGAACAGCTCATTTTCTCAATGGCCTCCAGGTTGCACCCCATGCATGAGTTATTAAATTCACAATACTTTACAAATTTTGAGTTCTTACGATGCAGACATTAAAGTTGTCATCCTACTGCACTGGAAAGAGTGCACACTCAGAAATGTTTTCAAACAGCATCAATTTCCTTATTGTACCTATCAAGCAACACACTATTACACTCCAGAGATCATATTTTCTCTTAGTTAAAATTTTCAATAAACTCTTAGAAATCTTTGCTGAGTTGTGAAAGAAACTCCTATTACAATTTCTGCTGGAATCTCAAAGCAGATTTCTTCTTTATTCAAATCCAAAAAATGATAACAAAACAGATTTACCATTTTAAAAAGAGGTCTGACACCTCAGCAGGCTCACAAAAAGGTCACTTAATTTAACCTTAATAAAATGCACTGTATAAACTTTGAAATATAGGCCTTGATTCAGGATTCAGAATTCCTCCAAGGACCAAAAGAAGGCAGAAACCCATCCTCCTCTTCCAGGGTTCCAGAGCAGCAACTGTAGCACTGAATAATGCACTGTTGTCCCATTTGAGATGGTTTCTCACTCAGAAGAGAATCAGGTGGCAGGTGAAAGAAAAGGGAAAAAACTGGTGCATATAATGACCTTATTGAGTCCTTAAATCTAAATATTCTCTCAAGTAATACACCTATTTCCCAAATTAATCAAAAAAGTAGTAAATAACAGTAGCATGAGGAAAATCAGCTTGTGATTATTACATAAAAATTTTGCAGGTTTTATGCTGAATTGCTCATAACTTGGGAAAAATATGGTGTTATGACATGAGACACTTGAAACTAAAACTAAATAAAACTCAAATTACGCTGGCAGGAGGTGGAAAGTTCAGAAGTGAACATAAAAGAATCCTGATGCAAATTTCTTCAGCTGCAATAAATGATCTGAATCAAATTTGTAAGCATAGGTCATTCTTGATTTTACTGATGTGAAGGTTGGATACATAGGCAACCTTGAGTACTATATATTCACTTCCAGTTACTATGAGAATTTTCCCAATTTATAAATAATTGCACAAATATTTGAGTTAAGCATAACCTCAAGTTAGGTTGTTTATCAATAGGTGCAATTATTAAAATGAAAAGAAAAAATTAAAAAAAAGAAATCTGAGTTGTCCATAGCATTTATTCAATTTTTTAAACATTCTTTTTCAGCTACTGCAGAATGGGATGTTTTCCTGGAGTACTAAGACTCAAACATCTCAGTCCCAAACATCACCTGCGCCAACATGTGGACCTTAAGGCTTGGAGTCACATCCTGTACATAACAGAGATTCTTTGCTTTAAAATACATATAGAATAGTCATTAAAAAATGCTGTAGTTTTTTGGTCAAAACAGCCTAAAATTTCTATTAAATACAAAAGCAGTTTCCTGAGTTACCAGAAACATGGATTCCCCCTCTTAATTACAGCTATGGTTGCTGAGGAATTTGTACCCTGAGGAATATACAGATGATGTACAGATGTTGTACTGAGCCCACATTTTCCTCCATTTTTTCTTATAAACATTCACATGGTGTCTTCTGCATAATTGAATTTAGATTTTTATGATCATGGTATTAATTATGAAAGGTAAGATAACAGTCATCAGTCTTCAGGTCTAGTCTACAGTAAATTGGCTGCATCACTTTAAATTAAAAACTACTGTGAATTGATGAAATAATTATAAGACTTTATTTATGTGAGACCTGAAATTAATTGTGCTAGAACCTACTGATCTCTACATACAGTAGATCTATAACACCTCAAAACTACTGTTACAATTGGTCTTTGAAAAAGTCATAGTCATAGTACTATTCAAATGGAAATGGGATGAAAGCAAATTAATACTAAACCTAATGTAACAAATAAATTCTGAGATCTCCATGGCAATGTGTGGCAAAATAATTATTACTTTCATTGTAGCAATTCAATACATTTAGAATTGTGACCGTACTCCTTCCCCAAAATATTTCAATGAAGATTACATCTAAAGGATAATTTTATATTCTCTAATTTCTGAGTCAAATAGTATTAACATCAAAAAACAATACAACTGGATCAGTGTAAAATGATCTTAGGCTACATGCTAGCAGATTCATAGTGTCTAATTCTGGGAAAAAAAAAAAAAGACAAAAACAAACAGACTCTTTTCTCCCTATCCTCCCTCAGGTCTGAGGAATATTATTGCCCTTGAAGTTCTGCCTGGAGTTGTGGAAGTGATGGACGCATCATATCTTCCTAATTTTTCTACATGCCCTTCTGTCTTTATCATAAATGCTTCATGCATTGCTCACACAACAAGCGCAACAAAGAATTTTAGAGATTAAGACAATACCAGAGATTGTTGCTCCCTGCTCTGCCTGAAGCTCTTCAGTGAACCTGCTTAGTCCCTTTGATTCCTGTGAACCACTGGAAACTGTTGAGAATTAGGTCCCTTCTAGAGTAAACCTTCCTCTGAGCACAGGATAGGAGCTTCTACCCATGGACAATCTCTAACACTGGACATCCAACCTCATATCCAGCTGCAGTAGGACATATTCTGTTTTCCCAAATCCCCATATTAGCTAGTTGATATTTCCTTTTTCACTATTTTCATCCCCCAATGCCAAAATTTCTCCATCTCTGTAGCCTCCTTCATAGGAGGTAAAACACTCAGCTTGTTCTTCATCCATTCAGTCCTCAAGTATTTTAATAGTCTAAGCTTAAGAGAAATTATTTATGCATATGAATTTACAACTTCTACAGAAATTTCAATCCTGTTGAATAATTTCTAACTGATATTTCCTTTATGTAATTACATAAAACATAGTAGCTCCAACTGTTCCACAATTTTTCCAAAATCTACTTTAGACTAACAGTCCAGTCATCTAGTTTTGAACTATATACATTCAAGCCTAATATTTGCTTAGTATTTCAAACACTTGAAAATGACTATTAATGAACTAAACCTTTGTTTTTTTTCAATCCTTCTGCAACTTCTGAAATTAATTTAAGAAGGGGGCTGCTTATTAAAGTAAGTGCAACTTATCTGGGTATCCATTAATTTTTTCTGCAGTTTTTAAGTCTTAGATTTATGGCATTTAACACAAGAACAATCTTGATTTTGCCTCATATAAAGCTCTTGCACACATCTGGCCTCATTTGTCTTCTAACAGGTTTGTGCTCTTGATAGGTTACTAACAGTTTACAGTTAAAAAAAATAATTACAGCTACTTTGCCCACTTTGGCAAGAAAAGACTTTTTTTGATATCTGAAAAGCATTCTTAAATATTTTTAAGCGTTATTCATAGTTTGTCCTCTTTAAATAATGTCCAAAAAAAATGGCCTTTATTGTTTCCAGCTCTAGATTAGCAGCTCCTTGAAACCCCAAATATATTTACTATTTGCTTGCATTGTATTCTGTTTGCTTAAAAAGCCATCTAAGGTCAAGCCTTGATGTTTTCAATTTACTCATCTGTGATACTCTATTCTAAAAATCAGTTTCTCCTCATTTGCTAAGATCGGGTCTCTGTAGCTTATGATATGTCAGATGCAGAGTGAAAACAGGTATGGTTTAGAGCATATTTTTGTATTAGCTGCATGAAGTTTCTTCCATTACCATCTGAAGAGAAGCCCTGTTCTTACACAGCCTTTTTTCCTCTTACCCCATTCTAATTTGTGATTATAAAGCAGACTGGAGGCCTGAAGCAGTTTCTAAATTATAATCCATCATGCATATTATCTGTTATGACATCTTCCCATAAGCAATTAAAGATTGTTTATGCCTATGACTTGTCAGTTCCTTGAACATGGTAATCTCTTTTTTGTTGTTGTTGTTTTGGAAGAAAATATGTCCTTCTTAAAAAACAGTGCAATGCTAACACGCTTGGGGTTTTTGAGCTCTTCAGTCCTCTTAGCCACCCCACCAAACTGTGGTTACACCAAAGTTAACAAGTACCAAGCTGGACTCAGAGAACTGACTGGACACCTCCATCATCTCTTTAAAATCTCTTTCTGACCTCTGGGTGATAGCAAAAATTTTGGAAAAGCCACGTGGCATCAAGCACTGCAAAGACCATGACACTTGTCTAGACTTCCCACTAATTTTGGGAAGTTCTCTTGCTTACATTACCTAGACCTTGAGATTCTCTCTGTAGCAGCAGGGCACACCTGGGGTACCGTGTCTGCAGGAGCTCTTGCTAAGGCAACACTCCTCAGTGCCACACTGCAGACACCCTTCAGCCCAGTACGTGTTTGCAAGGGGTGTCACAGACTTTGCTGGATGTCACACAAATACAGTGTAATGATAAAGCATTCTAAAAGACAAAACTACAGAAAATACTTTTTCCCCCCCATTTTTTACAATGATTTTTATTGAGCAATTCACTATCTATTCTAGAAATACTAAATGTGAGACATAAATAGTTTATGTAAAAAATTTTTATAAAGTTATCTGCAGAACTCCAACCAAATTAGATACCTGCCAAGAAGGGACTGGAAAAATTAATTCCAAATACTATAAACTGCAAATTTTTTTCACTGCAACAACAATCTGGGCAATACCAGGCTTAATCAGAGCCCAAATATATAGAGGATCGTGAGAAACATCTCTTATACCTAATTTTTCTGTTCTGCAAATGCTTAATGGCTTTTTTTTTCCTTTGGAAATACTTATTTGGATACTAGAAGCTAAATTTATGGTACTAACATGAGAAAAGTAAAGGTTAGTATTTTTTCTAATCTACATTGTAAATTAATCTATCCTGGAACAATCACCACATTTTTTTTAGAGCAAGAGATTATTAAAGCTTTAAAAATTTTTAAAGTTTATGAAGCTCACAACATAAGACATACAAAACATCCAGCACACAGCTGGATAAACATATCATGTGATGGGCGATCAACTGGCCCACAAGTTGGACACAAAGGGTTACAGAGAGTGGGGTGACATCAGATTGGTGACCTGTCACTGCTGGGGTTCCACAGGGCTCCATCCTCAGCTCTGTGCTCTTCAACATATTCATTGCCAACCTGGATGCAGGACTGGAAGGGATACTGAGCAAGTTCAGAGACAACACAAAACTGGGAAGAGCTGTTGACTCCCTCCAGGACAGGGAGGCCCTGCAGAGAGACCTCCACAAATCTGAGGGCTGAGCAATCACCAACCACGTGAAGTTCAACAAGGGAAAATGCCAAATTCTACACCTGGGATGAGGCAACCCTGGATGCGTGAACAAGCTAGGGAATGGGATTTTGGAAAGCAGTGCCGTGGAAGGTGACCTTGGGGTCCTGGTTGATGGCAAGTTGAAGATGAGTCAGCAGTGCCCTGGCAGCCAGGAGGGCCAGGATTGTCCTGGGGGGCATCAGGCACAGCATCACCAGCCAGGCAAGGGAGGGGACTGTCTTGCTCTGCTCTGCACCGGGGAGACCTCACTCAATAGCTGGGGGCAGTTTTGGGTGTCACAATATAAAAAGACATCAAACTGTTAGAGACCATCCAAAGGAGGGCGATGAGGATGGTGGAAGGCCTTGATGGGAAGTTGTATAAAGAGCTGCTGAGGTCACTTGGTCTGTTCAGCCTGGATGAGACTGAGGGAAGACCTCATTGCAGTGCGTAACCTCCTCATGAAGGAAAGCAGAGGGACAGACACTGATCTTGTCTCTCTGGTGACCAGTGACAGGACCTGAGGGAATAGGCTGAAGCTGTATCAGGGGAGGTTTAGGCTGGATAATAGGAAAAGGCTTTTCACCCAGAGGGTGTTTTAGCACTGGAACAGGCTTCCCTGGGAAGTGATTGCAGCACCAGCTGGACAGAGTTCAAGGAGGGGTGGTACAATGCTCTCAGGCACATGGTGTGACTCCTGGGGATGGTGCTGTGCAGAGCCAGACACTGGATTTTGATGGTCCTTGTGGGTCCCTTGAACTCAGTTTATTCTGTGATTCTGTGAAAATAACCTCTCATTTGGAAAAAAAAAAAAAAAAATCTACATAGTGTTCAGCTACTCTTGCAAATCTTGCACCCTTTTAAATATGTCTCTGACTGAGTCCAATATGGTGTATAAAAGCAGAACTTACAACGTATACAGATACTGTGCAAGTCAAAAATTAATACTAGAACTTCATAAAAGAATTGTAGATGTATGAAGTCAGCAGAGAGACACATTTGACCCAGCCATTCTGTACGGGATAGCGCTGCCCCCTGCCTTCCTGCTTAAAGGAATTTCTGTTCAGTTGGTATTGATGAATTTTAATTCGGTCGGTTTTAAATCCTCTTAAAACTGATTGTTCCACTGAGTAGATATTTCAGGCACACTGGACAGCTGTATTAAATGTTTTTCTTTGGGATTTGATTACTTACAGTACATTGAGTTTTAATGCATCAGCCTGTGTTAACACTGGATTGATAGTATCTCGACTGGTTACTATCCAGAGTTATTACAACATGATTTGCAGGCTGCTGAGAGTAAGCTCTGGATTCTGCCATGTAAGTTATCAGAAATTCAATGTTCCTACATATCACAGAAGAACAGAAAAATTCCATATACAATACAGCTTTATCATACAGCTCAATTTTCAATAGGAAACACTATCTAAAAATAACAAATAAACACGACACATGCTAAAGTACGCATGCATAAAAAAAAAAATTCCAGCTGTAAAAGTCTTGATCTATATACAAACCTTTACAGTGCAGAGAATCACAATGAATTTTAATGGATTGGCTGTCCTAGTGAAAGACTTAGTTCTAACACCATTAACAATATCAAATATATCTACTGCAGCACAAGGTCACTCTAGAAGGATGGTACCATCACAGTTTACCACTTTCTGAGTAAGAATGCTTCTCTTTACCATAAGCATTTTTATCTACCAACTACCTTTTTATTTCTCCAGGCCAGCATTAATGTCATATTCAAGTATCACTTTATTTACAAATTCTAAGTAGCTACCTATAGTCTCAATAACACCACTGTCTTATCAAGGGGAAGAAAAAAACTGATCTCTAGTTCTGAAATGTCTGAATTGTTAATAAAAAATACAGAAAACTTTTATATATTAGCATGCCAAGAGCTGCTTATGGTATCATAGAAGATTAGGAAAGACTTTTAAGAATATGGAATTCAATCACTAACCCAGCACTGCCAAATTCATCACTAAACCGTGTATCTCACTACCACATCTACACATCTTTTAAATACACCCAGGGATGGTGTCTCAAGCACTACCCTGGGCAGTCTGTTCCAAAGTTTCACAGCCCTTTCAGTGGAGACATTTTCCCAAATATTCAATCTAAACCTTTCTCCTCAAGTCATAACTTGAGGTGATTTCCTCTCCTCCTATAATAACTTGTTATCTGAGAGACGGGGCTGACCCCCACCTTGCAAAAACCTCCTTTCAGGTAACTGTAGAGGTGCTTCCATGGTTTCTAGGACATCAATAACCCTTGCCTCTTTGCTGTCACATGCATCTCCATCCCCTATTTCCCCTGAGATGGCAGGCCAAGGGACCTTGCTAGCACATCCTCCTTCAAATATCGGCATGCTACTCCCAGGCTTATCTCTATCAAAGCAGTTTTTATTCTCTTTTCTCTTCAAAATAGTTTAAAACTCTTTCAGTGATCCCTCTCAACTCCTTTTCAATGATCCTTTTCCCTCTTTGAGACAAATGTACCCCCTCTCTTGCCAGCAGGCTTGGTGTCATGCAAACTGATCTGTCATCAAAAAGTTGTACCAAGCCAGTGACACCAGGGTCAGAGACAGGTCTTGGTGTGCTGACTCTTTCTGCTTCTTCCCGCATCACTCCCTGCAACTGGAAGGACAGAGGAGGACACTGCTTGTGCTCCTGATGCCTTAACCAGTCCTCTCAAAGCCCTGAAGTTGCTCATTTGCCCTTGGACTCCCTGCTGGGCCTTCAGAGCTGCCTACCTGGAAAATCAATAATGATAATAATCTGAGGATTGTAGCAGGGTGAGGAACTTTCTTTTCACGACTTTAATCTGAGCTGCAGGTAGGCAGCAGATTTCTCAAACCTGGTGTGCATACTAGTCCTCCTGCTCCCTCCAGAAAGGAGGCTCCTATGAAAATGACACCTTCTTTTTCTTATCAGAAGGAGCTTTGATGCAGGGCATAGACCCACTTAGCTTGGTAACCAACGCCTCTGTTCTAGATGAACTGTCATGCTCATGATTGTTTGGTTCCACTTGCATATGGAACCATTGTCTTCATGCAAAGGCACCTTGGAAGGTGGGGCAGTCCCAGAGGAGACATCAGACACCTGCTAGACCAGGCAGTAACTTGTAGCCATGGTTCCCTATCCTCTAAGTCTCTGTGTTTAGCCAGACAACAAAATATTAGAGAACCCTGCATATTGTGTACCCTTTCTGCATGTGGGGCCTGTTTCAGGGAATGTCTCAGGTGTGAATGGTTATGCAACCTCGTTTTATATTGGGCTGCTGGTAAAAAGTAATGTAGGCATAATTTTCAAGAATTCTTGTAAAGATACTTTAATCTTGGGAAACAATAGAGAGGGAAGCACCTATTTCATTGATAAACCATCATAAATTTAACCAATTATGTTCTGCAGGATTTTACTTAAAATGAAATGATTCTTTACCTCCTGATTTCCAAGATAGCATACTCTCCTGTGGGACAGGAAGAATGAGATGTCAGCATTTAAGCATCTTAATTGCAACACTCCACTGATACAGCCCAACTCTCACCACTGATTTACAGAACAAAATTCCAGATTTTTTATTTATGCTATTTTAAATCAGAATTGATTAAAAATACTTAGCTGACTTACTAGAATGAGCAAAGATGTAACAAGAAACTATTTCAGGCAAAAATCAATAGTATGTGGTCAGCAGAAGAGATCACCAACATTTAAGTCCATTTCCATGACAGGTTTTTTGCCTCTCAAATGATAAAAATAAATTGTATTATTCAGTGGCCATTCATCCACTTTCATTTCCAAATGCATTTTACTTCTTCAAGTTTAAGGACATAGATATCTTCTGTTTCTTAGCTTTGGAAATTTGAGCTGCAAAACAAAACAAAATGACATTTCACTGAAGTGATATTCCTTGGCTTATACCCTGAGCCATTAGGCTATTGCACAGACAAAGAGATGCCATTGATTTACTCCAGTGTCATTTTTAAAGTACTGAATGAACACTAATTATTTCTCTTAAATAAAAAGCCCTGGCCTTTGGCAAGTTAGAAGTGTAGCCTTTGATCTGTCAGAAAAGCATTTCAGAATTCCAGACTGAGGTATGAGGGACTACAGAATCTCTTTTGAGGAATTACAAGGCTCTTCTATCTCATTATTTTCTATTTTGACTAGTTCTGTACAATCTCACACTGAAGTGCAGCAGTGTAACACATCTCAGGATTCACCAGTCTGATACTTTAAATACTAGACTGCAATGCCAGTACTCCCCAAGGGCCACACAGGGAGTAGAAGAGTTTGAAATAAATATTCTGCCCCACTATAATGTCTGTCCAGATCCTTCAAATTCAGTTTTCCACCCCAGAGCAGGTAAATGTATGAAATTGCTGCCTACCTGTTCAGATTTTGCAGTTCTGTAGCTGCATCACTCAACAGATCTGCACTACCTACCAACTAAAATGCTCAGTGACTCCAAACAGAGCACAAAACCTTTCTGGGAAGCAAAGCAACACAGCTTTCATTACTAAAGTTGTTACACTTCACTCAAAAATATGAAGTAATAGGGAACTGGGAGATGATTTTACACATTCTTTGTCTTACTTCATCATACATGCCTGTCCTGGATAAATGAAGTCAGGATGGCTCCTCTATAAAACACCTAGCCTTGCTGTTCAAAAAACCCCAACAAGGAACTAAAAATTACCCCAGTGTTAATCAACAAAGCTGTAAGATCTAGAGGTGCTTAAAAGCCACAGCCAAGCAACAAAGAAAATGTTTCTGAAGAGTTCTCAATAAAGACACATTTTAAGTAGAACCTAATGTGAAAATCAGATTTTTCCAATAAAAACAGTTAAGAAAAACTTGTCAGCCTTCATATTTTTGGCATTTATCACCTTTGCAGACTGCCCCATTCAAATGGAATCAATGCAGTGTTTATAAAAACCCAGGTTTCTGGGTGGTAAACAAAAAACATTATAATCTTCAAAATTTAGGTGCTTCTCTTTATGCAAAATTCCTTTGTAGCAATAAAAGCTGTCTAGAAACAACAGAGTATTGTCAAAAATGAAAAATAACCAATCACTCAAGTTTCAGTGTTGACTTCACTGGCATCAAAGGAATAAGCATGTTTCAAAAAATCAGGGAACTTGGAAACTTGGTATTGACAAAACCCTTTCTCTTCACGACAGGAAATTTTGCAGAATAACTAATTAAAAATCCTTTACCAGGAAATAACACCAAAGTAATATTCCTACAATCTATCTTAAGTGGATGTCAACTTTTCATTTTTTCCCCTAAACAAAACTGACACTTACAAAAATAATAGCTTTGTTTTAACAATCTGTTTTTTCAGAGCAAAATAATTTTTATGTAGTCACTGCATCTAAGCCTTAGAGATTGCCAATATTAAGCTGCCTCCTCCCTTGTGAAACCTGTATTGGCATAAATGAGATGCAGAGAAATTTATATTAACATTTCTCCCAGCCAAAAGACCACATCAAGCTGCTCTATTGCCCTTGAAGGAGGAATAAGACATATTTTATCCATTCTCAAAAGGATATACACAGGTTTTCTATGTATCAGAAATATCAGAATACTTTATGACAAGAGTGGTATATTAACACCTTGCAGAACAAAAGAATGACTGCAAGAGAAAGAGATCTTGGGCCAAAAAAATCATAAGTGTCATTGAAAAAGCCTTTTCCTCTTCTTGGAGCCCCTTTTCTTCACCTTTGCTTAACTCATATTGAGACAAATATGCTCAAATCAGTAAAAGCCATCTTGGAAAAAATGAAACTTCTTAGTTTCTAGATTTCCCCAAAACTGATTTACAGCAAAGAGTCCAATCTGAATGCCTACAAAACAGCTGGCTTGGAGGCAAAAACAAACAATAAAAGCCTGTCATTGAACAATTTCTCTTTAGGCATATGCCAGATCTCAGAATGTGCTGAAATTATTAAACAAATATGGTCTATTCAATTGAAAATAAGTCCCTTCTCAGTTACTCAGTTTTGTTCAGAAGGAATGAGATAAGGGAACTCTTCCATTTCACCTTCTGCATTCCTTCCACCAGATTTCCTGTCAAAGGAGGACAGGAGTTGTCTCCTCCTCACAATTACTGGCATGGAAGTACCTTTAAGTGGGATTTAACTCTGGAGCAGGCTCTGCTCTGAACAAGCAATTTCAGAATTGCCTTCCAGTCTATATCTTTCTATGCTTCTACTGAGCTTTATGGGTAGCAGACATATCAGATAGTAAATTAATGTTCCACTTGGAGCTTTTCTAGAATCTGCTCTCACCTACATAACCTGATCGATAAATATCTTCTATCCATGGCATTCTTATAGTGTTTGTACTATGTGACCTCATACAGTAGAACAGATTTCAAATATTTTGAACATCAATTTCAACCACAAAATGGATTTGACCATTTGTGGGACTTTTCCTATCTTCAGCTGACAGTAAAATTACCAGATTTTTCAGGGAGACAATGTTCAAGGTCAAGAAAGCACACTCCTATGGTAGAGGACAATCCAAACTCATTTGTTTACTACCAGCTTACACTTCCCTCCCATACTACATCTATCATAAATTCATACTAGCTGGCTATGAAAAACAAACCAAACCAACCAATCAATAAACCATACCAACCAAATAAATGTGCAAACAAAACAAAAAAACAAAACAAACAAAAGCAAGCAAGCCAACCAAACACGAAAAACCCTTCCACCCACTCTATCAGCATTCTAATAGTACTGTTTTTATAATCAACTTAAACAAAAATTTCCTGGTAAATAGTAACCACCTAAACATTTCATTCTTGACAGTAAAGACTTCAAATGTTGTTAGCTTGACTCTGAAAGTGAGACTTACAGACCAGAATGGTCAGCCCCTTTGTTAAAACTTAGCAATTTCCATCAAGTTTGAAAGAGTGGAAATTTAAGTCTAAGGTTTCCACTGTTAGGAAAAGCAATTATGTGATTCTCTCTAACTATGCTTTCTGTTGAAGATAGCAACTATACTGCTTTCAAAAGCCACAGCGCCTACTGCCTCTTGCAGATTCAGGAGCTCACATGATGGCAAGTAGGGAAAAAAGCTGAAAATACTGTAGCAAGGAAATACAGAGCATGGAAGATAATTGGGGAATCAGATGGTATAAATGAAGACTACAGAGATTCATTGAAAAGATGAACACAGAGGTGGTGCAAGGGAAGAGAATAAAATGTAAATGGGATTAGATTACTGCAGCTGGAATGTGTAAAATTAACTGTAAAATAAAGCTTTTATTTGGTTGCTGAAGACATACTCCAGATAACTGAAGCATAAATATCAGGTGTCTTAGATAACTTCTATCAGGAACATTGTTCCAAGTAAGTTAACACAACCTTTAACATGTCTTTTGAAAGTCCTAAGAATTCTTCAAAACAAAAGAATATTTCCTGAACAACGGAAGCACTAAACTTATGCTATAGGACAAGGATAATTTTAAAGGAATAATCTCTCAACATTCTTGCAATTATACCAAGGAAGAAAGGAAAGACAATTGTTCAAATATATTAGCATCTTCAAATTATATTAAACAATTAAAGCAGCAGCAACATGCTCTGATCCACAGAAACAAGCATTATAAACAGAGACAGCTTTACAAATGTTACAGCTGAAGTCACAATTCTTAGCAGGGATATCACTGCATCTATATTATTGCAGTTGGAATACTTTCATTTCTCCTCCTTTGTGCACAAGGTACCAGCAGGATTTGAATTCTTGCTCTAAGCTTCTTGTTACCATGGTGGTAGATTCAATCACCTGGAAATCTATCTTTGTATAAACCCTTTGAAAAAACTATTACTGTTCTCTCTTCATTCCAGGACACATGGCAGAGAGAGTGAGTGAACACTTTCAAGTCATGCCAGAGTTGTTTCACAGAGAAGAAATAAATACAAAACTTCCAGATCCAGAGTTTCACCTTTAACTGCTCTGCTTTCTTCTCCTGCAAATGTTTGAGTATCCCTTCTACTCATCAGGAGAGGTGATCAATCCTCAATCAAATGTTTTATAAACACTCTCTTTTGGTCAAACAGTTATGACCTACAGGTACTTTCTCCTCCTACAGCAGTAGGACACCCTGCATTTAATCCTCTATGTCTGGCCAAAACTGTTGTTCCAACAAAATAAATCATAATGAGAAGACACCTAAGTATTTAAACCATCAGCTCTGTTTGTTCCTGAAGACTGATGTGAGGTCTCCTGGCATTGCCAGCCCCAATCCATAAGGCTGGGTGTATAGTACTCTGCAACATCAGTGTGACTTTGCAGGCACTCCCTTTGTGTCACTGCGACTTGGATTTAAACACATTTAGTTTTTGCTTCCCTATCATCAGTATAAACAGCATGTAGGGAAAAAAAAAAAAAGACGATTTCATGTAATTGACCAGAGCAAATAATAGCACTGAACATATTTATTGTATAAAGAGTTTCCAACCACATAATCCAAATGCTTACAAGACTGGATGAGTGAAAGGTAATTTATCATGGATACCTCTGTAAAAGCGAAGTTTACAGGAAAGATGTGAATACTGAAAAAGTTTCTGGCTTGACAACTGGGTTTCGAAAAGACTGATGGAGAAACACTTGGAATTGAACAGAGAGGTACTCACAACATAACACAGTTAAAGTCAAAAAGGTGTACAGCAATTAAAACTCACATTGGTATTTGAGAGGACAAAAGAGATTAGACACCTAGAAATATACCTATCACATAGAGATTCCAGGGAGAAGGCTTTGACCTATTTTTCTAGCAAAACTAGCCACCTTCACCCTCCCCTTGTGATTCATCAAAACTGGAACAATTTCCAACTGAGCTTCACATGAATTTTATCAGAATAACTTTGAATTACTACAATTAATGTTCTTGCACACACATTTTGCAATTGATTTAACATCCCTATTGCTTCCTCTGAAGGCTATAATTAGCACCTCAGCATTCAGGGTTACTTGCAGTAAAATTTGCCAGCAGTAGGTCTTTATCTTTGTTGACATATGGAAAGGTGTCCTTCCAGTAATTGGTGAAGGACAAAGCCATGGCGGTTGCCATACCAAGAAAGGAAAACAAGCAAGAGGTAAGAAAGAGGATTGAAAAAAGGGTGAAAATGTTTTGTGGGAGAACAGGAACGTTTTTTACTTCTTGCCTGATGAAAAAAAAAAAAAAAAAGCTACACAAGGTACTGACTCAAGATTTGGGGTTCTCCTAGAACCCACTACTTGCTTTAAAGCAGTTGAAAGAGATCCATGAGAAATTTTTTTAATTTCATGGTTAACAGCAGAACGACAATGACGTGGCAACAAGGTGCACCTCTAAGCCAATTTTAAAATATAACTTATTACTAGTATTTCAAAACAAATGCCACTCATAGAAGATCAGAAGGCCAAATTTACAGTTGTGGTATCATGAAAGCAATGCTGGAAGTCACAGGTCTGAGTTTTCAGTCAGGCATAGAGAGAACTCTCTCACCTTACTTGGGAAGTAATCCACAATAAAAAATATGTCCCTGCCACATATGACAGATCTAAACATGCCCAATTTAGAGCTTCAATGGTGAAAAAAGTGCATGGGTAATTACAGAAATGGCATAAGAATTCATAAAAATAACCCTGTGTTCAAGATTTAAGTTCATGGGCATTTTTTTCTTCAGGATATTTCTGATGTCAATGTTTCCAATACATGATTCAAAAGCCATACATCTTCACTGTCCATTAAACTGTTGACCTTCAGGCACCAGATGCTTTTATCAATTTTTTTTTAATTAACCACAATAATGTAATTGACACTCATTGTACATCCAGTTTTAGTAACCTCATGCTGTTTCTTGAGAAATACTGCATGATAATACCATAACTCTCTATCATAAGTTTAGTGATATAGTAAGTTTTAAAACAGAGCATATAAAACAAAAATACTAAAAATCTGTTCATTCATGCCTCTACAACATGAAAATAGATATCAGCTTAAGACATATGCTGTTTAGTTTTCATGTTTAGTATAAAGCAGTATTTCTTCATTCAAAACACTATTTTTAATAATTTATAATAAAATGTAATCATCCCCCTTGTATTTATAACAGAACAAACAAATGGTTAAAATGAATGCAATAAAATCAATCTATTTTTAATTATTTCTTCAGTGAAGAGCACTAGGAAAACTAGGTATTGGAAGCAGATGCTGGAGGACACAACAGTCTTCCCAAGCAGTGGCTTGTGTGGGTTTAGCACAGTTCTTCAGTTACCCACACTCCTTAAAAAAAAAACAAACAAAAAAATATAAAGGCATCAGTGGTTCTCAAGTTCTCCATTAGATATTTTAATTGGAAGTTCCAGTTAATTTGTGCTGAGCACAAATCATCACCAACCACATGCTTTCTTGGTTACTGACAGATGACATCACACACAGATTCCAAGTGCACAGGGCAGAGTGGCATAAAACATCTCTGCTCATGGCTAAAATTAACTTGCATTCACTTTGTTTACTGTTTCAGACAGAATTTTTCCCAGCAGAAGAAACCATTAAAATTGGAAAAAATATCTAGACTACTGGTAGCATGTGTCTGTGCAAATGAATCATGAATAGCCTTGCACCTGTCTTTTCATATATCATTTACTCTGCAAAATATTTATTAAATACATCCCTAGAAGTTACTTTTCAACCATTCACTTGTTGCTTTATACATCATGGCTGGAAGATTTTTTTGCCTCTGCTTCCATTCACTGCACTAACAGAACATAAGCACACTCAGCATTTCATTTTTATTTTGGGGATTTAATTTTTATTTTGGGGATTATATTTTTAAACTTCATTTTTAAGTTAATAAAGCCACAGATAAAACAGTTTGAGTAGAAATTTCCATAAGTCTTTCAAAGATTTTTCTCAAGGTTGTCTCACACTAAATTAGCTTTCTTTGCCCAAACTATTTAAGCTGTCAATTCAGCATCATTTGTAGCAACTAAGTCAGGGACACCTGAAGTCTGATCTGCAAACAGCAGATATTAGGAAACAATCTGCTAAAGAATAAAATTAATAGGCAGAGCTTTTCTGTCCCATGTTCATTTCCCCTTTTTTGTTTAAAAAAGGAAGATCCATTTTGAGCTCTGTTCTAGTCAGACATGCATGACAACCACTTAGACATTCTGTAAATGTATCATGAGGTTGAACTCTAGGGAAGAGAGAAATTTTGGATGTACACCTATTCTCCAAAAAGGCACTAGAAAAGCAGGCAAACTCAACTTAATTACAGCCACAGCAAGAAAAAAGCAATGCAATTATTCACAAAGAACTTCTCTCTTTTCTAAATTATGTTCTATAAGTAACTCCATTAACATGATGAACCCAGAGGAAGAAAACTGATCAACAACCTACAACAGAACTTAATGACCAACATTTTTCTTTTTAAATAGTGAAGAAATTGGTTTATCTCAAATTTAGTAATACAGAAGTTATTAACATTTAGAAAGCAAGAGGTTATTTAAGAAGTTGTGTGTGAGATGAACTTGGAAAAATCTAACATTCCAAATAAATTTACTAGATTAGCTGTTTCAATATATTGTTGTTTATACTGAAAAAAATGTTTTTAATCTGTTGCTACTATTGGCTATACCTCTAAAGAGCAGCAGTAATGACAAAATCACTTTCTACAAGATTAGTGAGGGTGCTCTATTAAATTAGCATCAGACTACAAATCATATTTAAAACACATCTTGATAAATATATGTTACTCTGACTTTGTCCAGGCTAAGAGCCATACCTGCTTGAAAAACACAACGAGAGACCGATGCAAATAAAATTGTCAATTTTAAGCTGTCTGTTTAAATTTCATCATCTTCTCTCCACTGCACTGACAGATGACAGTGGTCTTGCCACCAAGGAAAAAGCTGAAAGGGAGCAAATTACTCTCTGTGGTGCTTCACGATATATATTGTAAGGTTAAAGCATGGGAGGGAAGACAATAGCAGAGGGTCAATACCCCCAGGAAAGCAGGCTCAGCCCTACAAATTAAAACCAGAACCATCATTTACTTGGACTCTGCTAGGGAAAATATCATGCACTCCATATCAGCCCCCAGTGAGATTTACAACACCAGAACAGATTGTAAATATCAAATTATTACTTGTTGGACCAACTGGCATTATATTTGATTAGTTCCAGTTTTAATTGCTTTCTCTCACGTAGTTTCTCTGTTGGGGCACATCCCACTTGCTAAAGGATTATTCCAAAAGTAGCTCCTGCATATCAAGGCTTTCCCCAGGAGTTTTCTTTCGTTTGCAAGCGTTGTCTACGCTGTCAAGTCTGAAGACATGGATAACAATTTCAGGCACAGCAGATCCTTTTCATTGGCTGCATATCTCGCTAGGAACCATGACACATGCCAGGGTGATTCTGTGGCAGTTTTGGTGTGTTACAGGTGAACTACACCGCCCATGTGGGGACAGGCATTCCCAGTTCTTTTGGGGTGTGCTGCACACCCATGCTGAGCACCAGCCACTTCTGCTGTGCAGAAGCAGTGTCCACATGTGAACACATCTCACTTTGTGTTTCCTGGAACAAACTGCTTCTGTCTTTGCTAAATTTTGCTCACTTAGTTAATATAGGTATAAAATGCACAAATTGAAAAAACCCCTACTCTTATACCAATTGCTTCTACCCTCCCTGCCAACATGCCAAAATAATTAGAGTCTTCCAAATTGCCCATTGTTTTAGAAAAAACATAGGAAAAAAAATCAAAAAAGTACATGTAATAGCTTAGAAAATGCATCAGAAAACCCAAAACAATGCTCCCAACCCAGCATAAGATCCGCACTATTTAGCCAAAAAGCCACATTTCTGGTTCCAGCACCAGGTAATTATATACTTGTGATAATTCTTCTTGAAAATTAGGTATTTTTTCCTTTCTGCTTTCACTGAGTGAAAGATTTTTCTGTAACTTCCCAACCTGTATCACATTATTAGGTTAAAGAAATTATTCTTAACTTGCTTTTTGAGGAAAGCAATGCTAATTCCAATTTAAAATGAGTCAGTCACAAGGCTGCATACGTGATTTAGTCTCTTAAAACAGTCATGAGATAGGACCCAAGATCCAAGACTCATTCTTTGCATTAATCATAATTTTTAAACTGCAAGCCTTGCAGGATTAAAAACTGAATAATCTGCTCCTCACTGTGAGCACCCATTGCATTCCATAACTGTTAGGCAAATCCCTTGTGCTTATTCCCTTCTGCAAGTTGTCCACATAAGGAGACAATCACACGTTTCTCTTCCATGAAACATTCCAACTGTAGCCAGGCAGCATTATGAGGGTGAATTGTTCAGAATGAGAACACCCTACTGCAATGCACCTGTGTGCCACAGCACACATCACAGCTGAGACAGCCATGACACACAGAGCATCAGCACACAACTCCAGCAAGCCTCAACCCATAGGGGACAACACCATACCACTCCAGAAGGTTTTGAGCATCAATCCCTCTCCTTCTTTAGCCCAACCTTTTATACCCCTCTTGTTCATGCCTTACACCTGTGTGCCCTCTGCACCCCTTGGTGATTTGTCAGCGCACCTGGGCACTCCATGTCCCATTACCTTTGGTGCTGCTCACCTGTCCTGCACAGCTGTAGCCAGTTAGGGATGAGGCTTGGTCGCACCCCCACTCCCAACGACCACAAACAGTGTGCCTACATGCACCTGTTTTAAGTGTGAATGAAATTATTCAGCAAAGCCCACAGTAATTCCTAATATTTGAACGCTAATTTCTATCCTTGAATTCCTTTCCTATATATTCAGATGTCTGCTAAATATTTCAGAAATTTGCTATTATTTCCAAGAGGAAGGTTGATAATTTTGAATACAAGCCAATCCAAACTAATTCATATGGGAATAAAATTTCCAAGGTTTCCTGTTGCCTGGAGGGAATGTGCCTGTCTATAATTATTTAATGTGTGCAGACTGGATGGTTTCTCACACCCATGATATACAGTCTGGCATGCACTGTGAAACTCAGCCTCAGGTACAATGTTACTCTATACCCCTACATCTGATTTAAAAAAAATAGCAATAATCACCCACATTAGGATTGCCAGACTTTGTTTGGAATAATAACTGGGTTCTGATGCACAGCCAGCTGTCACGATAGGAGCTGTGTGGATTTTTTGGTGAGATTTTTATGAGACAGAGAGGGAAACTTTGGCATCCACTAGGTCCCCTGTAAGACTCAAGGTATTCGCTTGACCTCTGTTCTTCAAAGGGAGTGCAAGTCAGCTCAGAACACCTTCATTCATAAGCTATGATCTAAATGTATAGGAAATCCTTTCCCACCAGGATGTACAGATTTAAAATTATCTGGCACTTACTCTTTCCTAGTAAGTTTTTAGAAGTGTTTGTTTTAATGAGTTAAGGGTCTTAAACAGAGAGAATAATATTAAACTGAGAACAATAATCATATCAGAAGAAAAGAAAATTATAACTTGAGTAATGTTTGAATCAAAAAAGTTACCTCCACTTTCAATACTAATATCTTTAAAAATATTTTGAAGTGATGTGAGTCATCTAAATGACTTGGTTTTTTAGGAAGGTCAGGAATGTTTTTTAATATTTTATGGATTCTTTAAAGTGGTTGGGCTTTTTTGTTTTGTTTGATATGTTTGATAATTTTGTGGGGCTTTTTTTTTTTTTGAGGAATTGCAAAAAATTTTGTACTTGGGCAGATTTTTGACAGAAATACAGTTATTAATGTTATTTCAGTTCAAAGCAGAGTAATTGAATAATCACAAATATGCATTCAGATTTCTGATATTAGTAGTATATGAACTTTCCAGGAGATACTTCTTGTAAAAACTCATTACACTGAAGGTCATTTTAGATTGCTATCATTTATAAGCAGTAAAAATCCCCTAGGAAAATGTCTTCACTGTACTTCCCAAGGACAATATATTATGTATGATTCTTCTCAAGCTTCAGTTTTGTCTTACTGTTTGAATGAAGCTAAAAACAGGCAATAAAGTAATTGTTAAAGTACTAAGATGGAGAAATCTCTGCTACACAAGTTTGAGAAAGCTGTGACTGTCAAAACAGACTGTTTGCAATCAAGGAGGGTCTTTTTTTACAGAAGAAAGCAGCCAAACTGTAAAATGCTTACACATGCAGGCAAGTTATACCCATGTCTGACACATTTGGAGGAGGTGAATCTGCATTCTTCAAGGGCACCAGCCATGTACCTACACTGGAAGCAATAGATAATTATGAGTCTCAGTTGTTTGTGGGAACATTTCAAAAAGCCATAAGATGCACAGAGTACTGTAATTAAAGATTCAGTCTTCCAGTTTATGTAATTCCTCTATCAATCATTTTCTGATACACAGGAATGGTCAGAAGGCTTTCAGGATGTACATTAAAAAGAAGAAAAAAAATCCCACTGCTTCTCCAATCTAACTTAAATTCCACAACAACAAAATATACACCGTTTTCCTTATTAAATCCCTTAGAATTAGTTTATGAACTAGACTCCTGTTGCATTGGAGCAAATTCTACAGATATGCATCAACCACCCAGATAAATTGACTGAAACATGTCGCTAACCAGTCTATCCTCAGAATGACAAATAAAACACATGATGGTTTTGTGTATTTCTTAGCTTAAAGGACAAGCAAGGTAAGAACATAAGCAACAATAGACTGAGAGAACTTTAAAATAATACAGATTACTGAATCCTACTAAAATTTTGAAGTTTTTCATAAGCTGCAAGTGAAAAGACTGCAAATCAATTCAACTTGTGCATTTTGAGCATCAGTTGAAGTAATTCCGTGTATTTATGTTTGCATTTGGTATCACTGGTGTAACTCAGATTAGTTAAATTGCATTGATGGGATAGCAGACACTACCCATTAACTGAGAACATTGCTCTTCTCCACCTGTGACCCAGCTAAGATCCAGCTAACATGTACGACAGATTCTCTCCCAGCACACTGAAATACAGTGCAGAAGATAACTATAACTATGCAGATCCTATGATAACTCAGGCTCCACAAAACTATCTGGAGCTCATGCCCATCAGGGGACAAAACAAAAATAAATGTAATATACTGAGTATCTTGACTTCTTTTTTAATGTTCAAAAGAAACTTTAACCTGCTGATTTAAACAGAGCTACAGGACAAGTACGTTCTACATGCAAACTACTCCAATAAAATTTGATCTACCCACTCTACACAGGATTCTGTCCTGTGAAGCTAATGTTAATTAAAGTAAGCATTTACTTTTAATCAGAATCCATTTGCCCATTTTATTAGCCAAGAGACAGGCACATAGCATGAGAAGAAATAATTTCCAGTTTTTTCAGTGAAAGTTCTGAGACATGTCAGTTGGTACTAATATTGCGAACAAGAAACTTTTCAGACCTGAAAACTTTTCCTTTTTTTCAGTCTCCTGAAATTGTCCTCTTTCAGCAAGCACACTCAGATCATTCTCAGATGCATTTATCACACCTAATGATCTTCTTCCTGGCATTCAACTTTCTTTCAACTTGAATTGATTTTCTTTGAGGAATACAGATGTGTCTGGAAAACAATATATCTGTTCTCCACAAGCGATAAATTAATGTGAAATCAAATACTGCTGTTGTTGAGCTGTCACATTTACCAGGATCCTCATTAAATGTTTTCAGGATCTGGCTTGTCTAATAATCCAAATATAATGTGGCATCTCACATCCCATTCTTATAGAATACTAACACACTTGGTTCACATACATAGGTGCTTGCTTGGTGGGTCATGCAATTTCCAAAGTCCACCAGTGAAAAGAGACATTCCACTGGGAAATGTCTTTGTGCGAATAATATCCTATAAATTTCTGTAGGAGCAGTCAGGGAGCAACCCTTTTTTATTGCTTTTAAAGGGCTTTGTTCACTGCAGTCAGAAGTCTCCAAGTGAAGAGATGGAAACAGAGATTAATTGCCTCATCCGCTCGGGATGTAATTCCCTTTCGGGGAGTACCATAAAGCTTAGAAACCTTATTGATGGAGCTGTGTTTTTCCATGGAAACACTGTTAACCTCTTTGCAATAGAGTTAGTCAGTTCAACTGGGTAATTTCAGACTGGCATTTTATTAGTTGGAAGAATGCTGCATGCTGTAACAATCTTTCTGTATCAGGACTTAAATTTCCTTATTAATTTGCATATGACTGCACAGTCAAAGTCTTTCAGGAAAAAGTTAGATGAACTTGGAAGTTTCAAGGCTTTGGTGAAAGGATGGTTCTCTTTTCACTCCAGACAGGGTTTGAAATTTTGGGTTCTTGTTATTGTTTGACTAGGTGTTTGGGTTTGTTGTTTGGGGTTTGGGATTTTTTGGGGAGTAACGGGTGCAACGGGATCTAGGAGGGTGCCTTGGCCTTATAAGTCCATAGCTACGGCTATGGTGACTTTTAAAAGAGAAAATGGTATTTTGGGTAGTGCATCCAGCTCTGGGATCCCAAACACAAGAAAGATATCAACCTGTTGATGCAAGTCCAGAGGAGTGCCCCAAGCTGATCAGAGGGATTAAGCATTTCTCCTATGAGGAAAGGCAGAGTGAACTGGTTTTGTCCAGTTTGGAAAAGAGTAGACTTTGGCATGTGCCCTTCCAGTAGCTGAAGGATACTTACAGGAAAGATAGAGAGGGACTTTTTATAAGGGCATGTAGTGACAGGACAGTGGGCTGTGGTTTCAAACAGAAGCCAAGTGGGTTTAAATTAGAAATATAAGAAACAGACTCTTTACTATGAGGGCCATGAAGCACTGGAACGGGATGCCTAGAGAAGTTGTGGATGCCCAAACCCTGGAAGCGTTAAAGGCCAGGTTGGATGGAACTCTAAGCAACCTGGTCTAGTGGAAAGCATTTCTGCCCGTCACAGGGGGTTTGGAGCTAGATGATCTTTAAGGTCCCTATCAGCCCAAGATGTTCTCTGATTCTGTTTTTCTATACAGTATCTGTAGCACAATCAAACCAAATTATAAAAACTTTTTTTTTGAGCAGAATATTGAAAGTCTGAAAATTAGTGCAAGTCTAGCCACTCTCTTAACCAAAATAGCCCACTATTCTCTGATTCCATGATTCTTATAATATTATAAGAATCTTATAAGACTCCATGAATCTTATAAAAAGAGCACAGCAGCTTTTGCACACATCATCACAATTAAGTCAAAACCTGATGTCCTTGTACCAATTAAAAGCTGAATAAAAAATAAAAACAATGAACCTAAGTATTCCTATATAAGTCTTCTCTCTTCAGAATATTTTAATTATTTTCATTGATTTGATTATGCAATATAAAAAAATACTGGAAGTTCATATTATAAAAACTAGAGTTGAACACCATTTTCAATAATAGAGAGCAACTGATCTGTTCAGGAGAGGATAAACAATCTGCATTTTACATGACATCAACAAGTCATCTTCATTTATATTATTTCCAAACTATTGAACAGTGAATCTTGGATAGGCTTTTCTGACCATCTGTACTGAAAACAGTTTTCTGAAGAGATGATTACCTGCATATAGGTAAATTAACTGTATTCACAATTCACAAATGTCTTCATGTCTTAAGCCCAAGAGCATGTCCGAATAGCCTCCACTTATATTTCTCCAAAAGAGTCCAGTTGGACTAGACCAGGTCCACTACACCAGCAAATATTCTGATTGTTAGGTAAAAGGAAAATTTAGCAATAACAGCATATTGCAGAAACAAGCATGATCCTGCTTAAGCACCAGGAAACAATTAGGAGCAAAAATACAAGTCTGTTATTCAGGATTATTTTGGAAACTATGTAAAGCACAGTGCTTTTGTAACCTCGTTCTGAAGATCAGCAATCACCTTTGCAATGGGTTGTAAGTATTAAGACTTCATTACCAGGGTGAGATTGACTTCGGGTTAGGGTTACGCCTAGGGTTAGCGTCTCAGAAACCACAAAGCCCAGAGCTCCAGGCCCACTGCAGCCACCAAAGGCATCCCAAGGGGAGCGCAAAACTGCCCTAAGATGCCTGCCTCCACGGCTTTTTCCTCGGAGGCAGCCCTAGGCCAGGGCTGCTTTTCCTGCCTAGGGCTAGGATTAGGGTTACGCCTAGGGTTAGCATCTTGGAAATGTTATGGACTTGGTTCTGTTTGTTTTGGGAAAAGAGGGTGTTTGTTGTGGATGGGCTTGATGTGGATCATCCAGGATTTGGTGGGGGCAAACGGGCAATCCAGGGCAAAGGGTGATTGGACAAAGACACCAACCAATCATTCGACGCTTTGAGGAAACGATTTGCCCAGAATGAACCCCGTTAAGGGCCAATTGGGGCCCCGAAATTCCGCCAATCAGGGCAAGGATCCAAATCCCATCAATCCTGGGCCAAGGTGTGTTATAAAGGGAGGGGTTTTCAGTTGGGTGGGGTTCTTTTCTGTTCAGCGAGTAGAGAGAGGGAGAGAACCAAGCGTGTTCTGTACACGTTGTCATTTTGAGCTGTTGTGAGGGGGTCCAAGCCTACCTTGGACCCTCCGTTCTTCCTGGTTTACTTTTTTTAAATAAACGAGAGCCTTTTTCATCCGTTTTTGAAATCTGGCCTCATTCGTTCATAACAGATTGCTCCCAATTTTTGTATCTTGTATTTTAAGGAGTAGAAGGCCTCTATCATATCTGGCCTCAGATTACTTCTTTCTCTACCTTTTTGATATTCAGCCTTTTGATACAGGGAAATTAAGATTCAGAATGTAGCTGAGACTTCTAAGTATAACATAATGAATAATAAGTGGTGACAGACAAAATAAAAGCTAATTGACTTTACACTTCAGATGTTCTTTTCCTGTAATAACTATGGGCAAAAGTTTGAACTTGAATTTAATATGAAAAGCAAAGTCAGTTCCTCTACAGATTATTATTTTTATATTTTTGATTTCCAAGCAGGTTCACATTGTACATGTTAGTATAAGAAAAAAAGCCCTTGATTGTCTATTACTGTCCTTGAGGTATGTCTGTGTATACTTCTGAATAATTGAATATTTCATTACAAATCTGATAGTTTTCTGTATAGTTAAGTACCCTGAAATGTCACATGTCTCTACTGAGGCAGTGGCCAGAAATAGGTAATTCCCAAGTAGTGGCAGAGAGGAATCATAAAGCTAAACAGTACATTTTTTTAAAAAGAGATGTACTGTTTAAAAAGACATGTACTGAAGTAGTCAGATGTACTGATTAAAAAGAGAACCCGAGTAGCTCCAAATAGAGACCTGGCATATTTCTTTGGTCACATAGATGGCTAAAGGTGGGATAAACTCCTTTCTTCTTGCTGAGCAATCAAACGGACAGAGAAAAAAGACACTTCAGCTGCTCTGTGGAGACATGCTTAAATTCTCTTTTGGATTATCTTGCTGGAAGGATAAAAAAATTTGAGAATATTCTCACTACTTCTCATTCTGTATCAGTCTGAACAGGCAACCTCTTGTCCTCTTTTACAGAGTCTACTCATCCTTTTATTGTTCTGGATGGTGAAAGAATAATGGTCTTGAAATTATGTAGCAATCAAACCTATCATAGAAAAAACATGTTTCTATTTAATAGTGAAATCAAAGTCCATAATCATATCTTGACAGAAACATCTGTAGATGTTGCTCATTGGCCCACTGGACATATTTGTCCTTATGATTTCAATTAGAAGGCTTACAAACCAACTATTCTTTACTTTTTAAGCTTGTGTTTTTTATAATTTTGGACAAAAAGTTTGTTAAGGAGCAAACTTTCAGTTCGTTAAAAAGCTGATGGTCAAGTCTCAAATGCATCCTGATGTGTTTTCCTGTCTAAATCTGCAAAACAGCTGTAGAAGTAACTTGGCTTGGGTGAAGCCTGTAAAGTATTTACATGATTACGTAAAGCACTTTAAATCAAAATTTACAAGCAATCAGAAGACTTAAAAAAAATGCAGTTAAGAAGTACAGCATAACATCCTTCTCCAATTTCCCCTCATTAACTACTTCATTTTTATGCATTCTGAACAGTTCCTGATCTTAAGTCAAAATGTGTCCATGATCACATCCAAAATGATCTCTCACAGTCTACGTAATACTTTGTTAGATTAATTGTCCCATTTGTAAGAGTCAGGAACATTTTCCAATCAAAGCAATTTTAGAAATAAGATTATTTTGTTTTTACCATGATTAATTCAAGTAAGTTTAAGTGAAATGAGTATCCTTTGCTTTTCATGGTACATGTTGAAGGGGATTGGATCCATAGTCTTACTTCAGTCTTGAAGTCAAACAATTTGCATAAACATTAATAAATTTGCATAACTCATTTTCCCATGACAATCTGTCAAGTAATTTGAAAAGAGTCATAAATAATGACAATCAGTTTCATAATTGCAATTTATGTTAATAACCTCTCTATGGCTCCAACTCTTCTCTGCATTATGGGCATATTCAAATGCTGTACTTGCAAAGTAACATTCTCATTGCATTAGTTTAATCAAAAGTATACACTTTAACAGAATAAAATTGAATAAAAAATTATTTTGAAAATTAAAATTTTATAATTTCCAACCTTAAGAAATGGCAAATGCCTACAAATAACTTGAACTATCCTTCTGGATTCATGCAAAACCTATAGTAGACTACCTATGTATTTTTTTTTCTTCTTAATTTCCTCTTTGCAGATGTATTGATAGTTTTGTAGATAATTTTTAATGTGTCATTTGTATAGGGTTTTTACATTTGTAGATTTTATTTTGTACATTTTGAAGTTTTGAGCATAAATCTCCTATTTTAATAGAATAATACTGGATAATAAAAATATCTTTAAATCCTAATTTTAAGCCAGAATCTTTTTCCCTTAAACCATATGGTACATCATAAAAAATGAATCTGATGTCATTATGATATCCCAGATACTAAGGGTTATAATGTGTCAGGACAGGATACCTTTCTGTTTGGCTCCATGAAAATCATAGTGGAATTCATAAGGCTGCAATTAAAAGGATTATTTAAGGTTAATTTTTTAAACAAAGGGAATGAATCTGAAATAAAAATATGTGGTATCAGATTTTATGATGATTTGGAATTTATAATTTGCTATATGAAACATCATTAAATGCATAGTTGACCCTGATGAAAAGATTTGAGGTTTCTACTCCTAATGAAATCACTTAGATCACAGGTTTGTGGTTTTTTTTGACATCAGAAAAAATGAATTATGTTATTGATGCTTAATTACATTTACATGTATTACAAAAAATTCTTTGATGTATACCATATCACGACTTTAAAATGCCTCCTAGAAAACTAGTAATTCATCAGAACAAAAACAGAGGAATTGCAGAAAATTCCAAAGTCTACAGAGGCAAAATTCAGGTTTGTCAAACCTCCCTCTTCCTATATGATGCCTCTGAGTACCTTATATGCTTTTTTAGTAAACTTGGGAATCATGAAACTAAGCTGGCAGCAAAACTGTGAAGAAGTAAATCAGAAATTGCCTGTAGTTCAACTCTTTATTTTAATTAGTGTTACCTGGTTATGTTGAACTTGGATAGTAACCAGACCAAACCAGATCTAGGAGAAGAGGAGAATCATTGCCATGGATTTCTTCTTTTTTCTGAGGAAAAAAATTTTAACTGTATCATAGATAGTGTGAATGTTTTTTGTGAATTTGAAATTTCTGAATAATTTGAAAATGAGTTGTATAAACGTGTCCTGAACAATCTGAATAACTGAATAACTCAGCTTTTCTTTTCCAAATAGACATTCTCTTCCATTGAAAACTGAGAAAACTCTGCAAAAGAGGTTTGGGTATTTGTCACTCTTCCTTTATCACTGACGTAGTCATTGCCAAAGTTTAAGCTTAGCTCACTGAATATGTTATATTTTTACCAAGCCTGCACATTAGTAAAACTAGAAGAAATTCAAAGTCCAGATATAATTTCCCTGTGCTATTATTTAATTTGGGACTTTTTTTTTTATTTTATACATGAGTGTTATGCAAACATGGCTCAGCAATTTATGTTCCTGTGGGATAAAATCTACAACTTCCAAGATTTAAAAAGAGCTGGATGAAGAACATGTTTAAAATATTTTAGAGTCTTTAACCAAGTGTATGGATGTGGATTGCAAGGTTTGGAAGCAGTTGGTCTGCAGGGCTGTCCTCTGTGGGAAGATGGCCAGAGCTGCCCCAGACTGGAGACAGTCAGTGCCAGGAATCCCTGCAGCAATCCCTGCAACAGATCCATCACAGGGGACGGATGAGTTAATCAGCCACATTTGGGGCATCCTTGGGAA
Organism: Leucosticte australis; assembly: GCA_025504685.1. Classification (NCBI taxonomy): domain Eukaryota; kingdom Metazoa; phylum Chordata; class Aves; order Passeriformes; family Fringillidae; genus Leucosticte; species Leucosticte australis. The sequence continues at coordinate 83,278,646 of JANIJU010003056.1, forward strand.
TGTGCATGTAAGAAAGGGCAGAAAATACCACACAGGAAGAGGAGAAGGAAACAAAATGAGCAAATCAACAGAGGGTGTATCAAAAGCATGGAGAAGTTTCTCCATGTCAGAGAAAATATTCCTCTGCAGCATTTAGAAGAGGACATATTGGAGCATACAGTTCTCTGTAGTCAGTGGAGAAGAAAATCTTTTACTTACCACACTGGGGAGGAGAGTGAGCATGCAGCTGAGTGGGAGATTGGCTGTTCTTCAAGTTAAACCACCGCGATTTAGCATTATTGTTTTCTACCAGCACTTTATTAAGAGGTCTCACTAATTATTATACCAGTAACATTCATACTCTGGAGTCATACAGACCCATATATAGTTAACACTGAATACATAATTTGTAGAATAGCAACCTTTATACATAAAGAATAAAGAGATGTAGCTCTTGTCCTTCTCTCTTGGTCTTGAGGCATCTGTGTTTGCTTTGGTTCAGTCAGTAACAGTGCTCTTTGAACACAGATGTCACAGTAGTTTTTTCCATAACTTATCAGAGGAACACATGGTAGTATGAAGATTTTTGGCAAATATAATGGAAAGATTACGTAACGTCCTGCTTGAAACCAATAGCCCTCATGTCAATTTAGGGAAATTTTCTAAATTTCAACAAGAATTTTTCCTTGTACTGGCTATTGACTTGCATTTTGGAGGTTTTTGGGAAATAAAAAAAGACTTCGTGATAGAATGTGATACCAGTTACCAGTTTGAAAAAAACTTTATCTCCTCTGAAATAATTTATATCTCTAGCTCCCTCCCAGTCACAATTCTTTTTCAAAACTGCTGAAATTCACTTATTATTTATTTGATAATTTTATATAAGAATAAATTGGTGAATTTTCAAGCATTACATTTAAGGAAATGTGATTTTCTACTTTTCTACTCTTCTGCTATACTTTACTGCTATAAAATACTGATGTCTTCCTTCCATAGAACACTTTCCTATATCCTTTTAGAGTAATATTTGAATGTTTCTCTGCTCTTCCTTCCATTTTTTCTATTCCCCTCTACCTCATGTAAATGAATGAGAGGATTTTGGCATACTTGGAGAACAGAACTTTGTCCAAAAAAATTCCTTCTTCATTAAGATTAAGCTGGAAGTCTGCCACAGAACTGCCAGAGATAGAGATTTCAATTTTCTTGTAGGCTGAAGCATAAAAGAGAGGAAAACAAAATGCATTCTAAAATGCACAGTTTCTTTTCAACTGAATTAATTATTATTTAAGGTGTCTGTTGTCCTGTAATGCTGCACTACAAAAGTCACAGTGGGATTGCTAAGCCTTGTCTAACTGGTTGGCTTTCTAAGTCTTTTCTTATTAATCAAATTGATTTCATTCTTTAAGATTGAAAAGATGCTGGATATTGTCTTCTTATTTGCTTATTTGCTGCTAAAAATGTGTGATGCATTCATGTTAGTAGCCATTTCATGTAGTAAAGTTAATGTGCTGCCAGGAAACTAAAGGATTGCTTCCTTGTTGCTTCCATTGGTTGCCCAACTTCAATACAGAATTATAGGGAAAGATATATGGCAGCATTATTAGTCAATCCAAGCTGCAATAGCTCAAACAGGTGCATTTGGAGTTTGTAAACTGAAACTAAATAGAGATTCTAGACCATACCTGATGTGTTTTCAAAAGAACATTCATTTGATGAGAGCACTAATGTTCCAAATTATAATGATCTGATTATGTTTTAATGGTACTCAGCTAAGGGTTTACATTATGAATTTACTTCAGGGATTGACTGACTCCCAGAGCAGACCAATGTGCAGCAGAATTTGACTAGTTAAGTCTCAGTTCTGCTTTTCCAACAGATATGGACTTGCAAGGAGAAAACTAAGATTGGGAAGAGATTAATTTCAAGTCATGCATCATCTGATCACTAGTTTTCCTGAAACTTTATTTAGGAAGCAACTATTACTAACGTCACAAAAAATATACAAAAACATAAAATATACAGAAAAAATATACAGAAAACCACCATTTAATGATGATAATATTTGAAATTCATAAAGCTAAGCAGTTGCATTCTCCCACTGTGTAATATCTTCTAACTTTTAAGAGAATATTCAATGGGATGCAAAACTGAAATAACAAATGATGTTATATATGTAGTTTAATTATTATATGAAACAATTCATTGTTTTGCATTTTTTATTGTTGTAGATGAAAAAGTGTTTATGAGGAATAAATACCTGGCATGACAGCCAGTGTGGGATATATGAAGCCACTTCAAGCCAGGTTAAAGAGAAAATAATTTCTGAGGCTAGAATATGTATAGAGAAATAATCTCTTAATACTCTCTTAATGAACCTTCCTGTGTTGTTAGGAAGTTGGAGACTGTATCTAGTGGAATAATAATTTTAGAAAATAATATATTGTCTTGTTCTTTGTTAAATTCATTTAACAGATTTTGCACCATAAGATTTACCAACACTTCTTTTATGTGGAGGTGCAAGTTGTACAACTGCACACATCAAACAAGATACGTAAAGCACATGGTGCTGTCTTTAGATAGCTCGTTCTCAATGTGCATAACATTTGCCTCCTAATTTTCTCCTAAAAAAGGCAAAACTGCCTATCAGCCTGTTTTCAGTGCAATATGCTTTTTGTTTAGCTACTTTGACTTACATGACTTGAATAAATTTTATTTTGTCAATGGATTAGAGTTGTTTTATCTCATATTTATGGATTCACTCTTCTAGTTATGCAGAGAGGAAGGGATACACACATATGTAGGATTTGAATATTTCCTGACCGATTCAAGAATCAAAGTTTTGGTCATATGAAGTGAAGAAGATATTTTCATAAAAGGTTAAATATATATTGCATAAGGTTGCTGGGGTTTTAGGTAACTGCATGCATTTGTCGGGAAAAGAGATGGAACGACCAATCATGAAATCACTGAACCTTCAGAACAAGGGAATGATTATATTAGTCCAGACAGGGAGTTTACTTGGTTTCCCTATTCCAATAAATCACTACCCTGTACTGCTTAGTGTGATGGATGAAATCACACAGGCAATACTGCATGCAAAGCCATGTGTTTGCCCAACACAAATTTATAGATTGCAGACTTTGATTTATGACAGTCTATTAAGAGCAAGAAAAACTGGAGCACTATCTGCAATTATCAAAAGAGGATCTTCATTTTGTGCTGAGAAGAATTATTCAAGGTGCAAAAAGGTTACAAAAGGCACAAAATAAACTTAAGAAAAACAGAAAACATAGACAGGGAAAAAAATCTCTATTACAGAAAGCAATGGAAGAATCATAGAATCATAGAATATCCTGACTTGGAAGGCACCCACGGATATCACTGAAGACCAACTCCTGGTCCTATGCAGGGTAGTCCCAAGAGTGACATTATGTGCCTGAGGGTACAAAGTTCTAAAAATGTCAGATCAAAAATGCCCAAAAAATGGACTTATTTGGTAGAGCTTTAAATTAGAAGGTAAAGAGTTATATCCTATCACTCATTTCCACCTTTTATAGATTATAGATTATAGATTATGATCCATGATTTTGAGTCTGAAATTTGAGGGATACCACTGGACAACAGAGATTTTATTTTTCCAAAACTTATGGAAGCTACTTGTTAAAATATTGACAGTGTGTCATTGCTCAAAGGAAGATTACATGGCAGAGAAGGGTATCTAGGTTCATGTATAGATGCATTCTGAAAGCTGTCGCAGCAATTTTGACAGGAAGAAAGGCTTCTTTATTGTTCATTTTTGAAGTATCAGAGCATTTTCATCTCTTTGGTGCATGCTGCTCTTTATATTTTGAACTAAATGCACCAGTGATCTACATTTCCTCATTAAGATCCAAAGCTTAAGAATTACTGAGAAACTATTAACAATAAGCCTCCATATGGAAGTATAAATAATTCACACGTTGTGTGTTTTGTTCCATCTCTTAGGGAATATAAACTCAGCAACAATCAAGGCGAATGTCATCATTAATTATAGTTAAAATGCTGAAGTGGAGATACTTTTCCTGACAAAGCAATGCACATAGCCAAACTTTAAAAGAAGTTTATAAAGGGACTGAATGGAAAGTAAAATTATAACACTTATGTAGTTGGTTTTTTAGTTACTGAACGCTCAATCAGACATAAAAACACAGTTGCTTTGAACGTTAGAGATAATTTTTATGTGCCATGATACTTTTACAGGATTCAAAGAGGCATCTGTGCATTTTAAAATCTTGACTACTATCAGTTCCACAGAGTGCTGAAAATATTTGTTCAAAATTATATCTTGAGTCTCCAAGTTCAGCCAGTCAGATTTTGCTAGAAAATACTGTTTTAACATTAGAGTTAACATTTTAAGAACATTTCAAAATATTTTCAAACTGCATAGACATTATGTAGTGCTCTTTAACTCAATTCTAGGTTA
>JANIJU010003056.1:83283486-83494593 GCA_025504685.1 Leucosticte australis
GCCCTTCCCTTCCCTTCCCTTCCCTTCCCTTCCCTTCCCTTCCCTTCCCAATATAATTTCAGGATAATTGTTTCAGACAATCTGTATCCAACCCTTTTTCCCTCTCTGCAAATGTAAGCCTGCAGCAGAAGCTCAAGTGTTTTTCACAGCTGAAGAGGAAGGGCTTTGTTATTCCCTTGGTCTGTTCCATACTACGGAAGGGACTTTGCTACCAAGGAGATGCTGCATTGTTTTGGGAAACTGCACTACAAAAGAACACAAAAACATTAAATACATGTGAGCATCTTGGGCCTGGGTGCTCTAAGTACATGTGAAGCCTTTAGCAATCTCAATAGCTGATTAGGATACCCCTTAGACTCCTCCCTCACCCCATTTCCAAATCCTTGCATGGACATAAAACCAAATCCTGAAAGTTCAGTAGGGCTATAAGGCAGACACTCAGGTAGGCAGATAAAATTATCGTAGGATTCATGCTAGGCTTATACGTCAACAAACCCACAGCCATAAGAGTCCCCACAGATGTTTTCCATTCTTTTTCTTCCTTTTCATAAGCTCCAGAAAGAACCCAAACAATTGGAATTTTTATGGATTTTTGTTTTCACCATTTCTTTTACAAATTCAGAAATCCTAAAGAGTGTAACTACCTTCTGAGAGTTTTGCAAGGTTTTTTATTTTTTAATTCTGCTTTTTTTCAGTAATTATGTATTTTTTTCGAATTGTGTGGTTTGAGGGTTTTTTTCTGTAATCCATGCAGAAGATAATGAAAAAAAATCTGAGCTATTTACTAATGACACCCACTGAACAAGAGTTTGCAAAACCCAGTAAAGACTCATGATTCACTCCTGTAGTGTTTTAATCATTCCAGTAACATCTCTGAATACATTTTTTTTGCTTTTCCTGCTATCTTTGTTCAACAGAAATGTCTGGTTGAAGTATTTCCATTATGAAAATCAAGCAGCGACACTGAGATTATGCACTGTATTTCAAGATTGCATATTCACTTTGATGTACTGAAAGGTTCAGAATTACCTAAAGTAGCCAGGAACAAGAGAAACAGACCAAAGTAGCTTCTGGCATGGCTATTCATTATTAAAATTCAGACCTAGTAATACAATTTTTCTCCAAGATGTCTTTGAATTAAAGTAAAAACATCTTCCTCAGAATTTCTTTTTGAACAGGAAGTTGTGTCTTTATCTCCAATTTCCCAGTCATTTTCTCCTTTATCAAGACTCTTGAGATATCAAAGAATCATTGTATAGAAAAATTTAAAAACTGTGGTTTCAAATAATACTGAAAGCACATCTTCAATCATTACTTAAGTAAAAGTTCTTTTGTGCTGTGATCAAATGTCTTGTCCACTCATCATACGAAACACCCTAATCAGAGAAACTTTTGTTGTAATTTATTTTGAAGTCACATCTATATAACACTTTTGATGGAAAATATCTAAGATAGTTTAAGGTATTTTACGGTACCTTTTCTGTGTGATTTACAGATTTCTCACGTAATGATGGTTTTGCTAGATAAAACAGAATTTTAAAGAACCATCTTTTTATCTGCAAGATTAAAGACATCACATCAAAAAATTTTAACATTCTGAAGCTGAGTGATTACGAGTCATTCAAAAATCATTTACTGCAGGGCTTTTTTATATTGTATTACTATGTTTACTTTTTCAATTATTAATTTCAACACTTAGTACCTTTTTATATTATCACTTATATATATGAAGTATGGTACAAACTTTTGCAAAAGAAACAGTATAGTGAAATTGTCTGCTGTATGACTCATGCTCTAAATGTATTGTTTCACAGGAACCAGTCATCTATGCTAAAGTGAACTGCAGGTTTTTATTCCCTTCTGTCCTTACATAAGAGTTTAGACATGCTTGCTAAACAATGATAGAATCACTGTGGCATGAAAGCAATCAATAACAGATACTTAAGAGGATCTGCATTTTGTCCTAGAACAAATGAAAGATGAGGATTTCTCCTTGTAGCTACCATGTTGAGCACAAGTAATTATTTTGTCATCCTCTTTGTTTTTCCATTTGTAACTGAGAACAGAAGTATCCTACAGTATGGCAAAAAAAATTTCCCTGGGCATTATTAAAAAACAGCTTAGATACCAATATGAAGTCCAGAAAATATTCTTAAGAGGAAAGAAATTTTGGCTGGTGTTTCCTTTCAACTTTAGGAGGCTACCTGCCAGAAAAAAATGCATGCTAAGCATCTTCTTGAGATTAGGAAAGATTATGTGTTTCTTCTCAGACTCTCTTCTTTGTGTTTTCCCCTTAGGGCACCCAAACCCTCCATGACACCTCAAACTTCCCAGAAGTCCTCTTTACCTGCAAAAGGGGCTTTTACCTGTGAGTCTTTCTCATTCTCCAAGAATTTAGTGTTGCCACTGATAACTACTGTCTATGCTAAAACACAGTCTGAGATTGTAGGCTGTAAAATAAATTTGGCTGTATGAAGGTGGATGCTCAGACCTTGCCTGAAAGAAGTGAGCATGCTGCAAACACCACACTTCAGAACAATAAAGGAGATAAAAAGCAATAATTTGTTACTATATTAAGAAACAACTGTATGTGCAGACTTTTCAGCTTAAATGGATGTTTTAGATTCCTAATATCACAATCATTTAATCTATTTGATTTTAAGGAATTAGCTGATAATTTTCAATTTAGCTATAACATTTCTGTCTATTCACTGCAGCATTTAGTTGCAAAAAGAAGTTTCCTTAGGTTGGAAAGTGACTTCAGTGTATCAGTCACAGCACACTTCACTGTGCAGCACCATATGCTTTCAAAAAGTTGCTAAAAATGTGCATTAATCACTACCCTTTCAAAACAATTAAGGTGATACCCAGAAGTCCCATTCAGGTAAATATCTGTGGCAATATCTAATGTGCAGTCAATTTAAGTCCTCAATCCTACTGCATGAAATCTTCTAGTCTGAGAACTTCTTCTACAACTGTCATGAAAAAATAAAACTTCTTAAACAGAGAGCACAGATATGGCACTAAGAAACTCATGCTGGAGTTTGGTTCACAATAATTTGGGGAACCAAAATAATTTTGCTGATCTTTGACATTATACAGGTGCCTTGTATGTAGAAAGCAGTTTTGTCAATTACTGCAAATATTACAGAATGTACTAAAGATGTTTAAGTATTTAATGTACATAATTGATTTATTGAAAGGTAAATAAATTGCATAATGGAGACAGGCATTCATTATTTTATACATCTAGATATTAATTGCTTTATAGATTTGTAATAAAAATAAGGCTAATAAATAGAAACCTTTGAATAGCAGGTTTCAGGTGAGAAATCTGCTTTTTTTGCTTTGAAAAAGCTCAGTGTCATCCAGATTTATGGAGAAACAACTCCGTGCACTTCTGAATGATTTTTTTAGGCTTGATTGAAACCCCCACAAAGCAGGAGGAACATAGATGATAGCAGTTATCACTTAGGTGTTATAATTAGCAGACATCTAAGGTGTTCAGGTTGCTAAGTAAAAAATACTGAAACACACAAGATTGTACATTCCTGTCAAAGATATTCTCTTTGTTGAAATTGAAATAAAATTAAATAAAGTTTTTAACTAAGTACTACTGAAAATGAAACACAAAAGGCTGTGAGACCTCAGTCCAATTTCTAGGGATCAGAACTCAGAGAAAACTGCAATTGAGGGTGTCTGCAGAGAAGATACACCTACCTCAGAAACATACTTATGATATGTTGTAGCTGAGGTTATTAAAAGTCATGCAGAGATTTAACACAAAACAGGCAGGAGTCAGATTGATAGGGACTTTTTTCATCCTTGTGACAAAGTTGCATTCTTCCAGCATTTTTGTTTAAATAGCTCTTCTTTGAAGTCAGTTAGGATTGTAGCTTGAATTCACGTGTGTTCTTTACTGTGGGGGCTGTTTGCATGCATAATAACTTGCATGGAGCAGTTAAATAGCAAGACTGATCTACCATCATGTAAGTCAGGGAGTTTAAGTGGCTCACACATGCTGTGCTACCAGACGGAAGACATTGGCTCCACAATGCTACTAAGGCTGAGTGAGACAGAGACAAATGTTGTACTTTTTCATTTGTGACAGGGGAAAGAACGCTTTCCAAAATTTTCAGCTCATATGCAGCCTCATTATACATTCTTTTTTCCCATTTTATTCATTCATTCACTGAACAGGTCTGCACTGGTTACACTGGTATTTCTGCTAACGGTGGTCTTGGGTAAGGGAACATGTGCAGATCTCCAGTAGCGATTTCTGCTGGGATCTTTTTACATGCCTTTTTTTTTTTTTTTACTTGGTGAGAAACAGAGCTTGGAGTTGCATAAGGAACAAATAACAAAAGAAACATATAACAATAAATTTGAATAGAAGGAAAAAAGTATGGCTAAAATTATAATATTTATACATCCCCTTTAATAGCTTTATATAGATCCAGTGCATTGGATTATACTATATGGAATGGATCAACAGAGAAAGTTGCGCTTTTTTTAACAAAAATCCTATATAAAAGAACTTATGTGAGTGAAGTCAGACTCCTAAATATTGAAATGATACTAGTTATATTTATACAATTTTGCCCAATATCCCTGCATAAGTTATAAATTGAATACATATTTAAGGCCCTTTGACATCTGATTTAAAGTCTTAAAGTCTACAGAAGATGACATCTTAATTGCTGTGGGAGGAGGTAGAAAAATTTCCAAAATTATTTTTGCGACTTAGATCAAAAATTATTAATCAACTAATATATTTGTACATTTTCAGTACTTTCAGGGCTTTATCCCTTTTATCTTCATGCACCACCTTCATTTTCATATTTGTGAAGTACCTGTACTATGACATTACAACATTTTTTTGCCAGAACAAAATAACAAATCGTCTCCTAGTTGTTTTTATGTTCCATGCAGAAGGCATAAAATGGCCATTCCCTGACAGCACACTGAGAATATTAAAAATTATTTATATGGTCAGGGACATCAGAAAAAACAGCCTTTTCATTGATTTACCAATGAAAGTCAAATAAAATATTTCTGAACTGTACAGTTGGAAATGGAAGATTGCCAGAAAATGACAGGATTGCAAGAATTCATCATGACAGGCCAGTGACAAAAAATATTTTGTTCAATGTGAAAAAGTTGAAGGATAAATTTATAAAATCACAGTGAAATTATAAAGAAAATAGAGGACCAGTATCACCTGTATATAAACACATTTTATGGCATTTATTCCTCCGGGAAAAGAGGAAACTAAGAATTCATTTTAAATTCTGGAGAAGTCAAGTCCTTCAGAGCACTGAGAAGGCTCTCTCCTCCAAAAACCTTATTTGTATAATCCAGAAATACATAGGCCAGGTCATAGGATCCTCCCACAGAATCTGATAAAAGATTCTAGATAAGAATTCTAGAATGCCTTTCCTTTGCAAAGCACCCATCTCAAATGCAGACGGATACCTGATTTCTGCATGCAGGAAAATGGGGTCCATGAATCTGACCTGGCATTTCAAGTTAAAAAGAAAAAGTATGACTGGCTCAAAACAAGCTCCATTTAAGTATCAATAATTGCTGCTATATTAGATAATCAATTCTAATAATTGTACATCTCTGATTACCAAAGAGAGATGATTCAGGCACACCAAAGATCTTAAGAATGACTTGTATGCAACTCCTTTTATTTGTTCAAATTCACTTTATTAAGAACCAAGGCATAATTAGATAGTAAAGTTTAATCATAGAGAATGTGATGCATGTAGGTTCCTTCCAGACACATTCCCATATAATTATGTAGGAATAGCTCAAATGGTTTCATCCTCCAAAGTTGTCTCTCATATAAAAATACAGAAAAAAAATATTGGAGAAATTTGTTTGGGCCATTGTGCATTTTTTTGGTGAATTAAGTATCACATCCAATGGTTATACCAGGTGAAGCTGTACTGTTGATAATGCATCTAAATATTAAATTGCATATACATATAAGAGGGAAAAAAAGCCTTTTGTATATTGAAAATCATTTAAAGGTTGGTGATAGATAATCATTATCCAAATAAAATAGAAGCTGAGATGTTCCAGTTTTCAGGCTAATGATCCAACTTTAATATGCTAATAGTTTTATGCTGATTTGTTGTTCATCTCTTCAGACATAACAGTAATCTGTTTATGTAGAAATGTTATCAGAATTTTCACCTTTAAATGCATGACAAGCATTTTTGCAAGAGAACTTTCATTTTCTAATATGCATTTGACATAAAGGACCTAAAGCATAATATTCTGTTTTTAGAGGCTTAAGGTGGGTCAACTCTTACCTTCTTAATGACTGTGTTTTGGTAAAAGTAGTGAAATCTTATCCAGGTTATTTCTGGTTTATCTAAATATTTCATATAAAAATTCAGATTAAGTTCTGAGTCTTGACATTACTGCTAAAAACATTTTGTTTTAGCAAGTTTCTAATCTGGCTGATATGGAGAAAGTAAAGTGGAAATAAACAGAAAGACACATAGGAAGACACAATGTGAAAACTGGTGCTCTAAAATAATCTCTGAATCGATACTTCATGACAACTATCTTCCCCCACCTATCTTATTATTTATGGCAACTATAGTGAAATGTCCTCTGAAATGCTTCTAACTAAAAAACAAGGACTCTAAAATCATGCTGAAATGAATTTCCATGGTATTTTCCCAGTGGCCTTAATGAGTACTGTAAATGTTTTGGTTCTTTTTTAAAAAGGTATATTAATCTTGGACCTCAGTTCAATCTGTTAGTGCAACTTGCAGCTTTGTATAAGTGCCAAAAATATTACAGCAGTTCAGAACTGCAGTTATGTAATGACCCAGACAGTGACAGGTGGATCACATTAGTGGATTCACCAGCTAGAGCAGATGTTCCCTGTCAACTTGCCACTTATTAGAATAATTTATGTGTACCCAGGTTTTGAGCTTTCAAAGGGATGATACAGTAGTTATATGCTGGTAAATCCTACTGTGACACAGTTATAGCATCTCTGGATATTACAGTGACTAACAATTACACAGTGATGATTGTGAGTTTCTTTAAGCTTGAGAAGAAATTTTCTTAGAGAATAGGGTTTTTTTATCTTCTTTTTTTAAATTAAAACAGTGAAATGTTTTTCTTTCAATGTAAAAAAATAAATTAATCAGAATTTTTTTTTAACTAGATCTTCAGGTAGGAATGTGCTCCTATTATATCACCCAGAAATCTTACCCTGCTTATATTAAATTAATAAGATAGCTAACCCTCTACAAAAAAAAAAGCCTGCTGTTTTGTACAGCTTGAGAATTCCAGCATGCTCAGATAGAGAACAACAGCTGCAGGAAGCAGACATGCCTACTTTGGCCTATGGTCCAGACACCAGAAAACAGTGGGAATCAAACCCAGAGATTTCCAGACCTGAGACATTCCTGATGTAACGTGGCAGCTGCTCACAGAGCCCCTGCTGTCCTGCAGATGGCTGAGGCAGCCGTATCCACCGACAGCAGCCAGGTCCCAGCTCGGATCTCTTCCCTGCTGTGGAGGACTACTCCACCACGGGCAGTCCTGCTAGCTTTGTATAAAGGCATTGGGCTTGTGCTGGCATATTGATTCTTGCATAGTGCTCTCATGAAAAGCTGCATTAGTAGTTGTTCTCTAAATCTTCTCTCTGGACTGTAAGCAAAAATAAAAGGAATTCAGCATTCTCAGTTTAATTGCTTATTGCTTTTTTTATCTAAGAACAAAAATACTCATCTTGATGTATACAAGGATTTTTGTCTATTTAGTTTGATGTGCAGCCTCTTTCTTTCTTCAGCTTTTTGAAACAGAAAGAAATTGCCATTTTTTTAAATCTTAAAGACTGTGTTAACTTTACCTTATTCAGAAGGGTTTAGAGATATTTTGTGTCTACATGTGACTAAATAAATGTCACAATTTTCTTGATCTGGAGTACATGAAACTACAAATATATTCTTAGGTACATAGGCTGACACTCTAGAGCATTATAAGAAAACAGCAGGTGTTAAATTATCATAGACCCAGAGACATTGAGTCTTGAAGCATCCCTAATTTATACAGCTAAATCTACAGGGCTCCATAATAAACTGAGCTCATTTAACACTTAAAAATATTCAATAATATGTTGTTTAGTTCTTACTGCAAACCATATTGAAGATATAATAACATTAAAAATGGAATCAGTGACTACTATAATATCAGAGATTATTGTTAAGGGGAAAAACATAACCCTCAGTCTTTATATAATACTGGCAAGAGGAAACAGAAAAAAATCATAGTCATTCTCCATCTTCTATTTTGAGTTCTGCAGAGCCTTTTGCTTTTAGGAAGAGTATCTCAGCTACAGCTTTTTCAAAAGCAGAGCCATCAAAGCCTGCAGAGGTCTCTGAAAGCTGCAGACAAAGTGTCTCCCAGTCACCTGAGGATGACTCCGGACTTGGTCACCTTCTATGAGCTGACTTACAATAACAAAATCCACAGACACTGCACAAATCAAAGCCAATAGCAGTAGATAGCAGTAGTTTCCATGTCTTGAGTAATCATCAGTTATCCAGGAGACCGATATTGATTTGGTCTCACAATTTTCCTTTCAATTTTTATGTCCCTGTCCTCCCAGCTCTGGCTCCTTAGGAACAGTTTTATTCCAACAATTCAGGGATTTGTTATTCCTTTCCAAAAGACCTCACCCAATTAAGAGTAACTTGAGGCACCTCTCTCCATTCCTTTCAGATGACAGCAATGACCAAGTTGTAAATATTTCTTAGAAAAGTTGTAATACCTGTGTGTTTGGTGCTAGGTGAGAGACAAAATTCCTTTGAGGATGGACCACAGAGAGTGTGCACTGATTGACTCACAAGCAAGTAACTGTGTGTTTCCTGCAACTTTCTTCAGAACAGCCCCAAAAAAGTAAGATCTTCTTCAGAGTACATAAGGACTTCAGGGACTAAAAGGTTTCACAGATCACGACTTTTCTTCCAAAGCACCCATGGCTCCTCTTTACATCATATGGATGGCATTGTCATATTACATTGTAGTGATCCTTTATCTGAGGCTGGCTTCTGTCAAAAGGATTTGGATCTATTCCCAGTTCTCCCCCTATGAATGACTGGCCTTGTTCCTATAACATGGCACTTAGAGAAACCCATGCTCCAGTAAGTGTCCTACGGATTTTGCACATTATTTCTACAGTAGCAATTCCTTTTATTTTCCCCACTCAGGTTTTCCCTCACTAAAGAGAAGGATGTGATCACTGTAGCTGTTTCTTGAGGGCAAAGTCTTTTGCAGGAAGGGACAGCAATGTTAAAAATGTCTCATGTTTTATTCTGGTGGCACCTGACTTTTCTACATGCAATAAATCTCAAATTCAGCAGTAGAACAGAATGAAACACATAAAAATGCCTCATCAATGAGTTTGGGTTTGTTGTAACATGTTCTACAGGATATGTACTTAGTAAATCCCTGGATAAATTGTTAATTCTTGAGGATTTACATGATACACCTTCAGCAGATTCTCACAAAGTTTTATGTTGGAATGTATACAGGGGAAAAAATACAGCATGCAGTTAGAGATTGGTTAGTATTAATACATAGCTTGTCATGATAAACAAAATTTTCAGGTTACCTGTAGTCATGGAAGTTAAAAGATTAGTTGGGGATACATGGCTGCCTGGAAAATACACTGAAAAGTGACTGAAGTAAATGATCGTTCCTTTTTATATTGCTTCCTGCCTTTTTTCCTCGTTGAAGAGAAAAAACAAAAGGTTGTTGTGGGCCTTAATAAAAAGAAGAACATTTTTGTTTTAAACAATTTTGTTTTAAAATTGAATAGTACAGTTTCACATTTCCCTGTCATTTTAGATGTTTATTACTACACAGTTTTTCATCTCCATCTGAATTGCAAAGTGCAATCACTCAGCTGTTCATTGAGGTCTTATTTTTCTGCCAGCTTATTGTATATAATCTCTGCTATTTATGTCATCTTCATAACTAATAACATACATTTGGAAACCCTCAGGAAATTTAGGTAGACAGTGTCAGAGTAGACACTGTTAAACATTGTCCTCAAACTAAACCACAGGATTTTTGTCCTCAAACTAAACCTAAGGAATAATTTATCCTTTGTAGGTATAATAAAGAAAGATGGGAAAAGCCAATTTCTGAGCAGTTTATATTTGTGAGCTGAACAGTTGGACCACACCAACTTGATAAAGTCATGCTTTAATAAAGACATACTAGCTGTGGTAAATTATGTGGGAGATACACAAAACAGCAAATTGAACAATAAATGGGAACTCACTCTAAATATGAATACAGTTGTGGTTTCTCCGGAACCATGATAAATGCAAAAGTTCATGTCTATATTACATTCACAGAAAGCTTAAATCTTGGTCTGGGATCTGATTCCAATTCAGTAGAGGTATTTTTACTGGCTTTTCAGTCTTTTGGTAGACAATCCATAGAGAAATATTAGTGCTGATATTACATTTTCCCTTTTTATTTCCATAAATAAAACTGCAAATTCTCTGCATGTATTGAATTTTAAGAGGAAAAAAAAGGTGATTTTTATTTCACTTCCTGATGGATAATCTTTGTGAATGCAAACATGATTTGTGAATATAATTTGTGTCTATTCTGAAGTGTCTTCAGTCTTGATAGTTACTAAAGCTATTTACTGTTTGGGCTTCCTAAGGTCAGCAATTTAAGAGCTTTCATTTTATAGCCACCATTTGTCAAACTGATCATTTCTAAATAGACAAACAGTTGGTAATAGTTTATTCCAGAAACAGATTTCCAAAACCACTGATGCACACACAAACCATTGCTGAAGCCTCCCTGCTGTTGGAGTTTGCATTTTTGCCTGGTGTTTGTCACCCACAGCGTGTCACCGAGAGGCCCCGTGTGACACCAGGGTGGGTTAAACAGGACACAGCAGACATGTGGGAAGGTAAATCCTCTGCTTCAAAGTAACAGAAACACAGAATAATTCCAGATGGGAAAGATCTCTAACATCATCAAATCCAATCATTAATCCAGCATTGCCAAGTCCACCTCTAAAACATATCCCCAGATGCCACATCTGCTCATCCTTTAAATGCTTTCAGTGATGGTGATTCCACCACCTCCCTGGGCAGCCTGTTCCAGTTTCTGGCCACCCTTTCAGGGAATAAAATGTCCACCCTTGCCACACTCTTGTTAAAGGTGATCACTGGAGCACCACTCCTCTCCCACAGGTCAGAGACCACTTGCACCAGATTTTGTAGAACATGCTGCCTGGATTTCTCTTCCAAGTAATTCTCTTCAGATGTGGTCTGTAAAAGTGCAATATAAATTTAGAAATAAATAGTTTTGCCTAAATGTGCCAGGAAAGGAGCAATGGTTTCATCTTGGAACAATAGTTTCTGAAATGAGGTCACAGAAGTCACAGCCTAGCAAAAGGGAGCAGATTGGCTTGGAAACCTACTGTCAACTATAAAGCAGTCACAGATTGTGGTGCGGGTTACTGTTGTGGTGGTTAAAACTGAGTCAGATCTCTCCCATGGTTTAGAGGCAAAATAAAACATACTCAAGCATCTCTTTTTTACAGAACTGCAGAACCTCTAAGAAGAAGTTGGAATAACAAGGAACTGTTAGAAAATCTGCTGGGTCATCTCAAGCAGCAGCAGAGAAAAAGCAGGGACAGCTAAAGAAGAGGAGCCAGTGACAACACAAGCCTCAAGAATTGTACGTGTGACACACCCATCAAAAGCCCAGCACAGTCCAGCTCTGCTTCCATCATGCAGCAAGAACATGACAGTCAGGCACCCATCTGGCACTCGTGTGCCCAGCAGACCCCTATCACGGGCCCATCATGTGGTAATCGTGTGTCCACCATGTGACACCTGTGTCCATCACACCCCTGGCACGTGGCAGTCGCACCCAGCATATCTGTTGTAGCCACTGCAATCTCGCTGCTGAGTGAGTGCCAGCAGCAGCAGCAGCTGCTGATGCCACAAACACAGTAATGAACTGATGGCTGCTGCAAGGTGGGGCAGACAAATGCCAAGCACAACAGGTATTACAGCACAGAAAGTCCTTTTCTTAAAAAATTAATTTCAGTAGTATTGGGAGTGAAAAGATGAGTAAACAAGGTAGGATGATTCAGGCATCTGTCCTGACTGAAATGCAACTCAATGTTTTCATTAATTACTAAGATGATAAAATGGAGGATGACCCCTTGGTTTTACATTCCTGTTTAACTGAGATTCTCTCTTGTGGAAACCATCTTTCATACAGAACTAAACCAGACCACTAAGGAGAGCAACTTTTAACACTGAGCCCACTGGTGGGATCTGCTTTAGTGATTTACTAAAGCATTTTTATTATAGGGACAGTTCTCAATATTCATGTACTAGTAAATAGACACCCAATATCCATTAAGAAACAATCTCAGTAGAAATTTTTTTATAAAAACACAGAGCCTGTTTGTTTAATAACTTTAAGAAGCACATACACAAAAAGGCCAGCTGGGAGACAGGTAACATTTATGAGGGAACGGGAAAAATTACATTTGGCTTGATTTGGCAAATTTTCAGGTACATGAAATCAATTGTACTCTACAAAATTCCTATGAAGCTGAAGCTCCTGATTTACTCACCATGGTTCCTAACTGAACAGAGAGGCATTGGTTTCCTCATCTGTTTTAAGATGGCACTTACGATAGTGAACCTCATTCATTGATGACATAGTTGTAGTCTACCTTATTGAATGATTATGATGTATATGTCTCCTTTTCATGTGCTGTCAGAGACCAGTTCTGGTATATCAAGCAGATGCTGAATCCTGGACCAAGAAAATGCACACAGAAATCATGACCAGACTTCTATAAAAATAAAATAGCTGGTTCAAAGCCATTGCATTTGTATAGACCAAAAATATGAGAGGTGAGTTTTTATATGTGCGGAAATCAGAAGATATAAGAGAGTGTTTATTGTTTAACACTGGCTCTGTTCCTCATCAAAGCACAAAGAAAAAAGCCTGGAATGAGAAAAAACCTGTATTTTATGAACAAAAGGTCTTTTCAGAATTTACTTATGTAGAAGACTGGTGCAAAATGCTGAATCATGTTTTATAAATTTTAGGCTTTTATCTCTGCCTTGGTTCATGACAGTGTTTTAGAACAGGTAAGTGGTCACTGGTTCTATAAAATGTATTGATAGCGTTTCATAAGCACCTGTGTACCATCTAATGTAATTTGTAGACCATGTTTGCTGCTTTTGCCTTTTAGCTAGCACCCAGAAAAAGGTTACTGTTCAATTTGGAGTGCCATGTTTGCTTGGTACACACTGCCTGAGCTAGGTAGAAAGCCAGCACAACAAGCTAAAAAAGAAAAAAACCCTACCTTTTCTAGACTACCTGCTAACTTCTAGACTAAATGTAATTAAACCAACAGCTGCCCTAATCCACATTTATCCAAAGTACAGCTCATTAGTGTAGCAGCTATTCTGGGCTTTTTTTGGCGCTTCATCCTGGCCTGAATTTATTCCTTTCCTAAAGTGGCCAGGGTAGGCCACCCTACTGGACAACCACTCCACCTTCAGGAGGACCTGGTACTGAAATGTGTGAGGAACACTTCAGTTCAGAGCTCAGCATATGGTGGATTAAACCATAAGGACATCCCTCCTGGGTGCATGACCTTCCTCAGGAGCAGCGGCTGCCAGCAGAAGTCAATATGCCGCAGCTCATTTACCAAGGGCTGGGGCATAACTCCTGTGCACACATCAGCAGAATAATGGGACAGCATCACCCCAGGAGCTGGTGGGTTTGTGAAAGATGATGAGAAAGGAAAGAAAAGGGGCAGCACCTGTGAGAACAGCAGTTACCAAATATGTGAAAACTGGCAGGAAAATACTTGGAAGCAGAAGTTCTAGAACTGCAATCAAAACAGAGTTTTCCTAAGTAAAATCCATTGAGTTGAGTGTCTTTGTATTGGGGGAGACAATAATTCTTTTAGGTACTATATCTGCAGTTATGTTTCAAAATTTAGGTTTCTATCTCTATTTGTGTGTTCTTGTAATACAAATTACATGTTATATATAATATAATACATATAATACATATATACATATAATACATATAATGCATATTTATATTAATTAAATACGTTTCTAGGGTAGTTTTTGACTGTTAAATTAGTTAATGGCTTGAGAAATACAAACAAAATTGGTCGAGTCATTTACTCTTAATTTTATTTTCTCATCCAGGAGCCTGTTCTCGTAGTCTCTATGATCAGCTTTGAAAGAAGGTCTTTTTCAGTGGGCAAACTGTAGAGTTGATTATTAGTGTGATTATTTTCACTTTTTTTTATGTCTTTGCTTTTGTTTGTATTCCTTTTTTTTTCCCAGTTGATAATCATATCATATCCTCTAATCATAGAGGATTCAATTGCTTTTAACAGTGCATTACTTTATATTGTGCATCCATGTATCATAGAGATGTTTTACTCATGACTGAATTATTTTCCTTCCCAAAACATCAAGAACAGTGTAGATACTTCAAGCTTAGCGTGCTCACTGCAGTACAAATTGAATTTTCTTCCAGCTATAATTATTACAAGCTGGGTGTTTTTCTTCCTCCTAATTTATCTAGGACAAAAGGCAGGTTACCTTTCTGAAGACATAACATGCCACATAGTTTAAGTCTATTTGATAATGCTTTGTCTTGCAGGTTCACAGTATGCAGATCTATCACTAAACAGAAGCTTCCTGCATATTTGATATTCTTATTTTTCCATCCTTTAAAAAACATTTAACAATTTGGAGACGTTGTGAGGCCAAGGATGATTTGACATTAACAGGAATGGCTTCTTCTACACCTTGAAAAGCCTGTCCTGAATCTTCAAATAGGTTGTGAAGAAAGAGGAAAAAAACTTAGGAAAGATTATGCTCCATATGCTGCTGATCAGTATGTGTATTCAATATGCAAAGCCAAGATTCTACTCATATAAAACTAATTTTGTGGAAGAAGGCTCAGGCCCTCCTGGTTTGCACTGATTTTTTTATTGCTAATTTTTTTTTTATACTACCTTCTGTTGTGTATTGGAGAGCATACTGTGGTTTGCAGACAAATGAAGAAGTTGTTCTCTTGATATTCTTCCAATTTGTCTGTGAATCATCCAGCCAATCTACAAAGCAAAACTAAAGGTGTGAAAATGAGAGTATTTCTTCTACATCTAAGAGAGTCTAAAGGGAATTTAAGACATATTCTGTTTTGAAAAGATTCTTAATGTTTTTTCTAGGGCTACCATAACTAAATATTGTTGGGGCATAAAGCACTGTAGACAAGCTGCTGGTCTGAGAAAAATTAGAGAGACTATGCCATTATTTAGATAAATATGTAGGGTGTATTATCCAGATCAATACTCTGATGCAGGACAGTGGGATTACTGGCAGTGGCAATACCCCAGGCTGTGAGCTGCTGGTATATATAATATATATATACCAGCTTTTCTCTTTTCAAACGTGCAAATCTACTCCTAGATTGTAGTTATTAAAACTGTATAACTCTTGGAGGCTTTCTCTGTGAAGTCCTAGAGAAATGTGAAGTGCTATTATTGAAGCAATGCCAGAATTATTTCCTTCTCTAGGGTACTAACCATAGGACTTCCCCAGCTGGATGTACATTTATGTATTTAAACCAAAATAATTTTTTAGGGTGATTCAGAAGGCCATGAATTCTTAGAATTTCACTCTAGTGAAAAATGTTATAGGAGGGACATCAGTTAATGAGAAAGTGTAGAAAACTAGCTGACATTCCAATTATGAGATCCTATTTTCAGTTTGCTTAATATTCTGTTAGGTTTTAAATATTTATACTTTTTCTGGAAACAAATCTGTTTCAAGCTGAATAGTTTTAAAAATTTCTGTGAAAATAATTTTATTGTTAAACTGTTTCAGGAAGGTTTGAGAAAAATATTTTCTCGCCAACATGAAAAAAATCTAAAGTTTTTATGTCCCTAAATCTCTTGACAACCTCCCATCCTGTGAAAAAGGGATTTGAAAAATGTCAAAGAGGGAGTGGAATGGTCAAATTAATGAAATGCCTTCAGTTGGCATTGAAGTTTGTCCCAACTCAGTTGGGTTTTCAGACTTTTAAAATGTTATTTTGTAAATATTCCCTGCAGATTCTGAAAGACTTAAGCAAGTTTGCTCTCTAATTAGGTACTGCACCTTCAGTCTGCCTGTCTCAGTCAGGACCCTTGGGGCACTCTGGTCCTTGCCATGCCTGAGCCTTTATGCTGTTATCAAAGGAGCTCTGATAGCAGAGATGTGTGTGTGTCATCTCCTGCTGGCACATGGCGAGGGCGGAAACCGGGCGCTCTTCTCTTACGCTGTGCTGAGGAACACCAGGTTGTTGTTACACAGCCCTGTGGAGTCCTCATTACTCACAGTGCCAGAAGCTGCTTGCCCTATAGTCCCTAAAAGAAAAACATCTATGCTCGGGACATTGCACAAAGGAAAGCTACAAAATGAAGTGTTAATGCCAACAAATCAAATGAATAAAATGAGAAAATGTGACTAGAAATGAAATCAAGACTGAGTTAGCCTGGATAATCTTAAATTGTCCCTCATACCTGAATGCTACGATACCACTTAAATTATTTCTTTTCAAAGTGTAATTTCACAAAATTTCATGTATTCTCAGAGTTTATATGAAATAGTACCTGAAGATATGTTGTAGTGATATAAGAAACTATACAAAAATCTTTCATTCTTGTCTCTTGTTTACTGCAAATATTAGACAGTACTTAGTGAATGTCCACCTGTGGGAAGAGAATCAAATTAAGATTAAAATTAAGATAGATTGTAAATTTTCTTCTGTTTTAAACTAGAAAATAAAAGGTTTAAAAAGGATTAGCTTCTATTTTTGCAAAAAAAAAATCTACTTATTAGAAATGGACAAGTTATAATTCTTGGCATACAGACCTAGGAATCGACACAGCTGAATGATCCTTGTAGTTTTTATTTTATTTTTCTTAAGTCAGCTTCTTCATTAATTATTAAAGAAAATTAAAGTTATGCCCACTGGGAAACAGATTATGGTTATGTGAACCAACATTAAATCCAGATTGTTTACAGATCAGCACTTAGGGACTTTTCTGCTGTGAAGTATGTTGCAAGTTTGGTTTCCTTGCACAAAAAGTAACAAATGGGAAAAGAAATAAGTGCTAGAAATGAGGTGCAATTTTTGGACTGGAACATTAAAAAGACTATTGGGGAGGTCGCTCGTCAGTATGGGAATTCTTGTTCAGAGATCATTTGCAAAGTCAATGTTGCATGCCTAGAAGTTATAAAAATTGGGCCCATTTTTGCTGTAAATTTCTGAGGCTGCACAAATGAAAATTAGAACTGTGCCATTGTGACTATAAGGGTAATGCACCCCATGGAAAGCAAAATATTCACTTGTGGACCCCTGAACCACACAACCTGCATTTAAAGAGGAATAAACCAATATTGAAGGAAAAAGTCAGTGCATAGCCAGTGCACATGGAAACATGCATTTGTTAATGATCCTTACAAAAAGTGAGAGAAGAACAATAAAAGAAATAAGCTGCAGCATGTTGCAAGGTATAAGAAAGGTTAGTGGATGTAGTGATCACTGTACTTTTACTCAGTGAAGCATGACATGCTCTTAACGCTCAATCAGGAATTTTACAAGAAGAATTTGTTAAAAGTCAAGTGGATGTTTTTGACCACCTCAATTTGCTGAATCAAGTGGATATGTGATGCTGAAAATACTTGGGACTGCTGATCCAAACTGGTCAAAGGGATATTACATATCACAGAACACTTAGAATGCAAACTGGGCGTGTTGGCTGTGAGTGGCTCAGGGACAGGCTGGGCATTTGCCAGCCTGTGCCAATGACTGGTGAGCACTTTTATTGAGCATTTTTTGGTTTTTCTTGGGGTTTATTCCTCTCTCTTTTTGCTATCTCTCTTTTCTCCTTCATTGTTATTTGTATTTCATTATAATTTCTATTTTCATTTCTATTTCATTATTATTATTAGTTAATTATTAATAACATTTATTTTAGATATTAAATTGTTCTCAGCTCAACACATGGACTTTACCTTTTTCTGATTCTTCTTCTCTTCCAATCTGGGGTGGGAGGAATGGAGAATGAACAAGTGGTTCCATGGTACTTATTTGCCAGCTGGGGTATGCTATAATAAATAAATAATAGAAGGACACTTTATTATCTTGCATGTCAAATAATTCTATGCTGCAAAGGGTAACTAATCAGAATTGTTACATCTTGAAAATAAGTGCAATTTGGTATAAATCCATCCTGGGTCCTCTGTGTAAATTTGTTGAGCATATTACTCTCATATGGATTAAGCCAATTTGCAAAAATGCATAAAAAACTTGAGGAACATTGCTGTTAGTGGTACTTGTTTCTCTACTGCAGGCACCCAAAATTCCTTGTATGTGTATGCAAATCTATTTGTGCATGTATGTATAAAAGGAAAATTGGAGAATTAAACTCTTTTAAATGGTTAGTAGAATGTCAGAAAGTCCCTTTACCAAATAAGCCTCTGAAAACTGCCAAAATTATAAATATAGATCTAGTCTTCCAAAAGCAGAGGATTCTTCAAGACAGTAGTCCATTTCCACCCACAATTTGAAGTCATACTCTTCCTTCAATAATTGGGCATCTTGAAAGAGATATTCCCAGACATGAGAAGGTATTAATTGTATTTTATTTAGTAGAACATCTTCAGGGTGTAAACAATCATCCAGGAAGGAGCTGCAGTTCCCTTGTTACACGTTACACATGGAATACCATGCCATGAAAGGAGCCATCTGATAACACCTATCCTAAATGTCTGCCATCTAAACAGCGGCACCTGAAATATAAAAACAGCCTTTGGTTTAAGCCGAAGGTGTAAGTGGATGTGTGTGATGATATCGTAATACTTTATAGAGGCTATAGCATTAAAAACAATTGCAGAATTAATATTTTGATGGTTTGTAAGTGTTTGAATTTAAAGAAAATGTATTTTTCTTCTGTTTTGAGAAATCAAGAGAAAACTGGACAAAAAGTTTTGCTTGTAAACTTTGATGAATAACCTTTTTAAAATGTTTTCAAAACTTGGAGAAATCACAGGAAGAAATTTCAGCCAACTCAAAAGTTAAAAAATTCCTTAGCAGTTATTTTAGAATTGTATGTATAAGTTCCCAAAAAATCATCTTCTAAGAGCAGCAGATATTTTAGTGGAATTAGTTTTGACTCAGGAACATGATACTGCAGAAATTGTGGTCCCGACTAAGTGAGAAATTCAGATAAGTGAACACAGGACATACATAGGCCTTTTTCAGTAGGGAAGGCATATTTAACAGAGATAATTCTGCAAAAGAAAAAAGGCATTGTCAGTGCCTACACTTCAAAAATATCAGCAAAACCTCAGATGCCCATGGCTTCTAAAAATGAAGAAGAATGCAAAGGTAAAGAAGAGCTTATTGTGAGAAAACAGGAGACTAATGTGACACAAGGTGCTTTATGACCACTAATCAATATTACCTGCATGCATACAGACCTAGAAGCATCAGTGGTATTGAACTGAAATTCATTTATTAAATGAACTTCAAGTTATGAGGATAGAAATTTTATGTATTTTAAATGCATATATTTAGACAAAAAATTAATTTATTTTATTACTCACATTTTAATGACAAAATTTGTAGCAAACCATAAATAGAAAAGAGAAGAAAGGGATAGAAATTAACCCTAGAGTAGTATTCAGATTATTAAAATAATCATTTATGAATAAAATAATTCATTTTAGCCATCTAAGCAAGCTTATGTAAAATAAGTGTTTTCTAAAGTTCAGTGGCATCTTTTTTAAACATACTTAAGAATAGCCCTTTCTTTCCTGAAAAGCAATAAGCAAGAATTAAGAAAATATAGAATTTATAAAGCTTCCTTCAACTACAAAACAGAAAACACCAGAAAAAAAAGAAATCTGCCTCTTAAAATTTTTTTTAATTGTTTTTCTTACAGTAGTAAGTGTTAACTTCTCAGGATGTTTCCAGCAAGGAGAGATTATTTTCAGAAGTACAGAGAGTAGATTAATTCAGGCCAGGTTGCTTGAGGTGAGATGGGAAACTCAGCAGTTCAAAGACCTTGACAGAACTATGCAGGCTCAACATTTTAGAAGGATGACTTTTCATTATTTTTCTATTATAATCTGATTCTGGCACAAAAATGTCATATTTTGTTTGCAAACAATAAAGTAGTGTTCGACTGCAAAGCATCTCCTGGAATCCTCACAGCACAACATCCAAGTGGCAGAGTTCAGTTATGTCTCTATAGTTACCAAAGTGTTGTTTTCTTCACAGTGCCAGTCTTTATGGTGATTACACACAAGTTTATGGAGAGAGCCTTGAGACAATAAAGCCCTTTCTGTTCATAAATAAAACATAATTCTGCAATGGCCAATGATCACCTGCTTCACAGTCTTTGCTTGTGTTCTGGATTAGGGCTCTTTGGCATTTTGCTTCAGCTTTTGGGTGGAAATTCAGGTTGGTTTCACTCAGATTGACACTTAGAAAATATTTATATTTAGGGCTATGTTTAGTTCTTATTCAAGAAAAAGAGAAGTTTAAGAAGATGTCTTTTTATTGAATGTACATGGACCTTAACTATTCAAAATTGTTGTTAGTTATACCACACTTGACTTACTTTCCTTCAGAAATGATCATGAACATGTCTGGATAGCCTTGACTGGATCCAAACTGATGAGGCAGGCAAGTTGCTTTCCAGAATGTTGCTAACCCATGCATTTCTTTAGCATTGCAAAGTTCAAAATAAAAGGACTACAAATTAAAGTACTGAATAGCAAGATCTACATGCAATGGCCAATTTCTGTCCTCCCAACAAGAATTCTGAGGTGTCACAAATGCAATTACCATGTAAAGGTTAGAACATTAATGATGGAAGAAGTAGCTAATGGACCACAAGTATAGATATTGTTATTAAATTTGTCTCTAATATGTAATGACTTATTCAAGCAGAAGAAAAATATTTCTTTTCTTATGTATAAACCCAAGCATATAATATCTATTCAAACTGTTTTTTGTTTATTCATAGTAAACCATATTAATTTCCACTGTAAGATTAGGAAAATGTGTTACAAATAAAATGTTGGCAATAAACTATTTAAATCATGAAAATTGTCTTTCAATATATTTTCTTCTTTCTTAAAGAACTGTCACTCTGGATTACAAAATACAATGCCTTGATAATTTTTAAAAATAACAACAACCTCATCTAATTAAAAATGAGATAGAGGATTGTATTAGATCCAGATTTCCTCAGGAATTAAGTAAACCTTCACAGTGGACTTGTTAGGCTGGCAACCTAAAGCACTTCATTCAACAACAGGTAAAATTTAGGATAATCTTTTGCTTTTTATCTCGCATTTATCATCTGTTCAATGCCTAACATGTAGCATATAAATGTTTTTGTGGTTGTGATATAAGGTACCACATAAGCTCAATCACATTTAGACTTTCCCTATAATTGATTATAAAGAATTCTTCATAAAGTTATTTTTTTATGGATGTTTTATCAGTTTCACAGACAATGGCAAACTTTACTTTGGGAAGTTTACTTTCCATGACTTTTCTCTAAAACCATCTATTAAATTTTCCCACACATATGATCCTTTTTTTTTTATGCTGCAACAATATGGACAAATCTTACCTGACAGACTGAAATCAGAGAATTTTTGTTCTTCATGCATTCACTGAAACAAACATTTTTGTCCTGCTGGATTCAGTCTTTTTCAAGACAAAGAATTGCTCAGGATTTACATTTACAATATATTAGTAATAATATCTAGTGGGCTTGCATATAAACATTTTTATGCATAGGAAATCAGCAATGTTCCCTTAGATACTATAAGGAAGTTCAATTAATTTCTGATCTCTCTGGCTATGATCTCTGGCCAAGATAATTTTCTTTCTGGCAGAGGAAGGTATCTATATGTGTTCCAGGGCTGATTAACCTGTATGATATGCGGTATAAATAAGAAAATTTCTCTCTATCCAGCTGGTTATTAATGAAGAACAAATCCTCTTATGCTGTCAACAACACTTTGTTAGGATCAAAGTCAAGCTGGTGACTGACCATCTGTCTCTGTGCACATTAGTTCATGCTTTACTGATCCATCAGATCTCACCTTGAATCAGACACAGCCAAGACAATTTGGCTTAGTCAAGACCCCAAGACTTTTACTGTTGACCTCAATACAGCCAGGAGCTCTCTTGGTCCTGGTCTCAAATAGTAGTTTTTGTTACCTTGAAGCACTCAGTTAATTTTTATTTTGGGTATATAAAAGATTATATTTACTCAGGTTTTTAGGAAGCTTTCATACCTTTTCCATGTAAAAATTACATTTTATATTATGCAGTGAGGGTTGTTTTCAAGCTGCTGACTAACAGTGTGTTATATACTGTTAGAGCAGTTTCACTCTGCTTTCACTTCATTACAGAAAAGATTTTATTCAGCTAGAGGTTTTCAATCATTTTTTTGAAGTATGAAAGGTATTTCGTATAGAGATAAGTAGGTGCTTTATTTGCTTAAAACTTTGGTCCCATTGCATCAAATGCATGATAAAAGAAGGAGATGCATTGTCAGGCTCTTGGTGATGCTTGCACAAAGCAACATTAAAGCTGGGATTTGCTTACAGCCACCATCTTACCTGTTTTACATGGGATGATCTCTGAAAAGTTCACAGAGCTTAAGTCAGGAAATCAGTATGATCAGCATTTATCTATCAGCATTACCCCAGCTAGTCAAAGAAATAATTCTTCTTATTTTTATGAAAGCAAAAGTGAAGAGAATTATGGATAAGAGCAGTAGAGAGTTTTATGTTTCATATGTTGAATGACAGACAGCTATAGACTCAGAATTAATGAGACTGATTTTTGCACACTATCTGAATTGAAGCTGAGACTGCTATGCTTGGATATGAGTTTTCTCAATCAACATGCCAAGCTGACACTGATGTTTACTTGTAGCCTAAAATACTCCATCTAAACTAAACAGAATTTTAATGTAGTAAATATCAGTTATATTTCCCTTTACGTCTCCAAAGGTATCTTAAAGCCAGATTAAAGCACATAATACAGAAACTGCAGAAAAAAGGAAAGAGGCAATCTCTTCTCTGTGCCCACAGTAGTCAAGACTGGTTTTAATGGACTTAAATTCTGTGGGAAGTATTCAGATCAAACATTAAAAAACACTTTCTAATGATAAAGATACTGAAACAATAGAATAGACTGCCTGAGTCCACTACAAGGGTGATCTCTGAGGAAAGACTAGACAGATTTTCAGCCTGACATAATTAGCTGGGTAAGACAATCTAAACCATCCTTCCTCTGAAAATATCAATATTTAGAATTCCACCAAGAAACAACTTTAATATCCAGATGTTGGGGAGAGGCAGTGTCTCAGTAATGAAGGCTTTTCTTCCATTTTAGATAAAAGGAACAAAACTGCTTTCTAACCCTCTTCTAAAGTCAGACTTCCTTTAAAAATACAGCTCTGTGTATGTAAAAATCAACATCTTATTAAGCAATTAAAGTTAAAAGGAGAATCAGAAGAAGGGTAAAAAATAAGAAGGCAGCTTTTGTTCAAGGTATTGATCTACTTGCCCTACAGACAAGCTAAAAGTCATGTACTTTTAAAGCTGACTGAGTTCTTGGTAAGATGAAAAAAGAGCAGACAGCTCCAGGCAGTGGGAAATTTGACTCCATTTGGAGGAGCTGTTTGCTATGAGAAAAGAAGGGGGCAGCTGTTGATCATGTTTTTTCTGATCTGTAACTAGCTGAGAATTTTCATGCCACGGCTGTTAGAATGCTACCTTTAAGCAGCCCTAAGTTCCTTCAGAAGTTATAAGGAAAAAAATTCAACAGAGATGAAAATAGGTTTTTTTTCTGAATGAAAAAAAAAATTGTTCAGCATAGACTTTTTCATCTTTATTTTATCTCAAAGATCTATCAAAGGTTAGTCAAATTAGTTCTATTAGTCTCAGGCAAGACACCAACATTTACTTCCACATTTAATCACAAACATTTTGACCTTGGGCAACCTTTCTTACATTAGAGGAGAGGGTTCAGAGAGACATTACAGGAAAGGGTTGGCTCTAATAAAGACACTTCACTGCACAGTCCAGCACGAGGCACCCTGGCTGTCACCAGAACGATATGACAGCAATCAGATCAAACGCGTAATCCAGTTAATGAGGCATATCACAGGAGCTTGCCGAGGAACTAAGTGCGTGAGTGATATGGGTACTTTGTCATGGATAATAGACTATTAATCAAGGCAAGGTTCATTTTCATATCCTGGTGACAGAAGGATTAGGCAGCATGGGAGTGTTAAATCTTTAAGTACCTTTGAGAATGCAGGGTCTATGTTCCTTACTTTTGTTTCAAGTAAAATGAATAAATCTAAATATCCTGCAGTCAATGCTTATAATTTTAATGGTTTCCTTATCTATCTTATGGAAACTTGGTTAAAGAGCATCACAAATCCTGTCAAAATTTTCAAAGGAACACCTGCGCTACGTAATTCTAAGTCAGTTTTCTTCTGTCTTCACATTTTAACCTCTTCAAGGATGAGCCATTGAATACTTTTCTATGTAGAATTGCTAAATCTTGATCAACAATTAATGAGCTCACAGTCTGCTTTTTCTGTGGTAGTTAAAGCATGTAAAGATAATCATGGTAACTGGTTCGAAAAGTTGCAAAAATTATTTTGTTAAAAAATCCCTTTTTATCAAAGTATAGTTTAAACATATTAAGGTTATTGTTGCTGATAGATGCTTTCTAGATAATTTTTAAAAGTCCTATGAAATTTTTTTGCCACTGTAATTAATTTTTTTTCCAGCTATTCATTCCATTCAGTGGTTGGTACATCAGAAATCTATAATGAAACAATACATGCAGTCTCATAGGCTGGTTTGTTGTTTAGTTTTTTTTTGCTGATAAACATAGTGAAGTTGAAATTCCAGGAACAGTGGGACTTCCAACAGTGAGCAGAAATGTATTCACTAAAAATACTAGAATTTTGAATGCAATTAAAATACATTCAACTCAAGCTGTTAGAACTTCTAAGGCTATTTTTGTTTACTGAGATGGGGGACTGGATTCTTTTAACATACTGAAGCTCACCACACAAGCACTTGGCACTAAAGTGCTTGTCCTAAAGTTAGAAAAGGCAAGTAGCATAAAATTTGAAAGCAGCATCAAGAAAATGGCAAAGATAGTGTCATCTGTTACTTCCAGAAATGGACATGGGTTATTGGAGGTTCCCAGAAAAAGAAAGTGTATTTCCTTATTCACAGAAACTCTACCTACTGTGTGATAAATTCCTATTGCATTTGAAATATATGTATGAAGAAAAGGACACTCTTATATCACTAAATTTTTTTGCTTTTCTGTGTTTCTTTCAAGTTAGCAAGAACACTAGGCCAGACAAATTTCCATCAGATAACTCTCTTGGATTTATTGTTTGCTCATTTTCTCTATTTTTAAAAGTGATATATTTTAAAATGGAGCTTAGAGCAAATCTAACTCTAACTTTCAGGTCAGTGGTGTGCTTTGAGACTTCAGCTATGTATTCATATGTATTCTTTTTCTCCATGTCTCTATTTTACCATCTTTCTGCAGATCTTTTCCCCTTCACTGTCCCTCTTGATTCAGCTCCCTAAATCAAGATTCAGCTTCAGTTTCTGCTGTAAATATCTACTGGGTGATTTCCTTGCACTAAATATTGGAGCTACAAATTAATTACACGTCTAGTGTATACAGGTAAAAATGTCAGATTCATACTTATCCAGCTAAAGTCCAGCATCCAAGCAGATTAGACAAAGACCCTGAGAAACTTGCACAGATGTCTGAAAACACAGCATCATGAATTGTCCTCCAGCTGTCTTTGCCTACATTTTAAATCATTTTACTATGTTCCTGTTTCTTCCTGAATATAGTTTGTGGCTAGTAAATAAAGAAATTTCCTTTAAACTACCCCAGTAATGAATTATTGGCATATGCAATATTTGCAGGATGCCTGTAATGGCAAAATACTCAATCAGATGGACTTGCTTGGAACTGCTTAAGACATAGTATAAGGAAATTAAATTTCATCAGATTGTGGAATATATAAGTGGCTTAAAATGGAGCTACTCTATAAAACAGGGTGATTTCTAGGGATAGAAAAACATTCCCACATTTCCTCTTTCAGCTATTAAACAGCTTTTTTCCAGTTGAAAGTAGTTTCTTTTAAACTAATATGAAATCAAATAAAACTGAAACTAAAGGCAAAAAAACCCCTATTTTTTGAAGAAAAATATTTTTAAAGATGTTTCATAATCTCTAATTTAATTTAATTTTCTACTTCAAACTTTTTTTCAGCATTCTCCTTTTCATATATAAGAATTTCTATCCTAAATAATTGCTCACAGCCATTTTTGAAGACACTCAGAGCTTTGTTATGGGATTTCTGAGAAGTGATGTTTGAGCTGAGTAACCAATGTTTGACAGTGATCAGGCTTCCAAGCAGCTGGCTAGATCCAGCTAACCTGAATTCACTTAAAAATATTGGTGGGCTTTGTGTTGCCAGCTGGTTAGATACCAACAGTATTTTCCATATTAATTAAATTTAATCTCATCAATATTGTTACCTGCTGTTAAAAGTACCTTTTGCCATCATCATTTGTTATATTAATTATAACACTTTTAGGGCTGCTCTGTATTGCTTACTTTTATTCCCAGTGATGGATTCTATTTTATTTTATTTCTTTGGATGGAATAGATCTAGATGAAGAACTAAATTATAGTTTGTATATCTCGTTAAGAAATAGTTATGCTGCCTTGTGACTCAACCAAGTAGACCTTTATAGCAGCTTCATGATAAAACTGAGAGATCAAGAAGCAGTTTGGAAGTAAAAGCTAATGCACGGTCATCTATAAATGTATGAAATAAATTCCTAGAATATTGTCAGTTGTAATATGAATACATTTGAGGGATAAGCTGACATAAAGATATTAGCACCTAATAAAGCACCTGTCCCAATGGGCAGATTTAAGAATTATCCCTGAAATGTAAAGACATTGAAAAAGCAAACAAATTTAGAAGAAATGGCCTAGAACTCTTTGTGTGGTTTTGTAATTTTATTTATTATTTTACTGTGTTTTATTTTGCAACTTATTTTTTGATCATTCACTATTCCTGCTGTGAACCAGTAAGTAACAGATATCCAAGCATTCCTGACATTTTACCCACCTTATTTGCACTTTGTTTCCAAGCTGGGACTTCTCTCTTATTTTTAGGCAAAGAATGTTGCCTCTTCTGCCATGTTTTTCTGTAACAGATTTCTGATGTCAGTGTTGCTCAGATGCCTCTCCAGGATCCATGTTCAATCTAATCCAGTGATTGACAGACTCTCATGCAGATCCTGCAGCTGCAGATACTTATCTCACCCTGAATCCTGGGAGCTATAAAGAAAATAGGATAGCTCTGCCACTCACACAGAGGGCTTGCTTGGTTTTGATCAAGTGCAGAATAAGTAAGGCAACAGCACTGAATAACATGAGAAAAATAAATACCAATGAGGTCACATGGTGGATGGTCTTAAGGAGCATAAGGGAAGGCCATTACAGAATTAATTTGAGTTAAAGCTAAATTTTCTAAATAATCATCCCGAATTCATTCTCCCAGATCCTAAAGTTCGTTTCAGGAGTAACAAGCAAATACAGTGGTAATTAAAAGGGACAGATAGAGAATTGCTCATGGAGAAGGAGGAAGGATCCAAAACGTGTCATTTATACAGAAATTTACACAGATCACAGAGGGTTAGTATGGATTTCTATGTAAACTTATCAGAATTTTTTCTTGAAGAAGATCTGCAGAGGAAACGTAACAGTCCTCTGGCTCCCAGCTATTCACATCTGTGAGCAGAGAGAAACCAAACTAATCATACAAATTACCCTGACTAGTGCTCTGGGGTTTTTTTTCTCTGTGACTACATACATGGCAGAATGACAAGGTTCAACATCAGAAAATGCCTAGGGAAATGTTGCTTAAGTGCCAAGAGGAAAGTGTTGTGTATGTTATTGCTGATGGCTGTTGCCATCACAAAATGTCCAAACTGGCTGCTTCTCATCATCTGCAAAAGCTTCTGCCAGTTGAAAAGTACAATGCATCCTTGAGAGGACAAAAATCCATCAGAAAAGAAGTAGGTGGCCTACTCTTTATCAAAAGGACATGGTTGTTTTTTTTGAAGGTGTTCTCACTAAGGTGTCTTCCCAGCCCATAGAAGTCGTACAGATTCTTTTTGGCATATTTTAAGTGTCTAACTTTGGATTCAGGGAGGAAAAAAGTTATAGGTATATTATTTCAGGAAGGCACACTGAGTTAAATTCTTCAAAAAGAGAGCTAAGATAGATTGTCTTTACAGGCAGTCATACTCTCTATTGTTTAACAAAATCCTGTAGTTCTGAAGAAATATGATTTTATGGTTCTGCCTGGGTAACATTCTGGGGCACAGATCTGGCCAACTTGGTGGTAACAGTGAATATGGCACCAGGAACATTTTGCCTTGAAAGATGAAAGATGCTTTTAAGAATGTAGGTGCTGATAATAACAAAAAACCCCCACTTTTCTGCTTTTTGTTGCTACCTACCAATATCTTTATGTTCTATCCGTTCAGCATTAACCACAGGGTGGTGGTGGTTGCCCTGAGCCTTGGATTTGGTCTCCACTCTACTGTATCTCTAAGAGACCACTTACATTTTGGGTTTTGCTACCAATTGCTGTGCAAAAACAAATGAGATTTTTTTCTTCACAACCTAGGAGAGTCTTAGGTTGTGAACAGTGTTTCTTCACCTTTCTGACAGTCTGATTTCACTGCTTCAGTGGTGGTTGTTAGAGGTCTTTGAAGAACTGCTTCCCAGTGGAGGAAAAGAGAATATACTCATAGTGCCCAAGCAGGGAGGGAAACATGGTAGTCACACTGCCCAGTTTGATGTTAATGGCATCAGCTTTCATGGCTGGAGGAAAGGAGTCTAGGATGGGTGGAAATTACAGGAGGAAGAGAACAAAACTTAAGTAATTTATCAGTGGAGATATCTGCTTATTTGGCCATAGACAGTATAATTTTGAGCACCCTGAATGCTTGTGATAGACTACAGACACATCGGAAGTCTGGTCTGACAGATTAGCTACAGTAAGAGCCAGGTCTGTGCTACCTAGTGCTCTCATTTATCCTCATTTCCTCCTTGGCAGGAATTCCTCTATTTCCTTCTCTTATTTTTCAATGGAAAAGACCAGATACTATTTTTGTGGTAGCATCATATTGTGCTAACTTTATATTGCATATTACCTCTTGGTAATACCATGTTACATTATTATACATCGCAATAACATCCAGAACAGCAATAATAAAGTGTCCAGAATTCAAGCAATTTGCTGAAGTAACCTTACTTTTTCTCAGTCGATTCTGATTGATATTCACATTTTATTTCCAAGAAGTAAAGTATTTTGGATCTCAAAATTTTAGGATTGCCATAGAATGCTTGTGGCGGGGACTGCTGTGGTGGGGTACAGAACCTCATGCAGCAAGAAAGGAACTGGTGAGACCTGTCCTTGACCCTGGGCTTTAAAATTTTAGCACTTACTTACATAAATCTGAACCACTTTGAACATAGCACCAGCATATAAGAAACTCAGAGGACAATGAAAGAGACTCTTGGGCAATGTATTGTAGATGAATATATTTGTCATAGTAAGGATGAGGTGTTTGTGTATTATAGCTGCAATTGTCCTTCTTTAAGAAAATGGCTTTGAAGGAGTCATTTAATTATATTTTACAGTCATCCATTTTGGCAGTGGAAAGAATAGTTATAGTCTTTAAGCATTGTATTTCATGAAAATGCAGATGACTATTGTATTGTTGCAAATCAGCTTGTCTCTATCCATAACTCACATGAAAAAATAAAAAAGAAGAAAAATATTGCGTCCTTATATACAGCTCAGTAGTTTAATTTCTAATTGATTTTTTGCATGGCTTTTGTATCCATTGTAATGAGTATTGAAGTGTGATTTTATAATTTGTTTTGTCTTTTCTCTCATAGCTTTCACAAAATTTAGAAGAAGCAGTAACTCAGGGAGGAATAGCAGAATAGCACTTGCTGGGACTTTTTTCTGTAGTCTGTGTTCACACAGATATTATGTACAATGACATTTGGGTTCGTGATACACAGACTGAACTCAGGGCTGTTCTGAAGAACTAGATCTCTCTCTGATCCCTGTCTTGCACAATAATTTTCAGTTTGGTGAAAAGCCATGCAGGAGGAACAGCCTGATGCCTTAATCTGTATAATTCTCTTCACAAATTATCTGATCCAGTTTCTGTTAAAATGAATAGAAATATTTCAAAGGTAATTAGATCAAGGGTATATTTCCTGAAATTTTGCTGTAGCTTTGCTGATGCCATCAGATCCGATAGCATATCCTCTTCTTCTATAATGGATAACAGAGAAATGTAGTTCTTCCATTCTCATTGGAACTTATTGGAGTCTTATCTGCATTGCTGAACAAGGATCTCTGTGAACTTTGAGTGAACTGTAACGAAAATTATTTACATGACTTGGATTTCTTAGTATTTTTCAGTGAGGAAAAATTAGACTGATTTTGACCTGCTATCAAAATACACTCTGATGCTCTGTACATCAGTCATCTCTTTTATTATTGCTTTAAAATAATGATAGTTTATTTTTTCCATGATAATGCATACCATCATTTGAAAAATGTTTCCTGTTAATTTAAATAACTCCATGCAAAATATATGTAGGCTGGGAATTTGAAGGCTGACCTTTGGTTTGAAACTTGAAATTCCACAGTTCTCTCCCAAACATAAAAGTTCAATGTTTTTTTCCTTTGACTTTTCCCTACCTCCTCACCCCATACCCCCAGTCTCTAATGATCTGACAGGTCCATTATATAAGAAGGTAACTTTAACCACTGAGATTCAAAAAACCAGCAAACAACTAAAACTCCTAATTTAGAATTTATCCCACTGTCCTGGTTTCATCTGGAATAGAGTTAATTTTCTTTCTAGTACCTGGCTGAGTGCTGTGTTTTGCTTTAGCATGAGAATAAGGTTGATAACACACTGAGTTTTTAGCTATTGCTGAGTAGCCCTAAGTCAGGGACCTTTTCCCTTGCCATGCTGCCCTGACAGGGAGTAGGCTGTGAGCGCACAAGAAAACAGGATGGCTGAACCAAACTGACCAAAGCGATATTCCATATCATATAATGTCATTGGGTTAGGGGGTGGGCAGGGATGGCCCACTGCTTGGGAACCAGCTGGGCATCAATCAGAGACTGGTAGGCAACTGTGTGGTGCATTATTTGTTTTTTACATTTTTTAAAATCATTATTATTATTTTATCTTCCTTTTCTGTCCTATTTAAACACCTTTATCTCAATCCAGAAGTTTTGCTTCTTTTGCCTATTCTCTCCCCCACCCCACTGGGTTAGAGTGAGCACATGGCTGTGTGATATTTGGCTGTCTAAACAAAAAGATATCTTTCCCTTGTCCTTTAAAGAAAATCAGGCTCAGCTAGCACAAGTAGAAGCACACACTCTCAAACCATCTCACTAATCATTGACAATTGTCCTACAGATCAGTGGCCTTCAGCCTGTGATCCACAGACTCCAGGGAGTTACCCATTCTTTGAAATAACTTGCAAAATTGACTGAGAGGAATAATTTAATGTGTGCTACATGGAAGTCTGCAGAAGATGAACTTTCAAAACCGAACTCTCCAACATTACAAATTTCCTTCAGAGCCATGAATCACAGAAAGGTTGAAAATTGCTCTATACATAATAGATCATAAATAATAGTTTATGTGTTGAAGACTAGGAGAGGTATATTAAGTGGGGAGCTTTTTTCCCCTTACTTTCTTATAGTACTAATTTTAGTTCAGGTGATAGCAGAGTTGCAGTGAGAGTTACTATTTATGTAGGATTTCAGTGGGTAGTCTTTCAGTATCTGTTCCTTGACTTTAATTTTTCAGTCCTGCATATGGTGCAGAACAGACACTAAACTGACGTTTCAGTCTTGAAACTCTTTAAACCTGAATTGCAGCATACAGTGAACCATTTGTGTGCCTACTACATTTAGTAGTAGGCAGCAGGTGTTGTTAAAAATGTGGTTTTTACTTTTGAAGGCTGAAAACAAAACCTGTTGTACACAGATGACAGCTGATGATTACTTCTGGGAAACCACAGAGATTCAGGGATTTTGCTAATTTTGGCAAGCAGCTCATAGAAGGTAAATTATCTAAAAATTCTACCTCCTTTTCATTGATATCCCAATTCCCTAAGATCATTCTACAACAAAAATGCTCAACTGTTTGCTAAATGCACCAAGAAATTAAACAATTAAGTTCTTATCCAAAATCTTCTGTAGTTCATAAAAATAATTCAATTACTTTAGTATGTCTTGAATATAATGCAATTGTCAACATAACTATCTCTGTATAGTCTTATTTTAAATCAGCCAGTCTCTTGGTACACATCCATTTTTTCATACTGTGGAGCATAAATTCAGACTCCTCACAAATAATTTTTCCCGTAATTATTTATCACTAAAATAAAATTGTACATTTTTACTTCCATTGCGGTGCTAAGCAGTCACAATTTTAGCTAGACCTAGAAGTCATGTGGTACATCATTGTTCTCTGACTGAAGGGGCATAAAAGTCCAAATGTTCATATTTGCAAATTCAAATTTAACATCTCTGGCTGTTCTTTATAATACTCTTAACATTTGCTGTGTCTGAAAGTCCAGTAAATTCAAACCAAAAAGAGAGAGCAAAAGGAAAACTATCTGAATGAAATGGGATAGGAAATATCTTTCAAACTAAATCAACATGATTGGCTCACCTTTAAAAGCACTTTCTTTCTGGCAGTTCCACTGCTGCTCATAATGATAAAATTATAGAATTGTAGAGACCTCCAAGTTCACCAAGCTTAACTTTAACCCAGGACCACACTGATCACCACTAAACCCAGTCCATACCTGCCATAACCACACAACTTTTGAATGCTTCCAGGGATAGTTATACCACCATATTCCTGGAGAGAC
This sequence comes from Leucosticte australis, assembly GCA_025504685.1. NCBI lineage: Eukaryota > Metazoa > Chordata > Aves > Passeriformes > Fringillidae > Leucosticte > Leucosticte australis. Next base: position 83,316,712 of record JANIJU010003056.1, read on the forward strand.
AGTTCCAATGCCCAACCACCCATTCTGTGAAGAAATTTTTCCTAATATCCAATGTGAACCTCCCCTAGTGCAACTTGAGACCATTTCCTTTTGTCATGTCATTTGTTACTTGGGAAAACTGACCCCCTTCTTCCTTTTATGCTGTAGACAGTGATAAGGTCCCCCTTGAATCTCTTTTTCTCCAGGCTAAGCAAGTAAGCAGCTCCATCTGCTGCTCCTCATAGGAATTGGGCTCCAGACCTTTCATCAGCTTCAGTGCCATTTCTCTGGCCTCACTCTCGCAACTAAATGTCCTTCTTGTAATGAGGGACCAGAGCTGAACACTGGATTCAAGAGGCAGCCTCACCAGAAACAAGTACAGATCACAGACTCTGCTGGCCACACAATTTCTCTTACAAGTCAGGATGCCATTTGCCATCTTGGTATCCTGGGCACGTGCTGACTCATGTTCAGCCCTTTCTGCAGGGCCATTTTCTAGCCACCCTTCCCCAGCCCAGAATTGTGGCAGAAGTGTAGGACCAGCACCTGGCCTTGCTGAACCTCATGCCTTTGGTCTTGGCCTGTTGACCCAGTCTGTCCAGATCCCCCCTACACTCTAGCTGCAGCTTAGTGTTTGTTGTCCATGAACTTACTGAGGCTACACTCTATCCACTCATCCAGATTATCAATAAAGATATTAAACAGCACTGACACCAATACTGAGCACAGCTGGTGATTTTGAAACTCTCGTTGTTTATCTGTATTTATATTGGTAACTGGAATGGTGGTGATCTGCTCCCATTCCTAAAGCTGTTCTACACTGGTTGGTAGAGGATGAGAGCTCTAGGAGAAAATCTCAGTAAGATTTGCTGCAGCTGTACTGAAGAGAAACATAAATTAAGCATTTTTTTTCTGTACTCTATACTAAAACTCTGGCTAATAGTAAAACAGAGCTGTGGCTTTGTCAGCTGGACTGGACTTACTCAATTCAGCATCAGATGTTAAAGAGTGTGTCTGATTTCATTTGGCGTGTTGCTGTCAGTGATTTCAACTGTGTCCAACCATGAGAAAGCCTGTGTTGCTCTTCAGGGTTTGTTTTTTTGGGTTAAAGCAAGATAATATATTTAATGCATTTCATTTCAGAACTTTCTGTTAAGCTTTTCTAATCCTTATGTTTCTATGAATAAATAAAGAAGAAATTATAGGATTTAGGTGTTTTGCTAGTCAGAGTTTCTGGAGGATAGTGTTATTTTGCAGACTCATTTTCTATAATGGAGTGTTTCTCCTCCTCCCATTATCTGTTAAACAAATCTTTCACAAATTGGGTACGAATTTACAACACAAGCTTGTACTCATATGAAGTGTTAAATTGCTGTAAAATCAGGTAATATGTGCTAAATACATATATTCATCTTGCATAAAACATAAGTTATGGCATGTACTTATCTGAAACATAGTTTCTAAAATACTGTATTTACTTCTTCAAGGGGGGAAATAGTTTTTTGTGCAGATGTTCCATATGTTGATTCTAAAATTAATTGTTGTTGAACTAAATGGTAAACATTAAACCTTAGCCACACTGTGGACTTTGTGCGGCGTGTTCTCTGTGTTACTTGGAAATTACAGAAGAAATTATTTTTTTTCTGTAGACCTCACTTTACTTACTAAGATTTAGTTTTCACTGTAAAAAAATGAATTAGGGAAATGTGAATTCAAAGGATATTGCCCTGGTTTTGAAATATCCCAGCCTGGCCTAATCAGTGGGAATTTCATGAGCAGCTTCATTCATGTCTGTGTAAGTACTAATTGTGAAGTCTTTGTTTTGTATATGGTCCTGTATTTGGCACTCAGAGTGCCAAACCTAGGAGTCCAAAATTAATTTTCTTTTCTCAGACAACAATATTATTATTTCAATCAAATGCCTTTTTTGATTAGCTGTTTCTAACTTTGCAGTCTCATAAGGAGTGATGTGTGTGCTCATGAGGGAACGAGAATCTAAGTGCAGGGAACTCCCCACATCATTTTGGTTTTGACAGACTTTAATGTGATGGTTGTATGGGTTGTTGTGAAAAGCTTGGTGTGTGTTCTGCTGTGTGCTTAGCTCTCTCAGAAAAGCCTGAGATTTTCTCCCTCAAGTAACATTTGGGGTCTGGTAATAGCTGGGCACTCTTGGAAGTGATTTTCAGGGAATGACTATGTCATCTTGTGAAAACCAGGTGATTTTCAGAGATCCTGCATCAGATGTTCAGAAATTAGGGTTTTAGTCTTTTTGAATTTAATCATCAATGGTGTTATGCCAAATTTTTCCACAGCAGAAAGAGTTACTGACTTGGGAAGTTTATTAATCTCTGTGTTTATTCATGGTAACAGTTCTGTTGCTTTCTATAATATCATAATTCAACCCTGGAAGGCATAAATATCGTCAGTGCAGCCTATTGATTTAAATCTTTTTGTGGCCTTCTGGGAAAACCCATAGAAATGGCAGCTCCCCTTTATTTCTTCCTTATTATTCATTATCATGTGGGATCATTCGGCAATACATGAAATACTATTTTCTAAAGTGATTCTCGGAAGCCATGGTAATAATTTTTTTCACAAATAGGTGAAAAACAGCAATAAAGGGGCAAAGAGAAGAATATCTAAATTGACATTTGCTTTTGGCAACAGAGAAGAGAAACATAAAAATTGATTAACGAAAAGGCAACAAGATTTAGGAGAAATGAAGATGTAACTAAATACATTTGTAGATAAGTTGCAATAAGACAATTTAGAAAGACAGGACAGTGAGCTGTATGCTGTGACCAGAGTAAGTTTTAAAGGGGTATATCTATTTTGATTTAAGTTGTCTTATTACCTGATCTCAACCCAATCTTTTTTCATGTGGAGTGGCTTCCAGAGGGCTGAATCTCATCTTCTTTTAAAATTATCTGTAAATTTTCCTAAGAGAAATATTACTTCCTAAAGTAAAGACATGCAAAATCTTTAAAGACATGCAAAATCTTTAAAGGTCTTAAGCAAAGGGAAACAGAAATGTTTATATCCGAAACAGAAAGAATTGGGCCAAGTTGGATAAAGAATAAACACAGACCTGCCTACTGCTGTTGAAAGTCAATCATGACTCAGAATAGGAAGAGAAGGTCACCACAGACCTGACCAGATTGAGAACCATAAAGACATAAATTTAAAATACATTCTTTGGTATGAGAAATGCAGGAAAATTTGGCAGGGCTCCGATGCTACATTCTGATCAAGAAAACAGCAAAAATAGTCAAAATATGGGTACTGATTCATTTGGTCCCCCTCAAAAAAGAGAATTTCTTTTCAGGACAGGAAATGAAATCTAGCAATTTCAATGAGGATCAATTGGGCAAGATTTGGTCCATATTCCTGCACTTCATGTCATCCCATTTGCTTTCCTTGTTTTCACGTTGTATCAATTTTTTTTTTAAATTTAATTTCTTACATCTCTGTCTGTCTGTTTACCTTTCTTTCCTGATTTTAGGGATTTCAATGGGAATAATTCTGGCAACTTTTGGTCTATTTCTCTACACCCAATTTCATCTCAATACAATTTGTTGTAGTCACTTAATTTCAAATTTTCTGGATTTTTCAATTTCATTTTTGATTGACCGTATCTCCTTTCTGAAGTGTTTATTCAACTTGGTCCTCCCAATTCAAGATTTCATTCCCTCTCCTGAAAGAAAAAAGAAAAAAATAGAGTAGATGTTGTGATATAGGATAGTATATTTTCACAATGATCCAGGTGTCACGCTTTGTAAACTTACAGGAATGATAGCTGTAAATGCAGAAAGCAGATGTACCTGGATCACACTTCTCTTTTTAGACCTGAGAATATTAAGACTGAAGCTCAGTGAAAACAGTCAAGAGTAGTACTTGAAAAAAGTTCATTCTGACATAATGTATTTTCATAATTTTCCATAAAAGATAAAATAATCTCTTCAAGGTGTTTTCTGTAGCCTTAAGTAGTCAGGACTTTTCTACTTTCACTTGTAATTTCCAATTTAGTGTTTTATAATTCATTCATCCCTGTCTTCCATGATCTAAAAATATTCATACATCAAGCAATTTATAATTTTAATGATGCATCTTATCAAATACATATGTGTTATTAATTCATAGTTGTGCTAAACATTGTTAAACTTATATGGGATCAAGATATATATAACAAATACAAATTAATTTGTGAATTCTGAATCATTTTAAGTATTCAATTTGAGTTTTAGCAACACTTGAAAAGGGATCAATTTTTCCATTTTTCTCAACTCTTTGGAGATTTTAAAAAAAAAATTTCCTGATACTACACAACACATTTTTTTCCTAAAATGAAAAAAAAAATTAAATACATGTCTGGTCAGTTAAATATGGTAATTTTAAATATAGGGATTTTTTTTTCAATTTTTGCTACTCATAATCTTTGTAAACAAGTTTTATAAGTATTTTTATTTTATAAATAAACCGGACTTAAATCCCCTTGAGTTGTTTTTCTACTTACCCCAGTGAAATGAGAGGAGATGGGGAAGGGAAAAGGAAGGAGAAGAAGCAGAAGGAGAAGGAAATAGAAAGAATATAGTTCAAAGTCTTTGTTTCATGTCACTGTCAGAGAGAAAATGCTATATTTACTGGTTCACTAGTTTGTTCAATTGTGGTAATTTTTATGTCCCTTCATGTTAACTTTCTTAAGTGCTCTGTAATAAATTATATCAGAAAGGCCACTTTTGTGTTCAGATGTTCTTCTCATTCTGTGGCACTTAATAATTCTCTGTCTTTGGTAGTTTATCTAAAATGACTTTCTGAGTTCTCCTTGTTATCAAACTGCAATTTTTTGGAAACACTGATTGATAAGAAAAAAAATCATTACAAAACAGCAGGAAATAAAGTGTCATTTAACACTGACTTTTTTTGTTCAGCCAGAATAGCAGAAATAAATATGCTTTCAAATATTTCAGGAAAGAATCGTAGTTGAAAAAGAACATTTTTTGGAGTACTTTATATTTTGTAAACTCAAATCAACTTTAAAAATATTAAGTATGTTTCTTTCTTTCTACATACACAATATTTCCTAGGAACATGTTCTTCCAACCCCCATCTTGAAAAAAAACCCAATCCTGACAACTTTATGCAAATATGGCCTAATTTAGTATTAAATGTCTGGCTCGTAGCCTAATACGGTGTGCAGCGAAATGGTTATCAAGTTGAATTATCATTTTTCAGACCTCAAGGTTAAAAAGAAATATTTCTTCTGACCATATTTCATGTTTTGAATCTGCATTGCAGTGCTGCTGCATACATCCATGACTTTCCCATCCTTAAAGTTTAATTATTTTTATGGACACTGATACATTCTGCACTTACTGATAATCTTCTCTAGGTGAATAGCCCACTCCTTACAACTTGTATAAAAATACCTTGGATGATGTTACTTTTAAAGATTATTTTATTTAGGTGTTTTCTCCTGTGCAAAAATGTTGTTGGACTTTCAATTACAAATGTCCATGAAAGAAATACTTCTTCTTCTTATGGAAATCAATTATTTGAGCACATAAAGACCCATAAGAGTATTAGTGGATCCGTTGACATCAAACAAAAGTGAATTTCTCATAAGACCAGTGTCTGAACCAAGGATGCAATCAAGGAATAGTCAAAGCGCTGATGACTCTTAGAGAAAATGCATAAGTAAAATTTACCTGCAAATAATGGATTTTTACCCATTAAACTTATTCTAAACTTTCCTTTCTTCATGTACCTGACAGTTCGGAACACATGAAATGGCAACATTATCTATTTTCTGCCCATCTCTCCTGCAGGTATAAATCTGGAATACTATTTTCATCTATTAATTGGTAATCTGAATTGAGAACTATCAGAATATGATCCAAATACTTTCAGGAAATTTAGGCCCAGTAGATACCTTCACAAAAGTATAACAGTTGGCTTTTTTTGCTGAAGAAAAGTGATTGAAAACATTATTGCCCTTAGATTTTTATTTTAAATTAAATTTTGAGAAGTTAAGAAGTTTCAAAATTTTTTGCTTTATTTACAGATCTCAGTTTCAATTAACTTTTGAAATGTCTTTCTAAACTCCAGCCTGAGAAATGTTGTTTATTTCAGATTTCTTTATGTGGAATGTGTAAACACTTCAGGAGGCCTGACTTTCTAGTAGGCATTATTCCACCACAACTGACAGCACAAATGGCAGCAATAGAGATAGGTTTTGAAAGATCTGAGACAAAAGCAATGTCAGGGTGCATCTGGGTAACTGATATCTGGGGACTGAATAGACAAGTTAATAGGTAAGTTTATCTTGATCACTTGGAATCAGAGGTTCATGCCCTTTTTTTATACACATCATTGTTTCAAATATAGTGACAATTACAGGCTTTTGGAGCTCTTACTATGACAAATGTATTTAGAAAGTATTTCTGAGCATCTCTGTGGTTTTTTAAATATATTACATTCCAGAGGACATTTTGGTATAATGTATTTTGCTGCAAGACATGCCACATATGCTCTTGTAAGATAAGGGAAACAAAATTAATTAACATCTAAATTATGTCTATATTTCCATGCTAATTATGCTTAATTAATTTATGAATATTTTAACATAATTCAACCAGTAGTTTTAATAAACAGATTTTTTATATTATATATATATATATATATATATATACTCCCAAACGTGGTTTAAAAAAAATTATAATGTAGGAGTCAAATAATTTCTGTGGTATGCTAGGATGAGCATTGCAGCTGCTCACAGAAATATTAACTGCATTATCTTCATTTTTTATTTGTTACCTTTTCTTGGTCTTTTAGGCTTTGTCATTTTTGAAGCATTATTTTTTGTTTTTAGAAGGATTTTGTTTTTAGAAGGATTTAGACTTAAATTAAATGCATCCCAATGTAGTTTTTGATTGTAAAGGAGATGTCCATGTTTTTAAATGTGTGATTCTCTCCTTTGATGCTGGAATGACCAACCACATGTCATATCACTTTAAGAAGACAAATTTATTATCCCTTGAAAAAATGGTCTAAATTATCTGGGATACCTGGGCATATGTGGCAGCAAGAGACTCAAGACTTCTCTAACTGAGCATAGTATATAATTATTATTTGTCATAAAATAAACATCCTTTCATGCACAAAGGAAACCTATTGTCCTATTGTGACCACACAGACAAAAGTGTCCAATCATACTTTTCCTTCTTTTCTTTCCCATTTTCAATTACACTTGTGTTTTCTAATTATACTTTAGACCTCACTTTCATTTTTGAAGTAATCTAATCAGGATTTGTGCTGAACACAGGGTTGATAAAGTAGAGATTTTTTGTTATTGCTGAGATGAGCTTACAGAGAGCCATGGCCTTTTCTGCTTTTTGTGCTTTTGCACTGGTGAGAGGGCTGGGGATCCATGGGAGGTTGGGAGGAGACACAGCCAGGAACAAAGGGATTTTTCAGACCATATGAAATCACACTCTCTGTATAAAGATGGGGGAAAGAAAAAGTAGAAACTTTAGGAATGATGGTTTTTGTCTTCCCAAGTAACTGTTACATCTGATGGGAAGGAGTGATTTAATTCCTTATTTTGCTTTGCTTGGATGCATGACTTCTGATTTCTCTTCTAAAATATCTTTATCTCAACCCATGGGTTTTCTGGCTTTTACTCTTCTGATTGTCTCCCCAGTTCCACTGATGGAGGAGTGAAAGACTGGCTGTGTGGTACTTAGCTCTTGGCTGTAGTTAAGCCATGACAACATTCCACTATTCCTTAGAAAAACCTGTATTATTGTTCTATTTTAAATCAAACTATTTCTCTTACCTATGCTAGATTAGCAATGGGAAGATTCTAAATTATTTAATAAATGTAAATAGTCCCATTCATTCTGAGGAAACCTTATTGTGAATAGCTGCTCAATCAAAGAGATGCTGGAATAAGTTTTCCATTTGGGTGTGTGCTGGGGGAACTGATGGGAATATAATAATTTGAGTGATTTTAACAGTGAAACACCAGGAAAAAAAAAGTTTCATTTTGGTACTATTGAAATGCTCATTTCTTGGTATTAGAAGAGTTTAAGTATAGGTTTAGATGCTGCACACTCCTGTAGGAGTAAGAAAGATTGAGTAAGAAAGTAGGAAAATGTAGCAAGGGCCTCTTCAGTTTTACCCATAGAATTTTTCTCATCAGCAATTAAAATCTGATATATTTTGGAGGAGAGATATGATGACCAAATCCCATTGTGACATCTCTCTGCAGGGCAAGTCATTACCAGTTCACTAACAACTGTTTCAACTAGCTTTTTGATGGAGGGAAGAAATAACAATCTTTCATAGTTCTTTGGTATTGATAAATCACTTTTAGGTTCTTGCCTCTAGCAGAAATGATACATCTCTGCCCTTCGAAATTATAACTACTATTCCACAGCAATCTTCCTTGTGTCTGCTGCTATTTTCAAACTATTTACATTATCTGGATGACATAGTTTTCCATGTTCAAGCTGTGAGACCACTGTTATACTCTTGATTTATTGTATTCCAAAGTTTATGCCTGCTGAAAGTGCTTTGCAGAGTTATGTTTAACAAACCTAAAAGAAGCACACAAAGACAGAAAGCACAAATTTTCATTTCCAAAGAGAAATATTTCTGTTTCTGGCTGAATGAACATTTTATTTCAGCTATCCATTTCTTTGAGGGAGCTTGAAGGAAAAGCTGTTCATCTGGAATCTCAGAAGACTTTGGTGAGGAAAAAAAAGAAGATTGTGGATTTCTGAGTGAAATTATGCACCATTCTTTGATGACAACAGAGAAGATTTGCTTTCCTGGCTAGCAGTGATTTTTTTTTTGAAAGGAAAAATTCTGAAACTAAAAATAAAAAAGTAAGGGAGTTAAAGATGCACGTACTGCAACCACATTCAATTGTCTTATGTTTGATTTTGTGCTTAATTCGAATGAGAAGGCAGGTATTTGTATTTTTTTCAAATTATTTACTTCCAGGCACTCAGGCCATATAAATTCTGTTTCTTTCTGTTTTTATCATTCAAAAATAAGAGTAGGGGAAAAGTGTGGAAAGTTAATGGAAATGCATATAATGCAGAATAGGAATCGTATAGCAGAAGTATTGGAATGGTGTTATTAGCAAATTCTTGGACACATGGCCTGGGATATTCTATCATTTTTCCTCGGTTATTTTATCTGAGATATTTTGAAAGGTGATGTGGATTATTCTTAACCCTGGCTACAGGCACTGCATAAAGAACAGTCATTTCATCAACCCCTAGGTCTGGATTTGGCTGATGATAGATAGTGAGAGGGCTGTCATTAAGAAACCATGGTGGAGTGACCCTAAACCACAGAAGGAGATGGTATCACTGGCATGATATTAAAAGCTTGCATTTGGGCTTGTGTCTCATACCTTGAACATGTTCTGTGTTGAATAAGGGGAGTCTGTTCCCTGCTCATCACTCTAGAGGTTTTTTAGCAAATGTAGATCACTACAGGGACTACTTATAAAAACCTGCCATGAGAAGAGAATGCATGAGTCAGAAAACAATTGTCTAATGAGAGACAAGGGCAAAAACTAAGAGAAAGTCATGAACCAGGTTTAAAATGCCAGAAGTTACTTGATTTATAGATATCTGCAGTTTGGAACCTTGTTTCATGTAAATCCCAGTTGTTACACCAAAAGAAAATGAAGATATCAAAACTTGTGCATATTTTATTCAGCTAGATTTAATTAAATATGAGGGGGGGGAAAAAGCTTAGTCTTACCATTATTTTCATGATTTGCAGTTTACTGCTGCTCATTCTTGAATATTTTTAAGCCACAGAAGCAATGTGATTTCATGGAAACAAAACTTTCAGTAAAACAGGATAATTTATTTTAATGAAAAGTACTTTTGCATGATCTTTTACAAAACTAAGAGAGAACTTAAGCTGTTCCCCCTGTAAAGGAAAATTAGAAAAGGGAAAGCTTAAAATGAAAAAAATATTTTTTGTATTTTCTTGTACTCAATGGGACTCAGGAAAATTTAGAGGTGAGAAAAAAACCAGATTTTTGGGAGAAGAATATGCAAGAAAGCAAAAAAAAAAGTAAAAGACAAAGGGGGAAAAGATTGAGGCAAGGAACTTTTAGTCTGTGGAATAACTGTTTTTAGCACTCGTGGTGCTAACTGTCATCTAAGGTTTTCAAGCAACTATAACAGTTCAAAGTTGGTAGCTTCTTTCATATTGATTTCTACAAATATATTACAATAAATTAGATTTCATGATCTTCCACAGTTAAATGAAATAGCCTAAGTACTGATTAATTTGAGTTTATTAGTCATTTCAATCTGTATAACAAAAGAGATAGCAGCCTTTAACTTTTCTTTTGACATGAAAAAAGAAATTATGGAATCACAGAATCACTTAGACTGGAAAAGTCCTCCAAGGTCATCGAGTCCAGCCTTTGACTGGTCACTACCTTTTCAGTTAACCATAGCGCTACGTGCCGTGTCCAGTCGTTTCTTGAACACTTCCAGGGAGGTGACTCCACTACTTCCCTGGGCAGCCTATTCCAATGCCTGGCAACTCTTTCATTGGAGAAATTTTTCCTGATGTCCAACATTTACCTCCACTGCCACAGCTTGAGGCCATTTCTTCTTGTCCTGCCATTACTTACCTGGGAGGAGAGGCTGCCCCCCACCTGACTACAACCTCCTTTCAGGTGATTGTAGAGAGTGATAAGATCACCCCCGAGCTTCCTTCTCTCCAGGCTAAACAACTTTGCCTCCCACATCACCTCCATTGCCCTTCATCACCTCCATTGCCCTTCTCTGGGCACATTCCAGCACCTCAACGTCTTTCTTGCAGTGGGGGGCCCAAAACTGGATACCAGATTTGATGTGTGACTTTACCAGTGCTGAGTAAGGGAGACAAACACTGCTCTGATCCTGCTGGCCACACTATTCCTAATACAACCAAGATGGACATTGAGTGGGCACACTTTTGGTCATGCTCAGCTGCTGTTGACCAACACTTCCAGGTCCTTTTTGCTGGGCCTCTTTCCAGCCGCTTTGCCCCCAGTTCGCAGAACTGCACGGGGTTGTTATGATCCAAGGGCAGGACTTGGCACTTGATCTTGTTGAACTTCATACAACTGGCCATGGCCCATTGATCCAGCCTGTCCAGATCTCTCTGCAGAGCCTTCCTACCCTCCAGCATAAGAACACACTCACCATCTTAGTATTATCTGCAAACTTACTTGAGAGTGCACTCATCCAGATCATCAATAAAGATACTGAGCAGGACCAGCCCCAGTACTGAGCCCTGAGGAACCACATTAGTAGCCAGCTACCAACTGGATATGGCATCATTCACCATCTCTTGCTGTTGAACTGTTGTGTGGCTCTGTTTCTGTCATGATGTCACACTAGTTTTTGTAATATTTATCTTTCCAGAAGACTAGAATAAAATCACAATGATAGCTATTACTTAGTGCGTGAGCTACAACACTTACTTCAAAGATATGGTTAAGAATTGTTTGATGTTTGAGTTTATTGTTTTGGGAAATGTAGGCTGCTCTTTTTTGCAAACCAGCTACTATTTTTGCCTGGTAAATATTTATTTTTTCAAAAGAAATGTTTCAAAATATTTTGGAGTCAGGTGAACTTACTATGATACTTCTGTGGCAGAAAAAGTGATCAATTTTTTTCCCCTTTTGGAAGTTAGATATTTGACATTTCATTATGCTACAAAAGCAGATTGCCCCTCTTTCTAAGAAATTGCATATAATGAACTCTTCTCCCTCTTTCATGATATTATACAGATAGAACATTGTTTTTAAAGGCAATTATCAACTCCCTGATATATTTATTTCCCTTTTTGGAGACAAAAGCACATTCCTTTTGAAAATTGTTTATCTGAGAGAGTTATGTAAAATTTAGAATGAATGAAAATATTTCAGTTCTTGGAAGAACAATTTCATACCATTTGATTCTTTTTTTCATCAGTGACAGTACTGTAAAGCTATGCATTTACATATACAGACATTTCAAGGCAAGATTAGTAAAGATGCTGACAGGTTCCTGAATCTCTTACTTTTAGGTCACAGAGCTTACTTTTAGGTCAAAGACAGTATCTAATATATTGTTGTTGTGTAGTCTTCCGAGATTATAAAATATAAATAATTCATTGTAACACAAGTAAAAATCATTAAAGTTTTTTTTCCTAAAAAGATGTGCAAAAAGATGTGCAAATACATCTTGAAAAGACACAACCATTGAGAAATTAAATGTTTATAATGAATTAATTTTCACAAGCAATATATACATCTAGGAGTCATGATATTCATGTCTGTCTATGGCACTCAGCTCCCATTGTAATGGTCAAATATTGAAAAAGTTTGATTTGGGATGAGGTACAGGAAAATAAAAATGTGTCAGAAATTTTGTAAAAATAGCTGAAACTAGTGATTTAAAATTTCTTTCTCATCTGATGGCACAATTAGAATTAAATTATTGACTAATCCAGGTGTATTACAAATGTCTTTATTGCTTTGTCTAATTATGTAGTTTATAGAACTTTTATGATAAATGGAAAATTTCATCTTCTTTAAAGAATTTATATTTTTTCATTCTTACAGTAAAATCTGAACACTTACAGATCTCAGAAAACTGTGAGGACAAAGAATCCTTTTTGTTCATATCTAGTTTTATCCAAGGGCTTATAACTCAATTTTACAATATTTTTCCCCTTCTCCTTCATGATTTTTTGTGTGAACCTTCCTAGAGATCATGATTAAAATAATTCCTGAATTTGAATAAAATGAACCTTTTCGTATCTATGAAAGTGTGTGTTGAAGACGGAAAATTCATGTTGTCATAAAGTTTCAAATTTTTACCAGAGTCCTAGAAATTTATCTATAAAAAACATGGTGCCATCTTAGTTTTCTATATGTGTTAAAAAAAGAGAGAAATAACAGTGAATGCTCTTGAATCAACGTGCTTTCACTTAAGCAGGAATCAAATATGACAGCCACAGTATTTTTAAGCACCATTCTTTTAAACTCTTGTCCAACTTTCTCCACCTCTGACAGAAAAATTGTCAAAGCAGAATGGAGGAAGAAAAATGGAAAAATGAAAGAATTGGAGAAAAATAATTTTACTCCAAATATATGAAGACAGTTATCATAATTTTGCATCTCATATGGTAATGAGGAATGAAACAATGTATCATAAAATGAGTGGCAAGTTTACCAGTTTGATGCACAAATACAAACAGGTTGCAGGGATTTGCTTTACAAAGGATCTCAGTGTTGAGCAATAAGTGGTTTGCATCAGCTTAGTTTTATTTTCTATTTCTTTTACACAGAAATCTGAATGACTGCTGAGTTCTCACAGAATTGACTTGTGCATGTGTAAATGTTGGTTCCCAAGCCTTGTTTATATCTGATATTGTTCTTTAATTACTACTCATTTAAATACCAGCAGGAAATGTGCTAGAATTTCTTCTTTTCATAGCAACAATTAAAAAAAAATTCCTGTTTGTTTGTTTTCCCATTTCTTTTTTCTTTTCTTCCTGTTTCTTTTTTTCTTCTTCTTCTTCCCTCTTCTTTTCCTTTCTGTTGTAACCACAACCTCTTTTGGGGTCCATCACTACTCCTTTCACTGCTACAGCAGTGTGTGGTATCAGGATAGTTCAGTGTAGCTCATTGCCGCTGAAACCTAAAGCATTTACTTCCTGGATGCATGTGTTTGTTGAGAACCAGTGAACAACTAATTTCTAGTTGAAATATTTATTTGCTTCTGGCATAACTTAAAACTTTTTGGCATAAAAACTGGCATAAAAGCTTTTTACTTCCTCGGATGCCTTCCACGGCTCTCAAATTGTGAGCAAAATTGGAGTAATGGCTGAGATACTTCTCTTTGTAATCTTAGCTTTAGAAGCATTCATCTGGGACCTCCAGATGAGGCATATGTACAGAAGCATAGAAACATACTCCATTAATGCAAGCAGATCTGCATGGACTAGGGAAAGGCAGCTGTTACTTTGGCTTGCAGATCCAGATGGGTTGCAGAGATGAAACCGGTTTTTTTCCTCCTGTAGAATAGAGGCAGAAAATGAGTTAGGACTAATGGATGTTATACTTCAGACATAAAGCCATGTCTTGTAACAGAATGTCTTGACATTTCCAGAGCAGAGTTTCTGATGGGGAAGTACAGGCTGGCAGCAAAGTGTGCACACATCCCCAGAAAAGGCACAAAGCCCCTTTTAGGTTGTGAGTTTTATGCCGCGATGAGGTGCTAATTGCTTCTCACTGAAGTACAGATTGATCTGACACAAATATCCTACTCCAGTGGACTCTAACCTAATCTGAAGAGATTCAAGAGCTCAAAAAGAAATGAAAGTGGAGAAATGCTTTTCATTAGTTTCTCCTTGCTGGTAGCTTTCCCTTGTGACTTAAATTTGAGAACACCTGCAAAGGGATCTTAGGATGCATCTGTATGCTTGCCAACATGTGCTCTTGAAGAGATATGGTTGAGTTTTGCAGTGACAAAGAATCTCTAAATTGAAGCTTAATGATTGCAGTTAAAGGCTGTGCATTAATTCCTTTCTGTATAATGTTGTAATGTGAAGAAAATATTCTCATCCCTTTAGCTCTAGCTTGGGGAAATAGAATCTATTTATGGTATCCCAGTCAGCTAGTCCACTCATTTGGAGATAGCGCAAGCATTGCTATACTATACTGAACAGGAATATTCATGGAAACAGCAGGCAAAGGAGTCAAATCTCCAGCCCTCTTTTTTATCACATTTTGAAATTATACATCTTGAATTTTAAACTGGATTACTCAATGGATGCCCTTTAATGCCTGTAGCTATGACCTGATTGAATTTTGATGACACTTATGGGAATGTTTTATGATGTGGTTACTAGTAATGTGAATAATTTGTTTTTACATTGTTAGCCACTAATACGATTAACTAATATTAATTGACTAAGTTTTACTTTTCCTTCTGTGTAGCCATGATATTTTCTGAAAAATCCTTTTCTTAAGATTTTTTCTCCTGAGAAGCTGAGAGGCCTCAGGAACAAATGTAAACAATGATTATCTGCTGCTGTGGAATGCACCAGGTGGATCTGTGATTGGTCTCATCTGGTTGTTTCTAATTAATGGCCAATCACAGTCCAGCTGTCCAGACTGTCTCGGTCAGAGACAAGCCTTTGTTATCATTCTTTTTCTATTCTTAGCTAAGCCTTCTGATGAAATCCTTTCTTCTATTCTTTCAGTATAGTTTTAATATAATATATATCATAAAATAATAAATCAAGCCTTCTGAACATGGAGTCAAGATTCTCGTCTCTTCCCTCATCCTGAGACACCTGTGAACACCGTCACACTTCTGTATTTACACCTCACAATATCTTCGTGTTTATTAAAAAGTGGTATTTTTATAAAGATATGTCAACAACAAGGGTGTTTATATGACATTTGATAGCAACATGGATGTCCAGTATTGAGCTGGGTATGTTAAGTCTTGCTGTGAAATTTTTTTTCTTTTAAGAGCAGAGAAAAAATGTTAGTTTTGGGGCTGCGTGCACATATTTTTCTTTTAATAATGCCAGCAGTCTGACCTTGTGTGTGCACCAACATTTCAGAAATGAAAAATAATGAAACACAAACCGTGAGAAATTACGTATCTAGGCAGTCCTTGTTATTTTAGCTACATTGGTTCAACTCTCTCTAATATAAATTCTTCCAATATGAGCTGCTGCCAGTTCCTGAAGACAGTCAAAAAGTTGATCATTGTAAAGGAAACAGCGCCGGGAACGGATACAGAAAGGAGGGAAAAACAATCTTCCTCTGAAAAAAAAATCTACAGCACCATTGAAACTTATTTCTTAAATAGTCAATGCTGACATTTAATCTTGTGTTGCTCCTGGATATGCCACACATCACACAGTGTAAGAAGCAGGGAATATAGCATTTTATTAGCTTTCTGTGACCCGTCATTGCTTGATTTTGGTACAAAAAGGTGTAATGAAACATACACCAAGGGAACTACAGAAGACAAAGCTTTGAAAGAAAAATCATAAAAGAATTTTTACTGCCGAGGTATTAGAAGTCATTGTGGCAAAGGAAAAAAAAAAGAAAAGGAAAAAAAAACCCTGGGTAAGATCTTTGAGAAATTTCTGATGTTGGAAAGAAAGTACCCTGCAAAGGGAATGTAGGAAGGACAAATGCCTTCACTTTGTCTGCAGCTGCCTTGCTCTTACTGGTTTGTGTTGCTTATTAAGCTACACCATGGGGTCATAATCTTAGCTGCTGTACTGAACAGTCCTCTGAAAGAGCTGAATCCAAAGCACATTTTTACAAGTCATTACAAAGATTCTTTGCTCCTAATGTTCATTTCTGTTTGAGTACTCAGAATAGATTTGGATTAATTCTATTGTCTGATGTTTATAAAGTTTAAGCATGTGAAAATTTAGCATTGCTTCACCTAATGAGCTGAATAGAAGACAAGAAGGAGAAAAACAGAGAAGATGTGTTTTCCCCCCTAATTCTATTCCCTCTTCTCCACTGTGGCACATTCCATATGTCAAGTAATGATCATGTTACTACATTTTAGTCTAAAGGGCTCTCATTTACCCTAGTCAAAAAATCTTTTTCGTTGAGTATGAAGCTTTATATATATAAAAAACAATACATACCACTTATTATGTTTTTGCATTTGGCCTTCTAAATGGTTTTAAAAGCATCTGCTTTATTTTGCAGATGACCTCTGCTGACACAGAAGCAGAGAGGCAAAGGAAGAGTTAGTTTTGGGGCTGTTTTATAGATAAATGCTTTGGATTTCAGATTCTTGTACTGAGTTTTCCTCTGTAGCCTTGAGCAAAGTGCTCAGCATCCCTTCTTTCTAGCAAACCTCCAGTCACTATGTGTCTGAACCTGGTATTTGCATCATGACAGAGAAAGGTCAAGCTTGAATACTCTTAAACCATCTCAAAGTCAGGGCAGGCAAAATTTTGATTATACTTTGCCTTGAATTTTCAATTTAGTTCCTTGTAAAATGGGTCCAAATTTTTGGAGAAATTCAGGATTTGAAAGTTGATGACCATTTTTCAGAATAGCTAATTTTCTCTTGAGTACCCACACAAAGTCGGCTGGATTTTCAGTTCTCTGTCAGCAACCTGCAACTGCCAGGGAGAGCTGTTGAAAATCTGCTCACATCGTTAAGGTACTTGAAAGTGATCTTTAATATCTTGAAATGCTAGAATTACAGACTATAAGAAAGATGCATAATTCCTCACAGAGCACTGTGTTACTCCCTTGGTGTTTTGGAATAATAAAGTTAATAGTTTCTGCAGAGCCCAGTCATATGAAAGCAATGGTTCTGGCATTAATTGTGCTTAAACAAAGAGTTTTAGTGTAAACCATTGAGAGCTGTCCTCAGTAAATTACACTCAGGATCTATATATCTCTTTAAATCTCCCTGGCTACTGGCAGCCAACTTACTTGCCATCTGCTGTTTTCCACAGGTGAAGGCTGCTCTCAGTTTCTAGAAAGCTAAATAAGGTTTTTGATAAAATTGCCAGCTAACTGCAGACGTGGTCTTCCTAAGGGCTGCACAGGGGACTCGCTAAAACATGATAAAAGTTTGGTAAAGAATAGACAGAAATTCCAGAAGGTTAGTAGTGTCAGCCATCCTATATTATGAATATTTGTATGCAATGAAGAAAAAAACTGTCTGAGATTCATAGGCACAATAAAACCATCATTTGTTGCTATGTAGATTAATTATCTCACTTTCTCAGTGTTCTGAGTTGCAATGAACTGAAAACCACAATGACCTTGCTAAACCACCTGAACATGTTTTTCAATGCAGAATCAAACTAATATTACATGTGACTCAGAAGTATCCACACCTTGGGGCTCAATCTTGACTAAGGCTCATAGAATGAATTTTTTTGTTTAAATATAAAGAACAACTAAGAAGATGAACTGTTTCTATGTTATAGCTTGTTTAATCTTTTCTTTTGTGCTATTCTTTTCTGTTCCCCATCACATTTTGCTTTAAAGCCTTTATTTCCTTTCCTTTCAAAGCCTAGCTGTTTTCTCTCTTCTGTCACTTCCAACAGCTTTCTTTCTTTTTAAAACAATTCTGATGTTTTCCCACACTGGTCCCACAGCCAGGCAACAAGGTAGGGAAGATCCTTCTTTGGAGAAACACTGGACAGCTTAGTCTGTTTATCAATGAAGAGCTGAGGAATTATTAATAGATGTCAGACTGAATCCAGTAGTTAAGTCTTCAGCAAAATCAACTTCCTGGGCAAAAGATCCCATGGCGTACTGACTCATATGAAGGCTAATTTTATGTGGAGTTGATGGAACGAAATTCAATTTATATCATCAAATAATGTACATCTAATAATCATTGACCTGTTGGCAGATGTTCCTCTTCCAAATTTTTGTGAAGTATATGAACCATTAACAATACTTGTGAAAAATTATGAGAGCCACAAACATTTATGAAATTAGTTTGTATTTATTTTAAAATAATAGTTTAATAATAAATGTTTCCAAATTTCCGTCTCTGTCACAAAGTCAGATGTTGCCCAAGGTATGTTTAACACTGGATGCCTACCTCAAAAATCTTTTGAAAACTTTTGAAAACTTTTGAATTATTTTTTGACAAAATTGCATGGTGTTGAAAAAAAATTTCACACAACAAAACCTCTGAAAATACTGATCATTTGGCAAAGTGAGATGTACATTTTCACCATACATTATTGAAGATCATTTTTGTGTTGTAAGGGACCCACAAGGATCATCTATCACTCTTGATTGAGTGGTCCATATAGGCTCAAACCTACAGCCTTGGTGTTAGCAGCACTGTGCTACAACCTGCAATACATGGCAATTAGAACTCAAGATAATTTGGAGAAATGCACTTATAAATGTTTTTTTTCCCTGTGTTCCTATTCCTAAAGGCCATGGTACCTTGTTGCTGTGTTTGAAGGAAATGAGGAGCTAAGCTTTATGTTAGAAGAAAATTTATAAGTCCCCAGATGAATACACAAAAATTGTTGGAAATATTTCCTGTGTAACTAGAAAACTTGTGTGTGTGTGTGTGTGTGTGTGTGTGTGTCTGTGTGTGTGTGTGTGTGTGTGTGTGTGTGTGTGTGTGTGTGTGTGTGTGTGTGTCTGTGTGTGTGTGTGTGTGTGTAATGAAAACACACAGTAAGCAGACTTTCAGTTATGCCAAATGACAATTCTTAGGAATTGTCTCTCCCTCACTGAACAAGGTGGGGAGCTTTCCTTCCACAGACGGATGAGGAAATGACTGAATGGCTTATATGTTGACACAACTGCAGCAAAAATAAGAGCTTGAAAAATTAGGTTCCCATCCTAAGCCATTTCAGAATGTGCATAACTTTGCTCACACATGTAATTCTATTCAGTGTTATAAAACATTTGCAGCCTCTGGACTTCATTGGATATTTGTTTTTATATGCTGCATGAAGAAACATTGTCATCTACTTTATATTTCCCCTAAAATCTGACATGCAGATTTATTCTATTTGAAGGTCACTAGTAGAACTTGTACAAAATTCAGGGCTTTCAGCAATAAAGAGAATAAATACCCACAAAATGATTTATGCCATCTTAAGATCTCATGGCTTTGACCAATAGGATGCATAAAGGCACACAAAAATGATTTATGTCTCTTAAATTCCCTTGGCAAAAGAATAAGGAGGAAACATGGAAAATTGAGGCACTTCCCATTGAGTATAAATGTCCACTAGGGCAGGAAGGAACACGGTCAACATTGCAAACATTTCTGGTTTAAATTGGAGAAAGAATTTCACTTTCCTATGGATACATGCTTTAATTATAAGGATTTCAGTCCTGTCTGGTAACCAAACTTTTACTCATCTCCATAGGTATCATATACATCAGTGAAAGTTTGGAGGTAAAGAAAACTAGCTAACTTTTCTCCTCACCTTAATCTAAAACATAGAAATAACCTTCCTTCAAGAAATATTGGTGCAGTCTTGCATTTCTGAAATTGTCTCCAAGGTACTCACAATTTAGAACTGAATATAGCAAATCTGGGAATCTATTCAGAATTTTGTTATGTTTTAATCTAGAGCCACATTAGAATATATTAGTAAAAAGCAAAGCTATGAATGTAGCTAAGTATTTAAATACACTCCATATAATTGAAACAATATTTTAAATTAAAAAATTATTTTAATACATTTTATTATGTTTTATGATCTTGTGAGTATTCCTGGAACTCTTTAAATAATCTTTCTGCTTGCTGCTAGCAATTTTTCCATAATTTTCATTTTTATATTATTTTAACATAGGTTTTATTTCTTTCACATTTTTTCAATTTCCAGAGGGATATTGGCAAGTGACTCTAACCTGCCAGTTATCAGAGGGGAGGCCTGTCATAAACTATGTAATCTATTTTAATAATCTGAAAACAGGTCTTTTGAAATACAGGCAATAATGTTCCTGAACTGTTGTCAAGTTTTCACCTTTGCATCCCGCTCCACACTGTTTAAATGGAAGTCAAAGCACTGACACAGAGCAATGTCAGGTCCTGCATCTCAGGGGACCTTACTGAAACTTGTAGTCTAAATAAGGATATTAATTAAATGTCTCTAGGGTTTCAGTGTTGCATTACAGATACAGAAATAGATGAGAATCGAGCTGTTTATTTAACTTTACCTGCACTTTGAAGTCTCCTCTAGGATAGGATTGTCTATATCATAGTCATCTATTTTTTCCTCTAAGACTTTCTCATTCAAAGTGTAGTATACAAAGATTGGTGATTATTCTGGAAGGTTTGTATCTGCATCCAAACCTTAGCTCTGTAATTCAGGCACATCCTCAGAATTAATGCTTTTTAAAAAATGTCCTTAACAATCATTTGGGGCAATTCAAATGTATTTTAAGAGATAGCTGAAAACTCACACAAATGATCAGAGATCAAGGAGTCAGTGTTAAGGTCAGCACTTTTTATTTGGATCTTTAGACACCTATGCAGTGCTATTGATTTCAGCAGAGCTGTGCAAATGAACACCAAATGTGGATCTGGCATTGACTCTTTCCTTTAATCAGTATTTCTAACAGATGATCTGTTAACAGAATATTATTAAACATTAGTCTTTCCAAGCACTCATTACCTTTCTACCAGAAAGGGAACTTTTCATAGCACAATGAATAATACACCTGCTTTTAGCAGTAATTGCTTTGGTGCTGTGTGCATATAAGAATGAGGTGTACCAGCCTGCCTGAATGTAAATGGGGTGAGATGCATGGGGCACCTGTTATATTGTGGAGTTGCAATTAATAACCAGAAATCTATTCCTGAACATTAGGCTGGGCAAGGTGAGTATTAGGCTATGTCCATGACTGATAGCAGACATCTACTGAAATGAAACCCAAGTAAGATTGCCATTAAAAATATAACTGAAATATAAATAGTTTTCATTGTTTGATAAACCTAATTTTTACAGATTATAAATTACCTTGAATTTGTTCGCGCAGTTTAGGTAAACTAAAAATAAGGGGCACCTTAACAGCAAATGAAGCTTGCAAAACATCACCCTGGGTGTGACTGCATGTACATCACTGGCTGATGGATTGTGTCCTGGGAGTTTTTTCTTTCTTCCCCTAGGAGTTTTCCACAAGATACTTGTAACTACTTCAGGCACATTACAGAAAAGGATGGATGAATTGCCAGATTTAGTATGGAAAATCCTATATAGCAATCAGTCCCTCTTCCTTTTCAAAACCACCTGAAGCCTCAAATTTAGAGCATGGATCATTCTGACTTTAGTGACTAGGAAGAATGTGCTACTGACTTATTCCAGAGTACTTCTTCTGAAATAGCCAGTGTTCATTTTCCCTTAATTATATCCTCTGGCAATCATTTAAAACAAAAAAGCTAAAAGTATGTTCGTATGTACATATAACCATGGATAAATTGACTTGAAAACATCTACAGTATAGTTTTTATAATCCTGCTCTTGCAGAATGTGGAAGAGGTATTAAACTCTGATGTGGACTGAAATGTACAACTCATCTTGAAAAGGAATTTATTTAGTTTTGCAGTACAAGTAAAATGCACATTTTTGAAGCAAAAGACAAAAAAGTAATCCACAATCCAGTAGCTTCCTGGACATATAAAGAAAGAAGTAAGAGCAAAAAACATTTAAATCCTCCAGTATGTTGACAGACACTGGATGTAACATTGGCAAACAACAGGATACATAAGAATATATCCAGTATTTTACCAGGGTGACAGGTGTTTTCTGAGATTCATTAGATTCTTCCATAGTTTGTGTATCTTCTTCTTGGTCCTTAGAGTCAGGGTATGTTCCCTAAGGGTATGTTCCTAAGGTCACTAAACCATACAGAGAAGAAATGAAAGGCCTCAGAAAGAAAGTCAGAGCAGGAAACCATTATATGATTAAAAAAAAAAAAAGAATTACTGAAAATAGAGACATATATTAAATGCCAATTTCTTTTCCAGTTTTAGGGACCTCTCAGTGTTGGTGTGTTTGTGTCCACACTCTTTGGAACTAATTTACTGAACCATTTAAAAACATATTGGTAAATAAAATGAATATGGAATAAAGCACCTCTGGTAGATGATGCTTCTCTCCTCTCCATTTTATGCAGTATAAACACAGTATAAATCCTCCACCCAGCCTTTCAGTGCATTTCTTCCAGCAACCAATTCTAGTTCATTGTTCTAGTTAAACAGTCATTGATCCCAGAAAATCAAGAGTCTGCTGCGCACTGGGTCTGGGCACTACCTGAGGAAGGGAACAGCTCCTAGAGACAGGGATTGCTTAAATCATTGGTCTGTCATTAATAAGTGAATGTCTCTATTATTGAGCTAGTCCAGTGGATTCGTGTTTGCTTGCTCTCCCCATGTTGATATTTAGGTCTTCCTCTAAAATATTGTGACACTATCACACTGTTCCCCTTGATTTGTTATTTCTCCTGATTTTTTTCCCTAATTATCCCACAGACTGCTGGCTAGGCCATTCTTCTGGGATGTTGCTGTCTTGCATCTTCTAGGTACCTGCTTCCTACTATCAAACAATTCATAATTAGCTTAGAGTTACTAGATCAGCTACACAGAAAATTATATTTTATGTCATCTTTGGGTTGATAAAAGTCAAAATCATTGTTTCCCTTCTAAAAACATTGTAATCACAAATCTACAGGATGAGTTAGTGTAAGAATATTTCTCTCTTCTGCTAATGAACTTTGCCACTGTGCTGAAGGAAGCAATACATTGCATCATTCTGAAAAGGCAGAGGATAAGAAAAAAATTTAATTCAGTTTTGGGCACAAAATCAAGGGTGATTAGGTATGCATGCAGCAGAGGTTTTAATTTCAGCCTATCATTGAATATAACTTAAATAGAAGATAGTAAATCTTTACCCGTTCCTTTAAGTATCAGATTTTATGACTGCTCATCCTGAAAACTCTTCTTATGCTAATGTTTTTGAGATTAATGCATCCATGGAATGGATTGTAGCTTAACATCCAGAAATGTCCAGTTATTTAATTTGCATGATGAGGTTCTTCTATCTTCTTTTTTTTTTTTTTTTTTTTTTTTTTTTTTTTTTTTTTTTTTTTTTTTGAAATGCAGACCACAGAAAAGAAATCAGAAAGGTAAGGACAAATCTAGACAAGAAAAAAAGATGAGCAGAATCTAGTTAAGAAAAAATTATAATAATTGCATTCAACAAAAACTAATTAAGAATGCAAGTAAAGATGTTGTTCATGGATTTATGTGATGATAATACACTAACAATCTATTTGTGATATGTAGATTTGCTACTTTACAAAATCTGAATGAAGTTCAGAGGACCTGTTTAAGCCAGAGCAATATTAGCTAAGGCCACTATCTAATCAATTGGTCCATAATAAATGGGTCCCTTGTTTACAGTAATATTTTAATTCAAATTTATCTTCACAATCTAAAAAAGTGTTTAATTGCTTTAATGATATTAGCTGTCTCAGCCTTTATTACAACACTGGACATAATTACCCTCTTTAAAGGTAATTTATAGACCCCATTAACACTCTTGCCTCTCTGCTGTGATTAAAAATCTCCTAAGAATTGAAATCTCTCTGAACAGTAAGAGAATTATTGTGATTTATTGTTTGCCATTGCTGAAATGAGCGCAAAGCTGATTTATTATAGCTGATCCCTGCTGAAATGACTAGAATTGGACTGGGGAAGGGGAAGTCAGGAGCTCTTGGTAAAGCAGTTTATTTCTCTCCGTCACAGAGTTGCAGTTTAATATGGGTCCTGTCATTTGCTTCCACAGGAGCGTAAAGAAATCTCTGGCAAATAAAGCTACAGCAATAACTATCTTGAAAAAAACATCTCACCTTTGCTAAATAGAGAACAATTATATTTCTTTATTGCAAATTAAACCCTCTGACTTACCTTTAAGGACTCAAGAAGGTGATATTAACACGATTTTTACATACAAAATTTTTGAAGCCATGGGAGACATTGGACTTACTGGTCAGATAGAAAAAACCTGTAGCTTACCTATAGTTTACATTTTGCCTTTTTGTAGAAGGGATTTTTAAATTTAATTTATTTAAAAATGTAAATCTATAAAGAAGCTGACTGAATAGAATCATAAAATCTAGTGAAATCTTTACCTTATCCTCTCAGTCACTATGTAATGTTGAACATTCAACAAAATGGTAAAATCGCAAACAGAAAAAAAAAAGCTGATGAATTTACTATTAACCTACTTTAGTAGCATACCTGAGAAAACTCCTGTCCTGGCTGTTCAGTATACATTGTTTGCAAAGTATCTAGAATAGGGTCAGCAGTTTTCCCCACTGATGGATGGAGGTGGTACATACTCTGCTTGGGGCCAATAAAAAGATTTCTTCCAAAAAGTTGCAGAGCACCCAGAACAAGAGAAATACAGTACTGTTTGGAATAGGGTCTCTTCCTAGGCCTGAATGCAGCAGATCTAGTGTTAAACACAACACACACACGTTGCATCCCCTGAAAGAGCTGGGATATTCTGCTTCCACAGCTGTGCAAAGTGCATGACTTCAGGGGAGGCTTAAAGTCCTTCAGGAAATACAGGCAAGCATTACATGGGAGACCTTCTCACCTATGAGGCATACACTGTTTCCATATTTCACAGAATTTAGGTCTATATAATGATGAACTCAAAAACTAATTATTCATTAATTACATTGATTGAATCTTTAGCTGTTCAGAAAAATAAATGCTATTCAGCTATTTTTTGATATGACATTGCATTGATCTTTTTTATGAAAAATAAGTGTTTGATGTAGTTCTCTGGAGCTATTTATGAGACTAAACTAATTGTTAAAAATTGGTTTTGAGCACATGGTTTTCTGGTTTTCCTCGCTCTACTATAAATATGGATATATTCACTCTGCAAAGCAATATGCTTTACAAATTATTTATCTAGAAGAAATCAGAATTCCAAAAAGGGATTTCTGGTGATGCACTAATTTGTTGGTGTTGATTAAACTTTCAAATAATTCATACTTAGTTGCTATTTTTATGAAACTTATAATTTGATATAAATACTGATAGGACACAGCATTTTGTATCTGTGGGTCACATGTATATTTCTAAATAAAAAAATTTTACAGGTAAGAGAATGAGCTGTTCTGGTTCCATTCCATTAAAACTGTACCAACAGAGTTAAACTAATTTTGTGTCATTTTATTAGCTCTATAGTAAGTTTATATCTGCTCTAAATGTTATTGTAAGGAGCAATTCCACTTGATTTGTACTTAATAGAAACTATGTCAATATAATAACCTTTCATTAAAAAGTTGAAGAAATATAGGAAGAGCAATCATCAAAACCAACACTGAGCTGGTCAAATTTACAAACAACGCGATGTACATGAAACCCTGTCATATGCACTGTGGACAGATGGGAGGGGGGAAGTAAATCTACACATTCAGTTAAACCAAAAGGAAAACAGAAATTCCCTCACACAATCTACATAATTGTGTTAATGAAATTCTAGAACACTATTTTTTGGATTACCTTACTTCTTGCTGTTTTAATACTGGAGTCTATATATGCTGGTACATAAGACATGTTTTTAATATTGGTAACATGAGTTTACAATCAACCTTCCTTTTTATTTTTTTATTTCTGAAGAAAATACTTATATAGCACACTGTAAAATGTAGTTTGCTTTTCCATACATTTAAGGCTAGAAAAAAAACTCATGCAGATGTTTTGTACTTTTCTCTTCTGATTGTCACCTATTGTCTGTGAGATTTTCAGATCAGTGAAGCATTTTGGAGGACAGAGAGTTTCAAACTAAACATCTGCTGGCAGCTGAAAAGTATTTTATGAAAAATTCAGTTGTTCAGGTGAGAAGCATTGACTTTTGTTGTGATACAAAATATTATTATTTACTGTTTCTCCTTTTACCTCTAAACTTTTCTCCTTATTTTCCTTCATTTGCAAGTTATGGAGAATATAATTTTCACTTGAAATAATTTTTGAAGGCAATAGAATATAGAGATAAAGTCAAAGGTCTATTTTTATCCATGCAAGGCTGACATTTATTAATGATGCCAGGCAGGTGGACCTAGTACTTTAATAAATAGATTACAGTGGTTAGAGGATTAGTGTGAGTCCGTGGAGGGTCAGCGATAGAGGCTAAGCTCTCTTCAGGAGTATGGAAGGAGAACACCCCAAGAGATGATGGCAAACAGAGTAGATTTTATAAACCTTTTGCTTTTTAAAATCTTTGTATCTTGCTTTAAAATCTTCTAGTGAGAAGGAATGTAGGAAAATAATTAGAAGACAGGCAGAGGCCTTCTTAAAATGACCCCTCACATGTAATTGAAGTAATTTTGTAAATATCTGACATGGTTAGTGGTATGAATAACCATGAATGAACTGAGTAATCTAAGTGGATTTGTATAAAAACCAACTCCAAATGACGTATCAATCTTATTTATATAACAGCAGACATTTTTTGCTCATGCACAATTTGTGCTTGTTCCACAAGCAGGTTTATCAATTGACTGGGGTAATTTCTGTTACAGTTTATCATGACCCATCAGTAAGGGGTGGGATGTTCATTATAAATTCTTGTCAGGCTGAACAAAGACACTGGTCATATGTCAGGGAGCTCTTTGTGTTTTATTATAGAGTCTTCTGTAACTCCAGGAACCAGTCCACTGCTTGGACTCAAAGGTGTTGATTAACAAGACCTTAAATTCTCACAAGCCTCTTCCACAAAAAATGTTGGCTAACAAGCCCTTAATTTTATTCAATAAGTTCTCAACTCCCAAAACAAACTCCTCAAAGGTGCTGACTCACAAGCCATAACACACAATCAAAGCTGCTGACTGAGCATGGCAGAGGAGGACTCAGGCTCAGCCAGCACTGCCCCACCTCTGCAGGATCCTGTCCTTCAACCACCTTTCCTGTAGCAATATTCAGAATGTTTTAGACAAAATGTGCTAAGGTCTGGTTCTCTACACAGTTAGACCTGTATTTTCTATTTCATCTGGGTGAAACTCTTAACACCATGAAAGATGCTTAATTTACCTGTTATTGGAAGTATAGGGATTGCTGAATGAATATTTCCTTTGTGGTATAATTTATCACTTTCTAGAAATATAATACCAATCTATTGCTAAATCTATATATCATATCTGTGGTATTAGAGATAACAGTTTAATATGTATGGAATGTTTTATACTGAAATTAACATGCTTAAAGTTAGAAGACCAAAAATATTGGGAATTACATATGGTTTGGGGCACCAGAAGGACTGTCAGGGAGAGGACTGTAATAACTATTCTCATCATCAAAATCTGATATTTCCAAAAGACAGCAATTCAAATGCTTAATACTTGATTACACCCTTTCTCCTAGTACAAATCTAATTCATTATTTGCCTTGCAATAATACACAGGCAATGTACAAACCTGGTGTTACAGTTGTATCCTGCCCTGGAGAGTTTGCCATCTCAAGAGGATAAATACTGGGAATAGAAAACACTGAAATTCTCATGTTGCAGCAAGGAATTGAAATACTTTTTCCTTTGTATAGCTAAGGTCAGGAATGTCAGTGCAGAAATCAGAAACCAAAATGTGTTTTCCCAAACTCTCTTTCAGATGTTCTAAGCACAGAAAATACATTTATTCTTTATTTGCTGTTCAGACTAACAATTTAAAGTTTAGGGTTCTTCTCTTTAGCACTAAATCCTAGTTCCTTTCTTAAACCCCTATTGATAACTGGTGCTGCTGAACAATTCCAGTTTCTCCTGAAGTTAATAGAAATAACATCATTCAGTACAAAAAAAAAAAAGTTCATGAGGTGTAACATTCTAAATTTAATTTCAAGAGACTTTCACAAAGTGTTCATAGTCTGAAAAAGAAGCTTGCTAAATAATGAAACCTACCTATTTTTGTCATAAATGTGATGTCCAGTGTGATTTACTGGAAAGACACATCATCTAGGAAAGGAGACAAAAGACAGACAGATACTTTAAGTTTTTTGCAACATTTATACAAAAATTACTTTTGCTGGGAACAGCATATTTTCTTTAACTTTGGGTAAATCTGAAAAAATTACACTATTCCAATGGAATTGAGATCTATTTGAACTCTGCTTTTGATCCTAATTCTGGTAATGGGCTCACATTCCCTGTTTTATCTGAAGACAATTCAGCTGTCATCAGCTGAAATTTATAATCACACCAGCATCTGACCATAAAGTAGTTTTCCATTAAAAGTTCTGGTAAAATTTTGAATAAGAATGAGCTTATACAATCTGCATACTTCAAAATATAGAAAATTAGGTAGAGAGATAGAGATAAATATATATGGATAATGTGATTTCATTAGAGAAAGGACAAATTAAGTCTTATTCTGGTAATTTTCAAAATTATGTAGTCTTAAAACTTCCAGTTTCACCTTTCAGAGAGGGTGTTTTTTATTTGCAGCATGATTAGAACTTTTTAACCACTGTGTGTTCCTGCCAGAAGCAGTGCAGCTGACAGAAGTAGCAGTCTGCAAAGGAAGAACAGGTTTAGAAACTGTCACAATTGTTTTGTATCTATGCTTATTGCTTTTGAGGCTTTTATACAAGCTCTTGTCTTAGAACCTGTGTTTTGACATGCATTGACAAGCTTTGGATACTTTTTTCCTTTGCTTCCATAACAGAAAAAAGGAGTTGAAGTGCTTATTTTGGTCAAAACTGGAATTGGCATTTGAATAGGCATGTCTGAAGTAGGAGAAAAAATTTCTGTTGAAGAAAAAGTGTGGAGACATACTTGGAAAGTATGGAAAGAAATTAACCTAAGTATCTTGAGCCTTTTTCTTCTTTCTTATATTATAGGTGTACTCTAGGAGTTGTCTTCTCATTTTTGCATTGGAGAAACAGGCAGAGATCAAAAAGATAAAAGTTCACAACATAAAGGTACACACAGGAAAGGTACCCATGCAAGTCACAGGGCCTCTTGGAAGCAGAAAAATTAAAGAATAAACAAAGATTTGGTTTGAGACCTATTTTACATAGTAATTTTAATTTCTCTATCCAAATAGGTGAAAACAAGTTTATTTGTTTTCACCTATTTAGGCAAGAAAAATGTTATTCTAATCTATTCAGATAGCATGCAACCTTGTGAGGCTCTGAATCTGTGTTTATGCTACAGTTAGTTGTGTAAAAACCCTTCAAAAATAACAGCCAGGTTATTTTAGTGATAGTGTGTAGAGTTGCTGAAAATAGAAGATAAAACAAATTGGGAAACATTAAAAAGGACTAAATTCCAGAAATGGGATTCCAAATCTTGCTATAAGTGTTAAAAAACTTTGAGGAAAGACAATTGTCTCCTTTGAAATTATTTAATAAGCTGATCAGTTTTTATAAACTGAAGTTGAGAGAAATTTTAAACTATTTTTACTTTGTATTTTTTCAGATTTAAGAACTGATTTATAAAAACAAAAAGAAAAAAAAACTTAAAAAAGCAAAACCAAAATTTAAAAAAATCACCAAGAAGGTACCGGAGCACCATTTAATATGATGAAAAAGAATTACACCTGCCAGTAACATTCAAGTCTACAAGCTGAAAGTTTTTTAACCCAAAGTCAATGAAGGTTGTGGGTATGTGACAATGGTTCCCCAGATTTCAAGGAAATATTTCTAGTCTCAGTTCAGATATTTGTTGTGGCTTTCTTCTGCCATGTATGTGGAAAACACTCTCTGTCTCAAGTCACAGTAGACAGAGACTATAATCCTCAGTTTCCAAAGATCCTACAACTACCAGAAACGTGTCTAGGTCCTTCAGTATGAAATTTTCATTCATGTATTATACAGACTTTTATTTGGTTGTAGACTTGTACATGGACACACAGGCATATATGCAAAAGATACTCTTGTTTTTTTGAGAGTGGATAGTAAATTGCAATGCCATCAATTTTACTGCATAGCACATTTAATTCCATACCTGCTCTATCTTCCTTTTCAGCTGTTCTTGTGTGTCCTATTCCATGCAATGCTTTATAGCTGTCATGAACTTACTCTGAGTTTTTTTATATTATTAAGGGATTTAATTGGAACATCTACAGTTCTCTAATGAGGCACATCCACTTCTAAGTGACATGTGGAGAGGAAGGCACAATAAATTTTCATTATAGAAATATGCCTTACAGTGTACACAAGGAAAAATAAACTGAAAAACAGTTCTACAACTGGAATTTGCAGTCTGTATTGTTTCAGTGGGCTTTGAATCAGATGCAATGATAAAATCTACAACATAATTGCAAGTGGAGTTAGGACTTCAACAAATATGTCACTGCTCTTGTTGTGAGTTGTGAGCATTCACTGATATGTGAAGGAGTAAAAAGTAAGGAAAATTAAGATGGGAAGAAATTGAATGTAGGAAGAAAATTAGAAATAATAGCAAAACTCCATGAGGATTTCCTGCTGCTAGCTTTGAGTCTTGAAAGAAGAGAGAAGAGGAATATGAATTGTTTTGTGATATGATTAGAATCATAATATATTAAATACCTAAGATCTTATTTTCCATTGATATGCTGAAAGATGAGAACATATGCCAATACAAGCAGTGAAAGCATGGTCACGAAACCTCTTCAAATTGCTCAAGCAGAGATGCAGCCTAGTTAGTTTCTTTGTTGTAAAAAATTAAATCTCTATTGGGAATTAATCTGTTAGATGCCTATTTAGGCCAAGAAAATCTTCTTTAGGTACAGCTGTGGTGTCAAAAGCTGTGTGTCTCAAGGTACAGCTGTGTGTAACAAGCTCCAGCCTGGCAGGTGGAAACTTCTGGGAACATCAAGTACCGGGCATGAGATGGCAGAGAGGCTCAGTTGCAAAGGAGTTAGTAAAAGAGATTGCAGAAGTCTTTGTCTAGGCTTGTCACATATTCTTGATGATCTTTACCATTTCTCTGATGATATCTCATCTGCTTGACCCTGCATTGTCATTGTCCTCAGATGAAGAATATTTCAGCTGCAATTTCTGATCTCTGTCCTCAGCTCTTTCTTTATATCCCCAGTGCTGCTCCCAAAGCAGTGATGCCACTTCTGCACTGACCTTGACTCAAATCCAGCACTGTTGGATTTAGTTCATGTTCCTCCTACAAGTGATCAGGCACCATGTTGATGAAAAGATTTTACACACAACTTTTGTTTAAAATTTTGACTTTTTTTTTCCTAGTTTTTTGGGGTTTTTTGAATATTATTGTAAAGTTACACCTTGAACTTAACAGCTGTGACTAAAATTACAGATTTTTTTTTCTTGATATTGATAGGGTATAAAAAATTAAATTAGTGCCATCACTAAAATCAATATGTATGAAGGAATGGGTAAGTGGGAATTCTCTGCTCAGAATTCAGAATATTTCTGGCCAAAAATTTATCTTATTTTTCTCTAGAATTGAATATTGTAACATCTAAACTTTAATGCAAAAGGAAAAGGCCATGAAGACAAATATTAAAACATAATCGCAAATGGGAATAAAGAAGCTTGTCCAAATTTATTTTATTAAGTTGTTGTTGAAAACATGATGATGACAAACTGCCACTGGCACTTCTCATTGCACTAATGACTGTTTTAGCAAAAACATATATCAATGACAATTATTTCAGCTACCTCCCATTCTTCCCCAGCAACAGAATCTCCACCTTTTTCTTATTCAGAGATCAGTAACTCCAGCTTTCATCTGACAGTTCTGAGACAAAAAAACAGCCTATATCACATTGAAACATAATCTGCCATCATATGAATGTGTATAAATTTAATTTAAATTAATTGTCTCTTCCCTCATAGAACCACTGAAGGCTTTGAGCAGCATGATGAAGACACAAAGGTGGTTGAGTATCCAAGCTTTCTCCACATCCTGGGCAAATAGGTCTTACACTCCTTCCAAGGAGGATCCATATTTTCCCTAGTCTTCCTTTTTTCATTGATGTACCTGTAGAAGTTTTTCTTGTTGCCCTTGGCTTTCATGATTGGATTTAATCCATCAGGGCTTTAACTTTCCTAACCTTATCCTTGTCTGCTTGGACAATTTCCCTCTACTCCTCTCCGGCTATCTATGTTTGCTTCATCCTCTGCGGGCTTCCTTTTTCTGTTTGAGTTCATCCTAGTTTATCCATGCAGGCCTGCTGGCACTTTTGCTCTACTTCTCTGTTGGGATGAATGGGAGGGGATCTTGGAGGTGATCCTTGAATATTAATCTGCTTTCTTGGGCCCCTCTACTTGACCCAGTTTTATACGATGGTAGTTTACTAAGCAGATCCCTGAAGAGACTTAAGTTTGTTCTCCTGAAGTCCAGGGCAGTGAGCTTGTTGTGCATTCCCCTCACTGTGCTGAGGATCTTGAACTCCACCATTTCATGGACACTGTAGTACAGGCTTTCCTTGAGCTTCACATTCCCCACAGCCCTTTTCTGCTGGTGAGACAAAGTTCCAGCACAGCACCTCTTCTCATTGTCTTCTTTGTCATTTGGAGAAGAAATTAACATCAGCACATTTTAGGAACCTTCTGGAGTGCTTATGCCCTGCTGTATTCCCCTTCCAACAAGGGTCAGGGTGGTTGAAGTCTCAGGGTCCTTGAGGACCAGGGCTTGTGAACATGAGGTCATTCCTACCCATCTAGAGAACCTCATCTGCTCAGTCTTCCTGGTTAGACAACATATAGCAGACCCTCAATATTGTCACCTGTCTCTGCCCTCCACTTAATCCTGACCTATCCATTTAATCCTGAACTCTCAGTCAGCTCCTCATCCATCCCCAGGTGGAGCACCATGCACTCCATCTGTGTACTTCTTCTTCCTCCCACTTCTTCCTCATCTTCCATGCCTGTCCTTCCTAAAGAGCCTGTATCCATCCATTTTAGCCACAAGAGCCATCCCACCATGTATCAATAAAATGACAGCCTTGCAGGCATGCGTGTGTCTCAAAGTCCATTTGTTTACTCCCCATGCTGAGTGTGCTTCCATAGCGATATTTGGGTTGGGCCCTGATGAATGTGTCCTACCGTCTGGAGTGACTGGAATTCCTCTGTGCTGCTCTTCAGATTTCTCCTGATGACCTGCAATCCCTCTTTAGGCTCTGGACATCTCTTGATACCCCTGATAGCAAATTTGTTGGAGTGATGGATTGAGCTTTCTTTTCTTCAGCAGGTTTTGTTTGAAGCTCTTTAATACAATACAGGGTAGATCAAGTCCATGGAAAGGATTCTTAGAGATTGGGATACATACTCTGCACAGTACTACTGTGAAAGTACCCTTTATCTGAGCTTTTTTCTGCCCAATTTTTTGACTGAATTAAAAATGAATTTTTAAAATATATTTACTTTTCAACTCTTTTCATACCTTATTTAAATGTTGAGCATCCACTGGGTGTAAAAGATCATCACCTCACATTATGCAGAAGTAGAATCCAAATACTTTGAGAAAGGCCAGAAAACTTTTATTAGTGCAGAAAAAACGCTCATACTATGTTCATCTGCAAATTTTGCATACAATACTTTTAACATAATTTCTGTTGTTGTGAGAGATCACTTTAAAAGGATTATTCATTTTACAGTCTCTGTCAATTTTGCTTTTGTTCCAGTAAGGTCTAATAGTGTAAATCTGTTACAACCTCTGCACAAGCAAGAATGTTTTCTTTGCTGTCATGGAAATATTTGAGATGTGTACATTAACAAGTCTAACCTCACTAAAAGAAATCTGCTTTTTTGTGCTTTTTATTATTCCTAAAGCCTTTAGAAATAACACTGTGCAAATGCATGGTGAACACCTTCTGAAAGAGCAGAAGAGAATATATAACAGAACAATAACATAATTTATGTGATGTGACATTTTCACCAAATGATTATTCACGTAGTTTTTAAAAAGCAAAGTTAATAACTGCATAATTATTCATAATTTGGTACACCTTTAATATATTGTTCTGTAATAAGTTACTGCTTGTTTAATAATGTCACGGTTTGCTATGTTACTTGGCTGTTAGTCACCTTAATTACAGTAAAATCCAAGCATGTAACCAAATCCAAAGCAGAAAAAGAGCAGACCCCAAAAATGGTAAATGATTATTAGAATTCTCATGAAAAAATAATACAGGTATGATCATCAGGAGAAGTATGAGTAGCGTTTAATTGATAACATTAAAATATTTTGTGTTCAACACCTAAGAGCTGGGAACTTCATTCCTCATTTCATATTAAGTGTCAGGTTTTTCTCAGCAGGACCTTTGAAATCATAATTATTGGATGTCACATTTTTTCCCTGACTGAGAAGACTTAGGAGGACGTAAATCTGTGAATCTGTCATGAGTGGTGGAAGAGGTTGAAATCTGCCTTGTGGATTAAAATAGACCATGGGTCAGGGTGCCCTGGTGGCTCTCAGCTCACCACAATGTCATGCTTGCATCGATCTGACAGCAGAAGTTCATTCTTGTAGAGGAATGTTAGAAGCCACTTCATCCTGCCTACATACAGGATGCTCATAAAACACAAGCCCAGACAGTCATGTCCCCCTCCTCTTCAGCTGTCTGAGACAGGCCACCAGTGCAGGCACACACAGGATACTCTCCATGTTCCCCAAAACACACACGTATTTGTGGATAATCACTGGCATGATCCATCTGCTTGATTGGCTCTCCTGCCTAGATCCCAGCCCTTCCCACAGGTCCCCAGCTGCCACCTGGTCCAGCTTAACTCTCACGAGTGTGTGCACACACAGACACAGACACACAGACACACAGACACAGACACACATACACACACATACAGACACTCATGCCTCTTGCAATGCACATTCACAAGTCTCCTAGATGTACTGGCACAGATCCTCTACCCTTCTAATACTCTGTCCTGGATCTGACACCCAGCTACTTGATGACTGGTCCAGCTTCAAGTTTGCCAGCAAATACAGGTTTACACCCCAGGACTGTGGAAGACACAGTCACTGTCTAACAGCTGGCACACAGGCACACCTGTGGCCATGCTTCAACCATCGACACTTAAACTCTCACCCACCTGA
Source organism: Leucosticte australis (assembly GCA_025504685.1). NCBI lineage: Eukaryota > Metazoa > Chordata > Aves > Passeriformes > Fringillidae > Leucosticte > Leucosticte australis. The sequence goes on from JANIJU010003056.1 coordinate 83,352,286, forward strand.
CTCCTGAAGGTCCCCCCCATCGCTGGATGTTGGTCCAGGGACATCAGTATCCCTGTTCTGACTCCAGCAGCAGCCAGCAATTTTCACTCATACACGAAGAGGTCTCACCTCTGGTCCTTAGTCTCTGTGGTGCTCATACACAGAGAAGGGGTTTATTCAGAGACATCATTGGAAAAAGAATTAGTAAAATTATAGGACAGACTGTGTTCATCAGGTGTAAAGCTCAGAAAGACTGACCTCTTTCTGCCTTTCCCTTGCTTCATTCTTCCCTGAATTCACTCCCGCTATTCCCTCACTCCCCCCAGTCCAAGTCTTTGGTTTACAGTCTTATCAGTAACAAATCCAAGTTGATCTTCCAGGAAGTGGTGCCTTCCTTGACAGCCTGTCGATTAGAGTGATTGGTGAGGTTTGCTTCTTGTTTACGTGTTTGTTTTGTGATGCCTGTGTCCCTGTGTATTTTGATTCTGGTCTCCCCCTTTTCCCCTTTTTTCCCAATTGACATGTTCTCCAATTATATAACTTCACTGGAATAAGCCTTCTCTTGCTTGCACAAGCTGTCATCCCTTTAATACTCATCAGGTTTAGGCCTCACTACTCCCTCCTTTATCATTCACCTGTCAGGTCTGTGTCCCTGAATGTTCTTGCTTGTGGCTTCTTCCCTTTATTTTTGTCCTTCCTTGCTGTGAAGAAAGTCCCTTACCCAACACCCTTGAGGGAACAGATGCTCTCCTTCCACACACCCTTACAATACTGTCTGGAGGAAAAGGTGCACTGGGAGGAAGAAAGAGTTGCACTACTAAAGCACGCATTGTGGGTGACCACTCACACTCCACATCCCACGACCACTCACACCCACATCTTTCAAGGCTGGTGTGCCCTGGAAGATGGCTCTTCCTTCTTTGCCTGCTCAGGCCCTAGACTCACGGTGAGGTCACTTAGCTGGACTCAGTACAATACCCCAACAGCACCCCCTAAAAAAAATCACTTTGTCCTAAAAGTGAAAGGGACTGGCTTTACAATGAAATATAGCAGCTGGTTGGCTAATGCTCCCTGATGTGTGGTTGTAGAAATTCTAGTTGAGCAAGATATTTAAGGATGTACTTATTTTAAGCTGTTCTCACTGGCAGGTGTTTAAAATCCCCACTCAGTCCAGACCTTTAGAAAAATTGGATTTGTTCTTTGCAAACTTTTCCCTGTCCAAGGGAAAATTACACTCCTAAATCTCTTTAAATATACTTGTGATTAAATATATTTGTGCTTAAAATACTTATGTCTGAAAAGTTTTAATCATTTGTGGGACTGAAGATCCAGAAATGCCTTCAAGACTTAGGTGATAACCTACTGACATCAAAATCTGTTGCAGATTTTTAATAAGATTCTTTAAGAAGCAGTTTGCTGGCAAAGATCAAATTAGGGGTTTTTTAAAATGCTATAAAAACCATAGTTGTATTTTGACATTAAAATAATCTTCTAACATATGAAAGGGTGTACACAAAAGAAAACTTTCTAAAGAGTTCAATTTCATAATCATTTATAAGGACTTCATATTTTGCAATAGATTGACATTAATTTTACCCAGCATGGCTCTGTACAGATATATTGTTTAGTTTTAAGGTGTTGTGCTTTTTTTCTACTATCTTAGGGGGTTTTTCTCTCTTGTTGAGTATTTTGTTCCATTGCCTTGGCTATATGTAGTCAAGAAGTTTATTATTTGTCTCCCTCTACTGCTTTTATCACTTTCTCCTTTGACCTGAGGCATTCAGATATTTCAGTGACACTTTCCAGTAATGAGATTTAGGAACATTACGATTTCACAGTACACTGTGTTAAAATATTGAGTTTCTGAGCTACTGATCTGTAAGTGTTATTTTAAAAGCAAGATTACCAACTTTTAAAAATCCTTTGCATTTTGCCCGATTCATTTTTAAATAATGCATCATGAAACTTGTATTGACAAGGTCTAAAATCAACCTTTCTATTTCATCTTAGCATACATTTGTTTTATGGAATAACAAAAAATTATTTGGCTGAGGACATTCAGGCCTTTTTCTTATTCAAAATCTATATTCTTTCTTGCTCCTGAAAAGCAGTAACTGAGTTATATCACTGCTTACACAGCAACCTTGAAATTGCAGATTCTTAAGTCTTACTTTGAGGGAAAAGGAGGGGGGAAAAAAAGAAGATTAATTATTCTTCTTCAGAACTGTTTGAAACTCATAATTACATTTTCCACTCAGCACTTCAGAACTTACTTTTATTCCAAGTCAGAACAAAATTACATATTTGGAATTTCTTACAGAAAATTATGTGAGAGTAGAATGCCTTGCAGATTTCCTATTCAGATATAATTTTTACTTCAAAAATATGTAATGTTTTAATTTTCCCATTTTAATTATATTTAAAGGATTTTGTATTACAATATGTATAACATTTAAAGTAGAAATGTTGTTAGTATAGCACACTTTAACATCATATGGTGAATTGACAGTAGTTTTTATGGCATTACACAATTTAATACAGTATTTTCTAATATTCAATATATCATAGTAATAAGTTTTACATAGGCTTATTTTTCTTTAACTAAGGTTTACCTGAGAAAAGTAGCTGGACAAATAGCTTTAATCTGGATTTAAATAATTTCCTGGGCAGGGAGGTTCTGTAAAAACCTTAAAAAAAAATTAAAACTTCTTAGGTGTTGCTTTATGTGGGTCTGAAAAAAATATTATTGCCTATAGATAAAGGGCCTCACCTGAGTAACTCCCAAGTTCCTCTGCTTGATTTTATTCAAACAGCAACTTAATTTGAAAAAATGTCTGCTCTTGCTGATCACATTGCCAGTCCTCTGCATCACCAAACAGTCCTGCCTTCAGACACTGCTGTATACTTTGATATATGCAAGGATCTATTGGATACTTTTATATAATTTATGGATTCTTGATATATATACTCCAATAAGGTAGCAACTTAATTTTTATATACTGTTGCTGCTGGGAGAAGTTCATTTTCTCACAGATAAGAGAAGTAGATTAAGATATTTTAGGCATGCATGGAAACTGGCAGAACTATCAGTGTTTCTCTACTAATTTATTTAAGCACTACATCACTTCCCTATTTATAGCTTTAAGTGTATTTCTGTCCATTCACTTAGATGACTTTAATATGTGGAAGTGTATGATTTGGATGTAAGAACCATTCTGAATGATGCACAGTAACAGAAAACAGACTTAAATGAATCTAAAAATTTCTTAAATACACATATTAACTTTTAAAAATGGCAAAAATTAGGAGGCAGGAATTTTAAAGGGCTTACACACAGAAAGATTGTTTGCTATGATCAGATTTGGTTACTCACTCACAAAATTCTTCTGCCTTAATTAATTTTCAAAAATGTGGGTGAGGCTGGAGGCCTTTTGCATGCCTCTGGCTCTACCTGGTCTGCCTGGGAAGGAGACCCTTGGGAGGAGCTGGGCTTGCTTTGCTAGCAGCAGCTGCAGGACAGGACAAGGCAGTGCCTCCAGACTCTGCAGGACTCTGCCTACTGGGCAGGTCACTCTGCTGCCAAATCTGCTTACACAGACTGTCCGCAGGCTGCTCCTGGGGCATCTGCCTGTAACAAAGGGGAGAGAGAAATGAGCTATGACATAATTGCAACGGTTTGAGATCACACATTTAGAATACTATATTTGTATTGTTACAAGTTGGGAAATTCACATTACACCCACTCTTTTATTATAAATAAAGCTTTATTCTACTGAAGAAAATTTTAAGAGGCTAAATTGATCATATTTAAGCAAGCATGGCCTCTAAAGAGTTGATGTTAAGTATACTCAAATTAAATAGAAAATCTCAGATTAAGAGTCATATTTGAGAAGGAAGATATAATTTAGAGTGACAGAGGCATTTAAGGAAGATTTGAGGAAATAATAAAAAAACATAAAAATAAACAACAGCCCACAGTAACACTTCTCACTTTGATGAGTACAGATCATGCATCAAAAGATCAGGCTACTCTTTTAGTCTCATCTGGGAAAATCTGTTCTATCGAGCTCATTTACTTTCTGGTTTGTGGTCTTGGTCCTCCTTGGGCATTATGTGGTACTTAATGCCCAAGCTCTTTTGCAAGTAAAATCAAGACTTTCAAAGCAGAGAAACTTAGGCTAGTCCAGAGTATTTTCTTTGACTGATGTAAGTGCAAAATACACCATGACTGTGATCTATGCTGAATTTTGTTCCTTTTACTTGTAGCAATTCTCTAAAACTAATTTATTTTTAAGTAAAAAAGAATGAGAGACTGTCCTAGGTTGATTATATGATGCTTTTATCCCCAATCATCTTGATCTGTTTATGCTGAATAGTAAGTTTTGCACCTTTAAGACTTGTTCCAGAGAGTGCAGGGGGGAGAGAAGAAGCGTGGAGCTTCTTTTCAGACACTGCACTCACTCCTCCACATTCCTGCTCCTGGACTGTGCTGTCTGCGGATGGACAGACATCGGGACAGAGCTCTCTGTTCCTTTTAGTTAGTTTAGCTAGCTGAGGCAAAGAAGTTCCCTGGACTGTGGTTTTTTTTCGTTTTTCCTTTCTTTTGGACCTGTTTAACCTGCTGAGGACTGAACACCAGAGGAGCACCCGGAGCTCGCACCTGAGGCCCACCGGGCCGGGCCTGGGCCGCGGCACTTCCAGCGCCAGAGGGACTGAGTGAGCTGAGCTGCAGCCCGGGGAGGGGACTTTCTCAGTTTGTCATCTCTTTTGGAGCAGCAAGGGGTTTTATTGTTGAATATTGCTTAGGTTTTATTGTTTAATAAACAAGTTTTTTCAACTTTTCTCCAAGGAGGTATTTTTCTCCCGGACCGGTTGGGGGGAGGGACCAATTGAATCTGCTTTCCCATAGGAGCCCTTTGGGGATTCTCTCCAAAATTTGCCCTGAACCAGGACAGAGACTAATGCTTACTCCATGGAGCACTCTTGTAATATTGAGTATGAATGGAATCTAGCTTGAAGGGCATGGACTTTATCATAAAGGCTATCAACTTTCTGCACCACTTGGCCAAGGATCTGTGGGGAGCTGATTAACACAACTGACACAGATGGTAGAGGTTTGGTCCAAGCCATACACATATTGAGAATAAAGTAACAGATGATTGCTTACAAGGTGGAATTGAGAAGCTAGTTCAAAATTATAAATTCCTTGGGATACTTAATTGACATTTGAAGGTACATTAAAAACAATTTCAGCTTAACTTAAAATATTGGACGATAATTTTTTGACAATCCATCTTGTGGTTTTAAAAACCTTTATCATTCCTAAAACAGGGACAGAACCACTGTACCTCTCTCACGTGAAGTTAGTCCCATTTTTGAAATATAGACCTTGGAAACTTTAAAACTCTGCACTATGCAAGTAACTACTACAGCTCACTCTCACAGAACAGTTGGGGGAACCTAGAATGCATTGGATCAGATGAGCATGTAATGCAAATACATTTGAAGTAAATATATTTTTAGGTTAAATTACTTATAATTATTATTGTGTTTGCTAAATCTACTTCTTGCAGTCTCCAACCAGACTTTGTTAGTTTGAATTCTTGCTTACTAATTCTCCTTGTTTTATTGCTTTCCTTTCTTTTCCTGGGTTTTTTTATGGCTGGTCATCCCAGGACAAATGTGTTTTACAAAAGCTAGCAAAAAAGCAGGGAACTGCCTAATAGAAAGCAGTAAGAATGGGGAATACAAGGTCAATAGTTGTCTTTGTCTTTACAGGACGTAGAACATTTAAATCTTGTCTGTTTGGGATTGCTGTTTCTTTCTGGGACTGATAAATATCACCCTGAATTTTAGTGGTCTTCTAAAAATATAGAAGAGAAATTTCTCATCAATAATCTGCTGAATAATTTGGAAACTTCCAGGAGGTATCAGATAGTTGGAAAATGATCCTTAAGTCTAACTTACTTTTACCACTCTTCTAAAATGTTGACTAGTACCCTCAGCACAACTGCCTGAAGTTGTCTTACAAGATAGAGCAAAAACTTTCCACGAATTTTAATGGGATGCAAGCATGAAGTAGCTGTGAATACAAAAATATTATTGTGTTTATTTTCATTAGAAGGAAATAAAATGCTTAGGGATGCTCTCTAGCGAACCAAAGACAGACATCAGTCTGAGGATCAATCTGGATTTTTGCGGATTGCACTATACTCTGATGATTACATTTATTCACTCAAAGAGCCATAGAACAGCTTGGGTTGGAAGTGACATTAGAGATCACCCACTTCCATTCCCACTGCTGTGGGCAGGCCACCTTCCACTAGATCAGGTTGATCTGAAGTCCATCCAACCTGCCCTTAAGCATTTCCAGGGATGAGGCATCCACAGTATCTCTGGGCAGTCTGTTCCTGTACCTCACCACCTTCATAGAAAAGAATTTCCTCCTTACATATAGTCTAAAACTACTCTGTTTCAGTTTTAATCCATTCCCCCCACGTCCTGTCACTTCATGCTTTTGTAAATAGTCCCTCTCCATCTGTCTTGTAGGCTCCCTTCAGGTACCTGAAGACCTCAATTAGGTCCCCCCAAAGCCTTCTCTTCTGCAGGGCCAACAATCCAAATTGTCTCAGCCTTTCCTCACAGGACAGGTGAGCCATCCCTCTAATCATCTTGGTGAACCTCCTCTTGACTTGTACCAAAAGATCTATGTCCTTTCTGTGGTGGGAATGTCAGAGTTGGATGCAGCAGGTGGGGTCTCACACCTGGGTAATTATTCATTATGTGAATCTAATTCTGTGTTTGGAAGTTTAAATTATAATAGAGGATAGTATTGTACCCAGAGCTGTATAAAAAATTATGAGATGTATGGTTTTTAGGGAGAAGGAACATATTTTTCTTGTCACACAACGAAAATGCCCTAACAAAACTGTGTCACTTTTGGTGACAGCCTCACTTTAGAATCTGAAAAGGAAAATTTACCTCAGACTGTTGCTGAAGTACATGCTGAACTTGGATAGATGTTTCAAGGTGTCACCCAGCTATTTCTGTGTGATTCTTAACTCACAATGGGTTCTGTAGTCTTTTAGAGACAGATATATCTTTCAGAAAGTATGCTGGAAGGATTTTAAATATTTTAGGCTTAACAGGACCCAGAAAGTATGGATTTGGGTTAGGTAAACCTGTAGGGGCTTTCATGACAAACCACTAATGAGGACTGGCTACTGCAGATAGAATTTTAGCATTTTTCTCCTGACTGAAAGTTTGTCGTATGATAGAAGAATAAAAGCTAACTGTGTAAAAGAGATTTCATTCCTTATCAATAATCAAAGAGGTTTATTCCTAATCAATAACATAGGAAAAGACCTTTGGCAAGGCAAACATATTCAGTTTCCCTGCTGCACTTTTTCACTCCTTCTTAAGTTCCATTCTGAAGTGCAGTCGGAAAAAATATTTTTGTTAATATATGCAAAATCACAGTCACAGCTGATCTTGAATATGCAGAAAATGCTACAAAAAACATCTGTGGCAAGTAAAAAACAAACTGTCAGGTCACTGATTAGAAATTCATTGTCAGATTGAGCTGTTTTTACTTGTCTGTTCAGATCAACTGCAGGGGATGTTTCTCCTGGGTTTCTATTTAATGGATAATTCTATACTCCAGTACACTTTTTAGAAAATAAAATGCAATTTCCAAGCCTCATTTGAAGACATTGTGTCCTTTTCTGAATTACTTTTCTCCTCATTGCTGATTAAATATCTCTGTGTTTTGTCTGATTCTTTCAGTAATGTTCATCTCCAATGCTTATGACATCATCATTGCTTTCATGATAATGAAACACATTGTCACCAGAACTGGCCTGTGAAATAGCCCTAATTGTCCTAAATGCTACATCTGGGACAATGGCAAGCAAGGATGAGCAGTTGATTGGGAAAAGTAATTTCTAAGTCTACAAAACCATGATAGTCAATGAGGAACAGAAATGGCTAAGAAACAGTTTAAGGGAATATGAGCAGGCTTTCCGATAACTTCACAAGTTTAAAAAAGAACATATCTATATCTTGGTGGTAAACCACATTCCTGAGGTAGGTTTGGTCTTACTCATGCAAGAAGTGGAAAGATTTTCTACCAATAGCTACAGGTTTTCCACATCACATGGCACCACACCTCTTGAGGGAAGAATGGGCCTCTGTTCTAATGGATGGTGGCTCATTTTCAGCTCTTGGTCTGTTCTGGCTGGTTTTGGAATATATTTGCATTTTAAAAGTATCTTATTTTCTCCTAATTACAGGCTTCTGTAATTCAATGAATTGATTTCCCCCCCTTTTAGGATTTTGTATTACCTGTGTTTATATCTTAATATATCTGAGACTGTTAGCAATAACATGAAGCCCCATTGCTGTTTTTCTTTAAGCAATATGATCACTCTCTATTCTTGAAGTAAATTAACAGTGCTGGCAGGTATATTAGATTAGAGAGTGCAATATAAATGTCTACCTATAGGAATAGTTTAGACTTTCTTCTTCAATAAACTTCAAGAAGTTCCTTGTGGATGGTATAATTGATGTGATTTTCTGTAACAAAACTTAGAAGGCAGAGATTCTTGCTCACAAATATAATTTAGAATATGAAATGGCTATTAGAAGAGAAGATGCAAAATTGAATAGCAGTACATGAAATGTTATTACTATGTACATTTATTAAGTTGCTGTTTGCTCAGTAGAAACACTTCTGCAAACTGTTACAAACTTACTGATTTCTTATTGAGAACAATTTTTCTACTAACAACTACAGCCCTAGATAATCTAAATCTTCCAAAATGGTGGCAATTTTAAACCAGCTTTTGTTCTAGTTAGCTAGAAATATTAATTTTTTTTATGGATGTGTTAAAGACATTTCCCATCTTCACCTCTTTGGAATAACTCTAATGCCATACAATTGCATGGAAATCTACAAATCACATTTCAATGCTTGGTGTGGTAAAGGGAAATGTGACATAAGGGATGTAGTTTTAAGTGATGGATTTCAGTGGAAGGTGATGGCCAATATATGTGAGGTATCCATTTCTACCTGAGAAGTAAATGGTATTAATACAGATAAAACTTCAAAATACAAATGAGCAGGCAGTTAAAACATCTTGAGCTTAACTGTGAGCATTTAACTTTTCAAGGAAAGTTAAGTCTGCTAATTAGAGAAAATCTTGAAAATTGTGGGAAAAGGGATGGTAATTTTTATGGAAAAAAGTTTATTTTAAAAAATATTTGCTTTTATTTGGCAAAAAGATGTTCAGTGTGGGAAAGGCCTTTCCAAGAGGAATGTGAAATAGGAATAACTAAGACACTTTGAAGACAGAACTCGATTTATGAAAATCATAACTTGGTCACTGTTACTACAATAATAGGATATGAGCCTTGATAACCATTATAATTCTATGCTAATTCTGGCCTAATTCTTTTGTAAATGAAAGGGAGTACCACAGCAGATTTCTTCCCTCTGTTCTTCTGCTACAGGTGTGAGAGCATGGGTTTCAGCAGGGCACTTTGATTCATCTCTGGTCACTCATTAGTGTCTCAAAATAGTAAAAAGAAAAAAGCGGGGTTATGCATCTTTGGGAATCATGTGTTTATATCATTTTGATTGTTCAAGACAGTTTTGAGGTGAGAGTCAGGCAGGTTCAGACTCCTACTGAACTAAATGATACCACAAAATGATTGAAGATACCCCTAAATTTATGTTTGGATGTTATTCAGCATCCCTATTAAAATTCAGATTTTGTTTTACATTTCTTCTTATGGTTCTCTAATCTCTGCACTTTTCCATGTCCTGGAATACAAAAGAAACCTAATATTATTTGAATTTATCATTATTTCATATTCTTCTGGTGCAAAATTATTCCATCAGCTCAGTGCGAGGAATATTCAATTCCTTAAACTGTAGGACTCCTTGTACTCAAAGCACAGCACATCAACACTGGCATCACGTTTGATGTAGAAATTTTGGCAAGTAATGATCAACTTATTTAATTTTCTCTTGCAAGTTCTATGCTTAGGAAACAAAAAGGTAACACTGCATCTTAGCATAACTGTTAATAATGACATTTGAGACATTTGGATTAAAACTACAAGTTGAAAGTGGCATTGCAGAGAGTCTTAGAAAACTGTAATACAATATTGCTGGTTAATATATAAAAATGGTTTTGTTTTAATTTAAATTTTAGTGTGATGAATATGACATTACTGTTAAGTAACTAATAACTGTTGGGGAAAAATATGAAAACTCATTTTCCCTTACAGATATGTTTCTTTTAAACTATTACTACTTTTAAGCTACTACTTCTTTGTGCTGTCTAGGGAGGCTGGGCAGACAGAAAGTACAGAAGAAAGGCAAGGCTGTTTTTCAAGGATCTAATGAATACCATAGCATATCTCCTATATTCTGACAGGATTCCCATTGTGACTGATTTGTCAGGACCAGGCAGAATTTGAGGACTTGTTGTCCAGAGAGAGAGGCTTGCTTGTACCCAGGGCTCCAGTATTATCATAGACCCTAGAATGGTTGGAATCTTTAACGATCATTTACTCCTACTACCCTGCCATTAGCAGGAGCATCTTTCAAAAGACTGGGTTGCTCATGTTGCCCCATCCAACATTACCCTGAACAAAAGAAACTTGTTCATAAAAGTCTTAGTACTGAATTCAGCCTACACACAGACTTGCTAGTCTAATGCATACCCTTAGATGCTGGTACCTTATGAGATCAGAGAATGATAATTTAAAATGTATTTTCTAAAATAATTGATTGATAATTGAGGTCAGTGAGTATTAGGTCCCAGCCTCTTTTGCAAAATTGGAGCTGGTTTTTTTAATGAAATTAATCAAATAAATAAATCATGTTACTCCAAATTTACTAGGCATAATCCCAAGGGAGTACCGATTAATTGCAAACTATTTCCTCTTTCTAGAAAAAATGTAATTTTAAGGATATGATATCTCACAGTCCTTCAAAAATCAAAAAATAATACCATGCCCATAGTGATAGTAAGTTCACTGACAATATTTCTTCGATATATTATGAAAGAAGAGGTTTTATGATCAAATGCATTCTTGATCAATTTATTTAATCACTTACCACCTAATTGTTTCATTATGACATTTTGTCCCTCCTCAGAATGAAACAATTGATTTAATATACTGTATAAAGTGACAGTGTTTCTCAAAAAGTTAATCAAACTATTGTCAGCTGATGTTTGAACTACTGCCCTGCAATTAATATATGAGATGTTCAAAATATCAGTTAGAAATTACTCTCCTTGATAAATTCTTCTTATTTAAATACATTTACTGGAACCTTATGAAGTAGTACTCTGCAGTGGAGAGACTTAATCCTTTTAAGTTCCATTTTTAAAAGTTCAAAAGCACAACTACATATTGCAGTAGTTGTGCTTTTGAACTTAATTTACATCAAGATATAAATTAAATGCTCTGAATCCTTGAGTGTCCAATAATTTAATATTTATCAGTGGCAACCAGATATTTTTCTAAAGTACCCTGTTTGCTTCATTGAAAGGGGAAGCAAAAACATTCCTATAGTTTAAAAAATGCCACTTACACTTCCAGAAGTAATTAGTTAGTGACTTTATCTTGAGTTTTCTTCTGTATTTTCTTGCTAGGATGACAGAATAAAGATCAAATAAATTTAAATGATTGATAATAAATAAATAGATGAAATAGAAATATTTAGCATTTTAAAAAAGCAAAACTGTAGTTTGAGTGATTTGGAACCTGTATCTGTATCTTTACTATTGCTTTAAGAAGACTTGCAATAAGTAATTTTGTTTTAAGTGATCTCTGATTTTATTTTGGATTTGTATCTTGCTTCAGGAAAATTTCTGTTCTGCATACATTTTTTATATGACATGATGTTCTGATATTCTTACTAAAAAGAGATTCCAGGGGAAAAAAAAAAAGGAAAGCTAAATTTAACCCTAATTAATAATATTGTGAGAATTTTCAAGCCCTCCAGGACCTGGAGATGCCCCTCTTCCAGTGCGCACACTCACAGAGGCCACCAACACGGCCTCACACACAGGCTGTCAGAGATGGAACAGTGTCCCCAGGTAGCGCACTGCCCCCAGATAGATCCTCCTCCCATTGCTTGCACTTACACCCCCATACACCCTGGTTTCTCCCATTGCTTCCTATGGGGTCTGCATCCCAAAGTTTCTCCTCCACGCACTGTTGCACATACTCTTTAGTGCCTGTACAAACACACACTCTGTCCCTCCAACCTTGGGCAGATAGACCTGGGGGCATTGTGGCCACCACTGATTCTCCAATAACTGGAATTTAGACTTTGCAGAAAATATACCACAGGTATAACCTCCCTGCCTAAGCAGGGTTGTCCTTCAGGGCACAGGTCAGGATTGCATCCAAACGGTTCTTGAATATCTTCAGCAATGAGGAGTCCACAACCTCTCTGGGCAACCTCTTCTAGTGCTCAGTCACCCACTCAGGAAAGGAGTCCTTCCTCATTTTCAGGCAGAACTTCCTGTGCAACAGTTGCCTCTTACCCTCATCATTTCTTCACTAACAGATGATTCATGTATCGGAATAGGTTGAAACTGCATCTGAATGTTTTAATCTTGGATTTATGGGCTGGAGATGGCCTTTGCTCCTCTCTGTTGCGAATGTGCATTGCAAAACACTGTTAACTTAAAGTGCAGTTGCTGTACAATGGTAGCAGTTGTCATCCTCAACCATTTCTGTACTATGTATTTCATAAATCCAGTCTGAAGAACCATTTCCTGCTCCAAAACACTTTTATTTCAACTCCAAAGAACAAGTAGCACACAAGAATAAGCAATGCGCAGCACCGAATGTGGGTTTAGCTCTCTTAATTTTAGATCTAGTCATTACCATAATAGATTTCATTTGTGTATCTCCGTGTGAACCATGACAGCAAATCTATAACAAAGGTGCTTCAAAAGATGCATGAGTAGGGCAAGACTCTGCTAATGGATGTCTCTATACAGCTTAATGACTCTGACAAATGAGCTTTAGAGAATCATGTAAGGCCACTTAAGAGGTTACTGTTCTGCTCCCAGCTGTCTGCCAAATCCTCTGCTAATTGCTACCACCCACAAAATTAGTAGAAGTAGAAATAATGTGAGCTGATTCTTTATCCCTAATAAAACTGCATCAGTTGAGCCTGTAGCTTATGAAAAAACCTGTAAGCTGGCACTGCTCTTTTGTGCCATACTTACAAAGCAATTTCTCACCCAAAGATAGGTATGAATCTTCATAGTGGTGCTATGCAGTTTCAAATTTAAACCTGACAGTAGAAAGTGAAATTGAACAGTAAGTTACATTTGGGGGGTTTGTGGGGTTTTTTGGTTGTTTGTGGTTTTGGGCTTTTATTTGCGGGGGCGGGGTGGGGGGGGGGGGGTTGGTCATTAAACAGATATGATCAAATATAGAATCATATAACCACAGAAGGGTTTGGGTCGGAAGGGACCTTTAAAGTATTCACAGCTTAAAGACAAAGTAATTTTTTTCCTTGCCATTGATTTTTCCGTAGTTAAAAGTAACCAGATTGTCTTCATTATATACTTCTTGACTGCTCTTAAGGTACTTGCATGGTTAGAGTGTTACTGTGAGAGGGGTAATCAAAGTGACATTGCAGTACCTTTTATTTTGTCCTTTTTGCTTGATTATGATGGGTTCCTGTAAATGTAGCAGTCATAAAAAAATTACACTGTAACTTGATCTGGATAGTGTTACAAAAGGTAATTATTCTTACAGGCAGAGCACCGCAATTTTGTATTTCAATAAGAAACAGGACCTGCCTGATGGGATTCATTTGGCATAGTTTTTCAAAGTAGTTTAAATTATGGTACTTTGAAGCACTTTGAAGAACTCTTTTCTACCTTGTTTGATCTAAATATTTGAAAAAATATTGCATTAAAGGGGGGTTTTATTGTTTTGTTTATTTTTTATATAATCATGACTTTTCCCCCCAATGTCTTCTTACTAATATATACCTAGTTTTTCATGAAACAAAGTCTTTAAATGTGAGCTTAAATCTCAGTGGCCAGACTCACACCATTCTAGCTGAATGAACAGTTAAATGATTTTCTGACTGTGGATCCCTTGTGCCCTCAGCCTATTTCCTGAGATAAGCATTTCGTAACTAAGACTAAGTATACTGTAGACTGTTCTAAGATCTAGTGTTTAGCTGGATTTAATGTTTATTCCTCCTAAAGGTTCTCAGGTTGCATCAGTTTTTTCAGTGAACTCAGTAACTGAAAGTCTTTGATATTAGATTGACCGGAATGTTGCTTACTGTAGAAGGTTTCCAGCCCTATTTGCTCAAACTGCAAACACTTTGGAGATTTAAGTTTTCTTAACACTTTGACCATCTGCAGTTCTTCATGCCGAATCTCTCTATCAATTCAGCTTCTTCATGGTACCCAAAAATTGCAGCTGTAGTATTTTTAGCATGGGTAACAACATTATTATCTGTAAGGTCTCAGCTGAGACTCAATACTGAAAATAAGTTATCTCATTCAATAGTCATGCTACATTTCCATTTAAAATGGAAAATGTAATAAGACAAGATTGACCATGACATTTAATTTTCCATCCACAGAACACAATGATTTTTCTGAAAGCAGATTTTTTATTGGGTAACATATATTCCTGAGTAATATTGTGATATTGAGAAGATTTTAAATGAAAAAGGATTGCATAATGTTATTAATGGCATTCTGAAATTAATGTCTATATATGTTGTTGTGCATCAACCCTTCAAAGCAATAGAATTTTTAGGTTTGCCTGTGAAATTTATATAGTGGACAGAGCTAGGAGCTCTGTTCACTAGATAGGATCTGTATAGGACTTCAAAATCATGCCAGTGTTAAAATCAAAATCATGAGTTATATGTATTTAGAATTTAAACAAAAAATCAAGGAGTAAGACAGTAATCACAATTATTGGATTGAGTGTAGAAAACCTTGTTTTCCAAGTTCAATAAAAACTGATCACAAAAAGGCTATTTAAATATTTTGAGATAAACCCTCCATAAAGGTGAAAGAAAAAAAACTATCAATGACATAAATGCCAGTGTAGTCCTATTTCACAATTTTTTGTCCATTAATTTCTAGATGTTATATGAATTGCCATTTCTAATGAGAGATTATAATTCCAATTTCCTGAAACTGCAATATGTGAAAATAAGTTTGTGCTTTTGTAGTTCATAATTATCCCTCTGAGAGGTCAAGGACCAAATCTGAAATTCTGAAATACCCTACAAGTTAATCCACTACAGGAATGCAGATGGACTCTGCTTAAGTAGCTGACTGATGAAAGGATTGCACAAGCCAATGCATGACATGTTTAATGCAATATGTAGGCATAAATCAAAGTCTGGTGCAGCAATATCTGTAGCTCTGGCAGATGTTTCAGAAGCACTGCACTACAGCAAACAAACAGGGAAGAGACCCAGTTGTGAGTCTTTTTGATATAAATGAGAGGAAAGTAGTGAAGCAAGGCGAATTCTCCATATCCCTTTTCTACCCTCCAGGCAACAAATGTCTCAGAAGCCCAAATCTCAGTACATGAAAAGTAACTTTGAATTTCGGAAAGATCCAACTCATGCAAAGAAGTTTTACAAAGTAGTTCAACAAAAATGGTATGATTCATATTAAGCTATCCATTGAGTTTGCTTGAGAAACAATGAATCAGCTTTCAGGCTTTTGTTTATCAGGGTGAGAAAGGGCTTCTACTAGGCATAGAAAACATCATTGTAGAGAGAAAAAAAATGGAAGATTGAAAAGATTTTTTGATCTGGCAATGCATTCTCTCTTTGGTTGTATACAAACCTTGTGGATTGATTCGTGAAAATTGACAGAAGTTCAAAGCCTTTACTTTGTTCAATTGAGGTTTATTCTTTAATGTTTTGTATAACTAAAAAGGAAATATCTAGAGTAAGGGAATGATCTGAGTTTTCTATATAGTCAGTGCTGAGAGAAGATTTTTTGAAGTCATATCTACTTAGTACTGAAATAAGGGCATGCCATAAATAGATTAAATCATCATTAAAATGGAAACTTTCTCCTGACTGTATGACAGACTAGTTGATTAGCTTGGACCAGTTACTTATCTCTTAGAGGGCTAAATTTAGATTACAAGATTTATATCATAAGTTTCACTTAGAAATATGAGGCAGTCTTTCCTCAAGAAGACTAGCAGCCAAATCAAATCAGGCCTTTATTAAACTCTTAAACTCTGGCCAAGGTCAACATCAATGCTTATTAATTAGTACTCTTAAATACTTCGTATAAGCCCTCTGTTTCGGAAACCTAAATAATTTCCTTTAAAGTATTTGGATGTGGTCCTCCAGTATCTTAGGAATTCTACTTTGAATTTCCAAGTTTCCTACTCTGTTTTACAATCTTACAGGATTTGTACACTTTTCTCCTTTCCATTTTTAAACATTACATTTTGTACTAATTATGTATAATAGCCAGATGACAGTTAACCAGAAGCCATTAATTTTAGAATCCTCTTCCACTTGGAATTCAGCATAGCCGTTGACACTGTCTGCCACAGCATTCTTCTGGAGAAGCTGGCAGGCCATGGCTTGGACAGGTGTGCTATTCTCTGTGTTAAAAACTGCCTGGATGGAGGGACCCAGAGAGTAGTGGTGAAAGGAATTGCATCCAGTTGGTGGCTGGTCACTAGTGGGATTCCTCAGGGATATGTGTTGGGTCCAGTCCTGTTTAATGTTCCTGCAGATGATCTGGATGAGGGGATCGATTGCATACTCAGTCAGTTTGCGGGCGACATAAGTTGGGTGCAAGTGTTGATCTGCTGAAGGGAAAGAAGGCTCTATGGAGGGATCTGGACAGGCTGGATCCATGGGCTGAGATCAACAAAATGGGTCAACAATCAGAGTAGCAGGTCCTGTGCTTTAGTCACAAGAACCCCCAGGCAGCACTACAGGCTGGGGGCAGAGTATTTGGAATGGAACATGAGCCAGGAGTGAGTATGGGTGGCCAGGGCACTGAATGTCTTCCTGTATTCAGCACTGGTGAGGCCACATCTTGAGTCTTGTGTTTAGTTTTTGGCCTATCATTCAAGAAAGACATTTAAGTGCTGGAGGTGTCCAGAGCAGGGCAACTAAGCTGGTGAAGAGTCGGGAGACTAAGTCACATAATGAGCAGCTGAGAGAAGTTAATTCTATGATACCAGTGTGTTTAAGTCTGATAGCTTTAAAAAATACCTACAGTTATGTCAGTATAATAATGTTTTTCCTTCACAGAAGTGTGGAAATTCATAGCTAAGTTTGAATAGCTTTTTGTCGTGGTTTTACCCAAGTCAACAACCAAGCCCCATGCAACCTCATGGTCACTCACATGGGAAGAGAACAAGAAAAGCAAAAGCTGGAGAACTTATGTGTCAAGATAAAGTCAGTTTAATAAGGAAATCAATTCTACACAACCAAAGCAAAACAAGGAATTAATTCACTGCTTCTCATGGGCAGGCAGGTGCTCAGCCATCCCGAGGAGAGATGGGCCCCATCACTCTAACTGGTTACTTGGGAAGACAAACTCCATCACCAAATGTCCCCCCAACCCTTCTTCATTCTTCCCCCCACTTTATGTACTGAACATGATGCCATATGATTTGGAACATACCATTGGTCAGCTGGGGTCACCTGTCCTGGCTGTGTCTCCTCCCAACCTCCCATGCATCCCCCCCAGCCCCCTCACCAACATGGCAGAACCAAAGCAGAAAAGGCCTTGGCTCTGTGTAAACCATGCTCAACAACAGCAAAAGCCTCTCTGTGTTATTAGTTCCGGCCTGTGTTCAGCACAACTACAAAACACGGCCCCATATCAGCCACTTTGAAGAAAATTAACTCCACCCTGCTGAAACCAGCACACTTGCCTTTCTTATGCTGCTGCATCTCTCCTTAAGGATGATGTGATACGTTAGGTGCTCATTCAATCCAATGTTTGAACTCAGCTGATGATTATGAAAACTCTAATGGATATTTGGGTACAGTCTTGACCAGGATGCAAACATGAATGACGTTTAGGACTTCTAAACTGACTGTGCATGTTAAGGCAGGTGTTTTTACTCCTTTGTAAAGTGCTTTCCCTCCTCCTTCTTCTAAGGTTCTCAGCTTCATGTGCTACCTCCCCAGTCTAGAGCTGAGCACAATAGAATCTGGTTTTAAAGAGACTTCTAAAGTCTTCTAAAGGGACTTTCACTTTTAAAAAGTGAAATCTGATGTATTGCTCCAAACCATGAAAGGTGGCTTAAAAGTGTCTAAAGATTTTTTTTACTTGCACTTTTCATTGTTCTTTAAAAAGTTAGCTAATATTGTATTTTATTAATATCACTGTTCTCAGACTTTGAGAAAACCAGCTTTGCAATTTTCTGAGGCCTAGTCCTGAAAGATAAAATCATTTTATCAAAAATGAGAAAAGGGAAAGGAAAATTAAAATGATGCTCATCCTCAAGCCAAGTTTAAAAGACAGAAGAAATTCTCAAGGCTTTCTTGTATTTTTCAAATGAAACTAAAAAACATATCATTAGAGAAAAAGTGATATACACAAATTCCATCAAGAGAAATTGTTTTCTGAAATGCAAGCATGGAGCCAGTAAATAACAAAAGATATGACACTTCAAGTGGTCAGAGTATAATTTTCCCTCACATTTGATGTTTGCTGAAGCAGCCTATTTTATATATATGCTCCTGAGCTAGTCATAGATAGTCAGAGGGAAAAGCCTTTGAAGACGTTCATACAGGATTTGCATAGGTTTAACTTTGATACCTAAACTCTTTTATGATCTCTTTCTTCCCCAAACTGCTATATAGCAATGAATTTTCCTTTTGCAAGTATGCTCATAGCAACCTAACACTGTGTGGTTCCTTGCTGTTTGTCTGAAATAATCTGGCCACATTAGGATTCCAAGGATGAGATCTTCCAGGTTAGGAGCTTCACTTTAGTCTGTTAAATGTCCCTTTCAAGTAGCAAGTTTAACTCTACTCTATAAGCAAAGAAAAAATAATTCATCTGAGATGCTAACATTCTTGACTGACTAAGTGGATTTTAACTTACCCTCTCCTTTCACTACAGTAACAAGCATTCATTATTTCAAGCATGTTATTAGAAAGTATGTGATCCATAAAATATATTGATTTAGTAGGACTATAATGAATAGAATTTCCAGATATAACTTGGACAATTATGTTTACTAGAAGAAAATTGCATGCTGTGATTAATTACTTTCCAAAAATAAAAAAAAAATTGTGCTATACCAATATGTAAGCAAGTAAATATACCTAAAGTTGTTTGCTGAAATCAAACAATTTTTGTTTGATTCTGTTTACACAGAAATTTTCCATGTAAAAATTTTGACTTTGCAAGATAAATGTTTGCTGGGAAAGTGGAAGGGTAAGAATGCTCCAGCAGTCCAACTATAAGGATAATCACCTTGGAGGTGGGTTCTCAAGTTTCAGTTCCTCTTGCAAATAATATTTATGCACTTGTACAAGTCAGAGTAATTTCAGTAAAACTGGCTTAGACTGCTCACAAATCTGTTCTTCAGAAAATCTTATCCAATCTCTTGAAGGAGATGTTTGACCAAAGAGTCTATACTTTAAATTTGAAGGATTTCATTTAAAGTGTTTTTTTTATGAAATTTTTCCTGTCAGTGCAGTTTGTGAGAGGGAACAGGAACAGTTCAAGGGGTTGTCTAAGGAAGAAGTTATGTAACTTTGAATTATGGCAGTGCAAAGCTCATATTTGGATACAACTGATACTAACACCCAGGTGTTACCACAGAAATGATTTTTAGCTGGGGGTGCTGCAGGATACACTTCTAGACTTGGCATTATATCTGACTGGCTTAGCAAAGAAAGTAATATTTGGCTGTCAGAGACACCTGAAGCTGTATGGCACATCTGAGCCCTGTACGGGGACATTGGGTACTTCTGGTTGAAATTCTACACTTAAATATTAAAAAAAGAAAAAAAAAAATCAAAAAAGCACCCAACCAAATATTTTACTTCCACTTGAAACTTTGGAAACATTAACTGACCTTCGGCTATAACAAAGACCTGAGATACCCAGGACTATGTGTACACAGCAGATACTTGCATTTCACAGTGTAATTTTCGTCTCTCCAATATGTCATGTTCTTAAAAGGTGTGTTCCTATTCCCAGTGTCCTCATCATGCCTGTTCTTGTAGAAGCCAAACTCTCTTCCCCAGGTTTAGCAGCAGCTTCCAGGCCAATCAAAGTCAATGGGATCCCCATGGTGGCTCAGTGACAGCCCTTCAGTGAGGTGTCAATCCCCTGCTCTAGGTAAGGCACTGGTTTGACATGCAGAACTGCAGGCTGTCCCCAGGCAAGTAAAAACACTTATTAATACAAAACATAAGTAAAATGGACAACTATAGTTTTCTTCCACTCTTGTCACAACTATAGCTGTACATTAGTTCCTGAAGAATGTGATTAATAGCTGCTTTTGCTAATAAGATCCACAAGTAGTGTTGAAAATTTCATTGCTAATACCAAAATAGATATGTATCACTTATGAATGTATATAATGTGGTTTTATATCTAATGCTTCTAGATTTTTATTTATGCCTTTGTGTAAACATGTGCTTTTCATATCTTCATCTCTTCATATCTTATCAAAGAAGGTAAATTTATTCCATTAGGAGACATGCATTTATCTAATTACTTCTGCGATTGTCTTTTGCATAAAAATTCTTGTTGTATGTGCCATGTGCACGTGTTTTAGCTCCTTTAAGCTAGTTTAGAGCAAGGGGAATAGACAGAGCTTTAATAATCTCCAAGAAGGCAAAATTATAATTGCTCTACCTGTTTTGAAAGATAGATTTTAAAAAATGATTACCTTTTTTCTCTTACTTATGAGGGACATATCTTTAAAATGTTGCTTAATTAAAAATCCCAGGGTCTATTGTGTTAGTGTTTTTACTTGCCTTAATCACACTACAAAGCAGACACTGAATGGTAGATAAGTTTTTCAGAATCTACACTTGCTAGTAGAATTTTTCATTCAGTGGTAATATTGGGCTGATTGCAACTTAACAGAGGCAATGCTGTAGCCAGGTTTCTGTGGCCAGGTTCCCTGTCTACCATTGAAAATGGAAGATCTCCCTCACTGCAGGTGTCAAGGGAGCTGTTTGGCATGACAGTGTCAATGAGAGCCTAGGGACTCCTCAGTGCAGGCATCATTGATTTAAAAGGCACTTAAAGCTCCTCTGGAATCACTTGGCCTATCCCCATAAATACACCCTTAGGGGCACTAAAGCACACGTTACTGGAACAATAGTGTGTGAAAGCTGTTCGTTCAGTTTTACACTGTTGATGCTGTAGTTGAAGGTGTCATTCAATCTTAAGACAAAAGTAGTTAGAGGATTATTGTGCACTACCAGCATTGGAGGCAGTTGTAGCCTCCTTTTTGTTAAGGCTAAGATCAGTATTATCTTAAATCCTGGAAAATCTTAGTGACAAAATCCTACAGTGAAAATGAGAAAAATTGGACTGTGTTGGGGCAATTTGCTATGATTGAAGGAATTGTCTTTAGTCCTCCTCCTTCTTTAGGTTTTTGAAGGACTTTTTCTCAGTTCGTCTTGCTCTTTGTCCATGTTCTCAGTCAATAATTCTCTTTGTTAGTGTCCACATTTAATTTGTTTTATTGTTTTGGGTTTTTTTTTTTGCTATGGACTATATACTTTTATTTTTGAGATAGTAAAAATGCCAGATTGCTCTTTCTGTGCATTACATTAACCAAATTCTGAAGCGTAATATGCCATGAAGAACTTAGCCATAGCAAATCAGTATTACTTTAGAGAGAAAACAAATGAAGTCTCAATAGCACAATATGTGGATAATAGAAACTCATGCAGAAAGTGTGAGGATAGGTCTGACGTTCACCTTTATAAGACATGGGGAGCTTATGAAACAGTTAAGGTCTTTATATCATTGCAAAAGTAAAATCAAAACTTAGTAATGAACACTTATTTGGATAGACCAAAGGATGTAATCAACCAATGCTAAAGGCAGTTGATCTCAAACATCCTTCTCTTTCCTGTCCTGTTCATATCCTTTGCTTGTCACCATACATTGGTCACAACACATAATATTTACAATAATGCTTTGAAAGGCTTCTGTTCGATAATGCAGAAAAAATAAATGCTTATTTTGCATTTTGATGTTGGCCAGTTAGACAAATATTTTTTCCTATCTGTATAATAACAATAAATGTCCTGATCATGTATATATTTAAAAGATTATTGTTGCATTAAATTCTGAAAAGAAACACTAATAAATACAGAAGACAACAAAATCAAATTGCTTTTTTTCCATCTCAACACATGGCTATTAAAAAGCAAGAAAATCCATGCACCCCCAACTCTCCACAACTCCCCTGAGCAAAAAAATATTTTTAGTGGCCTTCACCCTAAAAAATGGTGGAACTGCAGTGAGTCCTGATGTCATGAACAGAAGAGGTTTTGCCTGCAGATCTCTCAAAGGCTTTGCCTTCCACTGATTTGGTGTGAGAGCAAAGTCAAACTGATTATGTTACGCAGAGAAGAACTCATTCATTTATTCCAGGCAAACATAGTAATATAACCATAATATCTTTCAGTCTTTGGTATTCACATCACATCAAGAAGAAATCATGCTGACACTTTCTAATTTACTTTATAGCAATGAGTAAAAAACAACCTTTGAAAGCTTGGTTGGCTTTGGAGGAGAAAAATTAAGAGGACATAATACAGGCTGCTAAAATTAGAGCAGGACAGAAAAGAAGATCTTCTTTGCTCTCTAAGCATTCTGATGAATGTGAGATTAAATTAATTAGGAAAATAAGATTTCTTCTCTAGGTTAGCGGTATGTTAACTGAGATGCTTGTTATCTGACACTGAGACCACCTTTCACATGGCAGCAGTATCCATCCCTTTAAGCTCCCTTTTAACCCCATGACAGATCAGTCTCACCACACTGACCACTGGGAAAGTCCATTGACAGGGCTAACTCCTGCACCTTGCAGGAAACTTCAGACCAGGGTGGTTGAGCAAGCCAAAAATCATGCCATGGGCGGTTTTATCTGTTCATTGACCCTATTAACCTGACCAATGCAGACATGGGCTACATGTGCAAAGAATACTTATACTGCAGCCCAGTTATAGCTGAATCACTGAGATACGATGCTCCCATATGATCGACAGTGGATTTTTTTTCCAAATGCATTCCTTCATTCCATGGATCAGTGCAGGAAGGAAAAAGGTGCCTCATTAGAAAAATAATGATGTGATATTTTAGAAATTCAGAGAATTGATTTATTGCTTTCTGATTTGGCTAGTGTAGCATTTGTCTCCTTTTTGCTTGGAAGGCAATCCCAAGTTATGTGCCCTGGTGGACACTGAGCAGGGAGGTTGGTCTAGATGATCTCCAGAGGTCTCTTCCAACCTTAGCCATTCTGTGAAATTCTGTGGAACTACCCAAACTGGATATCAAGTGGGAAAATCAGCCTCCTTTTTTTATGTATCGTGATGACATAGTTGTGAAATAACATCTATTTCTGACTTGAGATTAAAAAACCAACCAAGAAAAAAAAAGTGGTTTTTTGAAAATTTACTTATAAATGTTACAGCTAAAAAAGTTTGTTTCCAAGAGGTTGTTAATGGGTTAATTTTTAATGGTCATTGATGAAGTTACTGTTGTCACAGGAATATTTCTGTATTAGTAAAATAAGCTATCTAAATGTGTCTTTTTTTATTTTTGTAGTGATCAGTCAAGTTAAATATAAAAGAAAACACATATAAAAAAATACAAAGAGGAAAACATTAAGCTATTAAAGAAAAAAAACAACTGTTAAGACTTTGCTAACCTGGAGTTCACATGCCAGAAATCATATTGACACTAATTACATTACTGATTCAAAATAATGAGTTGGATTCTAAATCATCACTAATAAAGTTATGATAACTAATTACTGAGATATAGAGAATAATAAGCCTTCTTACCACCCTCATTATATTTGGACTCAATGGAAATGAAATATAAGGAGAAAAAAAATTTCATTAAAAGAAATACAAAGTAATAGAGTTGCTCTGGTCTAGCTTTAACTTTCTAATTAGGTTTTAAAAGTCATCACTATAATGAAATACTTTTCAGTCATACATATATAGGTGATATTTC
Source organism: Leucosticte australis (assembly GCA_025504685.1). Classification (NCBI taxonomy): domain Eukaryota; kingdom Metazoa; phylum Chordata; class Aves; order Passeriformes; family Fringillidae; genus Leucosticte; species Leucosticte australis. The sequence goes on from JANIJU010003056.1 coordinate 83,376,516, forward strand.
CCTAAAAAGCGAAGATCTTTGTTAGTAATATAAGCATTATTACAGCAGTGGAAACAACAAAAGTACCATTTCCTTCTAGAGCAAAATAATAAAATTTAAGTGTTACATGAAGGTTATTTGGGTATCAATGATTAATAATACCATACAATTTTATAATGAATTTGTCAATTTCAGTAACTTTTGATTTAAGAGTCTATATACCATTTCTTCAGGCACTCTGCATCCAAAAGCAAAAAAAAAAAAAAATTGTTTTATACAAAGTGATTTTTCATAGAATCATAGAATATCCTGAGTTGGAAGGGGTCCACAAGGATCATCAAATCCAACTCTGAACTAAAAGTATATCAGATTCCAGTGAGTTCAGTTTTTTGCTGTCAATGCTCATCTTCTGTGATGCCATTTGGTATTGTCTCTGAAGGAGATTGTCTTTGTTGTATCTGAATCTAAAATATTGAACACCAACTTCTTCAAACAAACAGAAACAAAAAGTCATCATATTCTCCTAAGGAATAGTGATTCTTCTTGGAAATTGTGCTGCAAAACTGTTTATCCAAGAAACTCTGCTGGAGATACACCTCATGTGAGCCTCATTTAATTTATTTTGGGGCTATCAGATATAGGGGGTTTTTTTTGTTCCACATTCACATCCATTCTGCTTTTTAATCTATGCTGTTTATTTAAACTAGCAGATTTCTGAATTTGCACTCAAAAGAATTCAACATATCCCATCCTCCCCCCAAATACTAGTTGAGTTTCACCATAGAAGACCTCTCAATCTTTGCAAAACTGGTATTACAACCACCTTGACCTAATTTATGTGAAATAACAAAGAAAAGAAGCTCAGAGCTCCTCTCCTGTCAGTGAGTACTCGTGTAGTGTTCTACAAAGTACATTACCACCATTTTTTTTCCTGAATAGCTGAAGTTTTAGTCACCCTGACATGTATTATGGGATGTCTAATAAAACACAGAGAAATTAGGTAGACAAATACCTATGGATTCCCTTCCATGCACCGAGAGCCAAGACTGAATCAGTGAGTAAAACACAGGTCCCTGAATCAGAAGCACCCCAGTTTTGAGTTAAGAAGCTGAAATCAAGAGGAGTCTAAATCATAACTGAGGGAATAGAAATGTTTGAAGGTCTTTGAAAGGCAATCCTGGAGGAGGATCTGGACATTGAAGGTAAAGCCAGGCTTTGCACTGAACTATGCTTAACGTATGTAATTAAACATTAAATTGATTTTTATTGTACTGAGTGTATTGTATTAATTAATGATTTTTTTCCCTGAGGTTAAATAAAAATGCTACTTTTACTTTTTCTCTAATTAATCCTTACCCCAGAGAGATGATCTATTTTAATTGCTTTCCAGAAGACAGTATTTGTTTTTCTTTTGTCATACACTTAACAAACACCCTTTCTACATTTGTCTCTCTCTTAGGACACATTCACAAAAAGATAATGCATCTCTACAAATTATTTGGCAGCTGGTGGTAGAATATAATAAGTACAATAAATTAAGGAACGACTCACCAACATTTTTTTCCCAAATTACACTATAAAAAGAGAAGTCACAATATGCAAAGCAGGGACCTTGCTCACAAACAAGTAAGGGCTCTGAGAGTGGTACAATCTGTGTTCAAGGTCTTAACTGCACATAGACAAATGGTTCCCCTTAGTTCTGCTTCACAACAGGAAGTTGTTATAAGATAAATGTGCCCAGGGTAAAATGTACTGAATCTCAGCACACTGATTTGTGAAGACATAAAGCTCAGACACAGTGGAAATTTAAAAGATTATTCAGACAAGCTGGAGCAGACAGCAGGCAGTGGTTTTGAGCAAAAAATAGTCGAGGCATTTTTCCACTGTAAATGTAGAATTTGTTTCCATAATGACACCATTCTGACATCTGTGGTCCTTTTGCACTGTCATGCATCTGAAAAAAACCCTGTGTGAGACACCTGTCATGTTTCCCCTTGAAGAAATACAGACAAACAAAAGAAAATAATAAAAGTCCTGAAATGGATAAAGATGAATTTAAATTGTGTTTCAACACAATATAATTAGGTTCTAGTTAGGAAAATACAGTTTTCACACACAGGTAACCTCATTGAAATACTTAGTAATTGATAGAATTAGAAATAATGGATTTCCTGAAACATTAAAAGTTTCCAGTTTTCAGAAAATTGTCTGCATCTTAAATTATATTTCTTGGTTTTGTTGATTTTAATGATTTTGTTTTTGTTGTTTTAAATGATGTTGTTTTTTTCGTGTTCTTCATCAGCAGCTACACAATTTATTGAGAACCTGAGGTATAAAAATTCATACATTTCTTCTCAAAAATAATAAAAAACATATTATTTACTTGAAAAACTATTATAAATACAATACAAATTTAGTATATATACCCAGAACATTTCAGGAGCATACACTTCAGGGTTTTCTTCTCTCTGTTTTTTTTCCAACCCATTGTGAAGATACTGTTGTCATCTTTCATCACCTTCCCCCCATACAACAGGCAATCTCTTTCCACATTTCAAATGCCTTTGGTAAGGTCTTTTTTTATGATGTCTGGCTCTAATTACAATAAAGTAATTGCATAATTGTATAATTATATCTGATTTCCTTAAATTTATGGGAAAAAAAAGAAAAAAAGGGTGTGATTCTCTAGTTTTGGTGTCCTGATGGAAAGTAAAAGGTGGTGGTTGGAGCAGGTCTGATTCCAGGAACCTACACTCTGTATCTGCTAAATCATGGCCTATGCCTGTACTGTTTCATAGTTGATGTCATCCCAAAATACTCCATATGGAAAAGAAGTAGTACAAAAAAATCAGAAAGTAAAGAAGTATAGTGCTTATATAAAATATTTATACTGCTAAAGCTCTTATCTGTCTTTGTGCTGTAAAAAGATGCAAGCAAAGAGCTGAACAAAGGGAACACCAACTCACCTATTTTTGTAACCACACAGTTTGCAGGGATTACTGGAAATATCTCCAAAGCTAAAATTAAAGGTTGATGGATCAATGCAGCAAACAGACTTTGACCATGAACTGATGCAAGTCTGAGAAGAAAGACAAGAAAATAATTTCACATAGGCAAAGAAAAGGTCTCACTCGAAGCTTCCATGAAAGGACAGAACCCTCAAACTCTCTGAGCATGAAATTGCTCTGAGCATGAAATTGCTACAAACTTTATATATATATATATATATATATATATATATATATATATATATATACACATACATGCACACACACACACACACATACACACACACACACACACACGTACACGTGTGGAAGGTTTACTTACACAGGTTTTATGAGTATGTAAAAGATAACAGAGCTGGGTTACTTTATTTATCCCTTGGATCAGCTAGATGAGATGCCTTGATGCCTTTCCACAGCAGTGATGAGCAAAACCTTAAACAGGACACTTAGAGACACAGATACAATTTAACCTGTCATAGGTGGAAGAAAACCCAAAAAATAACAGTTAAAAAATAACAGTTTTGTCCTACAGGCTTACAATTTTCAGCCATTCTCTGTTTCCTTTTAGAAATTCATTATAGATGATTGGATTAAAAAGACAAAACAGAATTTTATTTTGTTACAACTTATTTTTTGGCAGAATGAAGAATCAAAGGAAATTGTTTGAATTGTGCATAATTTCAAATAATGATGTGTTGGAAAATTAGCGCAAATAATCCAAATAGAGTCTCCATTAACTACTTATCCCAGGTTAATTTCACTTCTCCCAGCATCCTCCTTTCCTTTACCACATACAAGTGCTATGACATTGTGTTTCAGATGGTATCTTTTGTTGCTAACTCTAGCAATTCCTTGTACAACTTTTGATTTATCTTTATTAATTTTCTGTCGCTGGTGTTCATGATAACTCACAAGGAAAGAAAGAATGGCAAATATTTAAGGCAAATATGTTCTGGGTTTTCAGGGTGAAAACCCAGAAGATTTTGCAATCAACTTTCAGAAATTTATGTCATGAAAGGTAACAAGTTACAGATGCAAATGCATTTATGTTTAAGTTCTTTCAAATTTCATGGTAGATGCTTTATTTGACCTGGGTTAGTTGTCCTTCTTTAGTTTTTGGCAATATAGACTAATTTTCCATTGCATGGAAATAGTTGCATATATCCCTATTTCATGTGGTATACACTTAGCATACTTTTTCTAGTACATTGCCCTAGTAAGAATTCCATCACAAAGATGACTTATCTTCCATGTTATATCAGTTTTTTCTGCCTCTGTTATGAGCCTGCATTCTACATTACCAGTATTTGAGTAGTACAAAAAGTCTTCTATTTCCCTTAACTTCCATCTTCAGTGACATTGGGATGATCTGCCTCTCTTTTCCTGCCTTCATGAGTCTAGTCAGGGACATGGCAGTATAGAAGGGATTTTTTTAAAAAATTAGGTGTTGAAATCTACTGCACAACAAAATATCTCAGTGAAAAACAGCTAAACTGAGACATATGTTTGCAATTTTCCATCCTATGAGGGCATTTTCAGAGATGAATTTCTGCTTTACTGGGACCACCTGTCTTGTTCAGCTTGGAGAGGAGAAGGCTGAGGGGTGACCTCTTCACAAACATGCTGTGTCCTCAAGAGGGGCAGCAGAGGGAATGTGCTGATCTCCTCACTCTGGTGATCACCAACAGGGCATGAGGAAATTGAATGAAACTGTGTCAGAGGAAGCTCATGTTGGAGATTAGAATTCTTCACTAAAAAGTTGGGCCTGTCACTGGAACAGTCTCCCCAGGGAAGTCACAGCACCAAGTCTGTCATAACTCAAGAAGTGTCTTTGACACTTTTTAGTCACATGGATTAGTCTTATGTAGTTTGTAGTAGACAAAAAAGGCATTCTAATTTGCAGTAAGAACATGGATATAGGAAGCAATTCTCTGAAGTACTAAGAACTTTCCATAGTTCACCCATAGTTTCAATATCTACAACTGCAGTAGCACCAAGACTGTGCTTCACAGTAGTATGAATTATGGAATGTGGTGTCACAAAATTAACTCTGGAGAACAGTAAATGACAAGAGAAAAATTTCTGGTAAAAAAAGTCCTTCATAGAGAAAGAAGAACAAGAACTTTCTAAGGCAAAGATTCTACTAAGGTTATTTTGGCAGTGTTTCTCAGATTATTTTGATAGCAGAGCAGACCCTGTGGCTTTTTCCCCAGCACTAGGCCAAAAAAGTTTACCTTTTTCCTCTATTTTTCCTCTGAGATTCAAAGATTTCCTTTGAAAAAAAGTCAGTTCTGATTGATTTTCTGTGATGCCTGGTGCTTGAATTATCCAAAAGAGGTAATATCTAGGAGGCAGTAGCAAACTGAATATGGCAGAGAATTAGTTACTATTTTTTCAACAAAAAACCCACTTTCAGTACTAATTGTTTGTACTAAGAGGGCCTCCTACTGTTACAGCAGATCTAGCATAGTGTGAACATCTGAATTTACTCTTTCCTAATACTTTGATAATTGTTATTGTATGTCTGATAAATCTTGTACAAGCTGTGAGACCTTGAACAGAGAAATCAGTAGAGTTATAAGAATCTATCAAACTGAAATTAATTCTCTAGCTAGCTTCATGTTGCTCTGTGACCATTCATGCATTCTAACCAAATGTCTGCCAGAGCCATATGTCCTATCATTTGTATTAATTTTCCTTAATTGGTCATAATATTAACTTACAAGTACCTGCTGTAGGTGATGCTGAGGGTAGAGTGTCCTATAACATAAAGTATTAACCTTCACTCTTGTCAGAGAGAATATGTGGCTTAAAATTTCTCACCTTTATTTGGGCTCCCAGAAAATCCATGTATGTGCTTTTAAAATGACAGCTTTTAACTCTTTAATTTAAATTTAAATTCAAATGAAAAATGGAATGGCACACTTTGCTTTTCTTTGTAAGCTTAATGATCAAGACAAATAACAGTGCTTATGTCACACATTTCAGTTAAAAGCATTCAGGACAGTACCAGAATTCAGTCTCAGGATTCCACATTTATTTCTAGAGTAATAGCATCATGTAAAGTACATAGGGTTTCAGGTTGTATCTATACAGTATTTGAGAGGCAGAGTTTCTTTCTCATACTTTTTCTTGTGTTTCTTAGTACCAAATTCACCCACAAACTTTCTCGCAGCAGTTTTGTGTCTTTGAAAATGTAACCTGGAAAGGTGTAACTGTTCAATCAATTTTACAAGCTATTAATTAATTTAGTAGGGAGAAGATTTTTGAACTCTTCAAAATTTCCTTGATAGTATGAATCTTACATGACTGTTTCTTAGTCAGTTTTCCAGCACTATGAATGTATGAAAGCACTTAATGCTGATAACATACAGATGATGTTATCACTCAGGATTTTGATAATAGAAAAGTATATTCTGGGGGGTTTGGGAAGTATTCTACACTCTGGGAAACACTGTAATGAAGATGGCCATTTTACAGCTATAAGCCTGCCTTGGAGGAAAGATGGCTAGCAAAATTCAATTTGATTAAAGAATGACCTGCCAAGACACTGTTTGGTGTTTGGGAAGGAAAAGACCTATTCTACATCTGGTAAAATATGCAGATATGGATCTACACAGTATAATTACTTGCTTAGCAAGCAAGAAGTAGTAATCTACTCAGCAGGTGAACTTATTATTCTGTGTCTTCAACAGTTATTCACATGTTACAAATATTCTCACCCTGTAGTCTATAATTAGTAAAATTTAAATGTAATAAAAGCACCAAACAAAACACCCAGGACTTCAGTATTTGCATGGCTAATTGCATCATACTTATTTAGTGGGATAATATGATTAGTGAGAGAAGGAAACTAATATTATACTCAGAATATATCACCTTGACTCTTAACTGAGAATTTTTAAAGCAAAGTAGAAGCTATAGGAATGTCAGTAGTTGACCTCCTCAAAGTAGTTTTAGCTCTAGAAAGAAACTAGTGCTGAAAAGTTTGTTCTGAGAATGAAACATAAAAATTGCTGTCTTTTAATAACCAATTTAGACTATCTGGCTTGCAATGAAGAAAAAAGTTTAGGATCCTAGCACTATACATGTATGTATTAAAGGATGTGAGAGTACATGACTACAATCCTAGACATTTTTATGCTATATACCAGTTACAGTACATTGAGCAAAGTTTGATACACTTACATTTGTGGGGAGGAGAATGTTTGTGGGACAAGGCTGCAACCCAGCATTGTAGGGAGACTTAGGGACATGTCGATGTACTCCTTCAGCCTTTCTACCTTTGTCAGCAGGCTGTAAAGGAGTGATGGGTTGCCCCAGGGACACTTTGGGTGTGAAAAGTTGGGGAGCTGGCACTCTGGGGCTTGCCAAGAGATGCTGGGGCCTTTCAACTTGTTGAATCCCTGCTTTCCCAGTAGAAGAATTCACATGGCTATATAGAGGAAACTTAATTTTCTCTGTTCAACTCCTACTGAAAAAAAAAAAAAACAACCGAAAACATTTATCCAGAGAAATTTTCATTCAGAATAAATTGAATGCACTTAGCAATAATAACGACTAGCAAGAATGAGTTTTCAAGATTTGGTACAGCAGGTAATGGTATAAACAAATATCTGTTTGCAAACCACTATCTGTTTGTAAGTCCCTATAAAACAGAGAGAGAGTTTCAGTTTAAAAAAGGGGGCTGAATTTATCTGAAAAAGGACAAAGATTTGATCTGAAATGGACTAAGTTCAACGGAATAATGTTTGTTTTGGTGGGTTTTTTTCCCTTTGAATTATGTTGAAATATTGAAGTCAAATATTAGTTAGAATTCAATCTCCAATGTAGTTTTACTTTGATGTGACACCTGAATACACAGTAACGTCAAAATGATTGAAACACTAAAAAAAATCTCTGCTTATTGCTCTCTAATATTGTTTTGGGAATATTTTTGGAAAAACCAGCTACTTCTTGCAGTCCTTTCTTATCTTTCTTTAAAGCTGCATGTCTTGGCAGAAGTAAAGTTTCCCTTGTGTAACTACCTTAAAGTATTACTGAAGTAATTCTCAGAGCATCATGAGAGAGAAAGGGAAGGCAAAGTTATAACAGGCAAAGTTGAGTGCATGGTTGATAGATTCTTAATCATTATATGAATCGATCTGCGTTTCCCGAAAGACAGCACACTCAGTTTACTGATTGGAAAAGTCAAAATAGTCATACTTGTCACCAAAATCTTTGTGTTTAGATGTAGACATTTATATGTTAGCAGTTTTTAATAAAGTACATTTTTAACATATCTGTATATAGTCCAGCACCTGACAGTATGTATGCATGTACTTAAGTCTGTATACAACCATGTGCACTAAAACAGAACCACAAAAATGTCATGATCCATATCTCTCTTAGGCTCTACTCAGGTTTAAAATACTGCTTAAATCGGTTTTGACTATTTCTTCTTAATGTCATTCCTGACTTGGAATTCTGTGGCAGAGGAGAGAAAAATAGAACTGTACCAGATAAATTTACTGTACTGTTGAAATCTCAGAAAATGGGTGCATTAAGTTTTGGGTGATGTTTTTTATAACTGATTATCACCACTCCACAAAAGCCCTAGCTGATATGATTTTTATATTAGCTCTGACCAGGACTGCTTCATTACTTCATTATTGTATTTTTTGTTCTCTCTTCGTAACTTAAGAGCCAATTTATAAAAGGCAATTAATGTAGCAATGCACAGCTAAGATCACTGAATTTTTAAGGTACCTCTGCTTACTGGAAATTACAACTCAGGTTATGTACCTAGATAGATAAGTAGGACGTCATGGAAAAAAGGCATCATAAATATTGGAAAAGTGAAAAGTGACCCAGCTGTAGATTCTGATAATAAATTGTTCAAAAAATGTTTTAAATTTCTATACAATATTAAATGCTTTCAAGTTGAGTTGTGGATAGAGTTGTTACCAAACAGCTTTGTCTAGTGGTGGGTTTTCAAGTTTGCTCTTGAACATAACATTCCCAAATCCCTGAAAAAAAGTGCTCTGGACTGTGGTCTGTGGTAGTCTACTGGAGGAACAAGGAGGTCCAAGCCTGAGAAAACTGTTTGCATGTGTGTTACCCTGTGTGGAGCAGCTGAAGGAGAGAATCCAATGACTAGTTACCCAGCAGACTGAGTGCCCAAGGCCACTTAGCCATGGTATCTCTATTATATAGGTGCATATGTTTCCCACTAAGGGGTCTTATCATGACCAGCCAGAGAGGGGGCCAGGATGGTGCTGTTGGAGTTGTTGGCATTAGCCCAAATGCTGAGAGTCTGTGTTAATCCTGTTGGCCATGTGCACCCGTGCTGTTTATGCTGCTTTTGTATGAGTGCTTATTGGAAATTCCAGCTCTGCTCTACTACTGGCTGGACCTTGAAGTGTTGGGTTGTGGCAGTCCTGCCTCTGTGAGGCTACCAGATTCAGCAACTCCTAACAACTAATATTTCATGGGAGCCTTGGGGAAAATAAAAATATTAAACTATTAAGTGTTTTACTTATTGTGTCAAATCTGAGGGAAAATGGCAGAGTTCCTGACATATTCATATCAGTGTAATCAAAAGTGAGCAAAGTTTTAGTATCATTGCACTTTATATTGTATTAAATCTCTTCTATCTGAGCCCCCTTTTGGGTTTATTTGATATCAATAAAGTCAAACTGATCTTATGGGAGTCTGTTTATTCATGGCTCAGTGAGATGGAAGCATAAAGTGTGACAAGTCAGTTGTTTAACACTCCAGTGTTTCAAATGACAGCAAGCTGGTTGCAGAGTATTGTGCTTGACTACCAGGACTATACCAGATGAAATCTGAGAAATGGGCTTGCAGCTATGACCATCTGCTCCCCCATCTACCCCTCAAGGTCAAATCTGCAGGATCATCTTAAATTTGAGTCTTCAGGGACAAGAACAACTCAGTTCCTCAAATCTCAGGTACTGACTATGCAGGAGTCCTGTCATTCCTGCACAAAGGAAAAGGACACTTTGGATGTCAGCTGAGAAAGTGAAAGCAGCATAAAAATGCATGTAGAATTCCCGGTACAGCAAGGTATTCAATAGAATTATGGTCTGATCCACCCTCATCTAGCTGTATAAAATCCACATGTATAAGTAAGAATTCATACAACTCATACCACATAGAATCATGGGATCATTTAGGTTCTAAAAGACCTTTAAGATCATCAAGTTCAGCTGTTCACCCAGCACTGCCAAATCCACTAAATCACATCCCCAAATGCTGCATCTACATGTCTTTGAAGTACTTCAAAAATGGTGATGCAACAACTTCCCTGAACATCCTGTACCAGGGTACAGCCACGTTCATGACAACTCTTTTAACACCGCCACTCTCTGGGCCTGACCATCCAGCCAATTTTTTACCCACTTAGCAGTACACACATTCAAGCCATGACCAGCCAGTTTCTCCAGGAGAGCTCTGTGGGAAATGGTCTCAAAAGCTTTACTAAGATCCAGCTAGATTCCGTCCAAAACCTTACCCTCATCAACACGTGTATGCAGGCTCCCCAAATGAGACAGGGTGTCCCTGCCTAGATGGAGGTAAGCACAGAATACTTAAGAAACTAATGAGTAAGTTATGTCCATAAGATAGAGGAAGATTTTCTAGTTTATGGATATTTGCTATTAGATGCATAGTAACTAATTAATTTCAACAGAATTATGTAGTTCTATGTGTGCTCACCTGGAGAATTCAAAAAACCTGTGACACAAGTTTTTTGGTTTTTTATTTTTTTTTTTTTTTAAAGGATTATAAAAACCCATAATTTTGAGAGAACATCAAAGATTCATACCTCAAGGTTAAGATGAGTGAGTAGTGGTGGCAGTGTCATCCAGCACCAAGGGACAAATGTATAACACAGAAGACAGGTTGCTTTATGCAACCAGTCTGCTGCTCCTTCCCAAATGTTAATATTTGCTGGAGGACTGATTCTCACTCTTGAAAGATTTAATGAGTTAATTCCCCCTATGAAAGAGGGAGAGAGGGCATTTATTTTAATTAAATATTATATACATTGAAGCTATAAGATCACAAGCAGCCAGATGCTCTGTTCATTCCAATTAATTATGCTTTGGGATTTCTGATATGCAGAAAGGACCTTGAATAGATCATCCTTAATTATAAACTTACATTGCTAATGGTGAGCAAGAATGAAGAGGGTGGTCCAGAGTTGCAAACAGTTGCTGAGAGTATAGAGTGCCCTTCTACAGTTTATTAATGAGAGAAAAGTAGAGTCACAATGTTTCTCAAAGTTCATTGCCTATAGCTATTGATGTGACATTTAAAGATTATGGCAAGGGTTGAGAAATTATTTTTTTTTTAATTAACAGTTCCTCATTTTCTACATAACATCTCCAAAGATACAAGATAACCTTGATAAACAAGAAGCAAAGAGATGTTATAATACCTGTATTCATAATTAATTGCGAAATATGTTTAAGAGAACAACTTGCTGAAACACAGTTTATTAGTCATTACAAATCCAAAAAGTAATTACTCTGTACTGCAATCTAGGACAGGTTTTGCAGTAGAGGGATTTGATGATGCATGTTTTAATGATTGACACCATGTCTATTATGCTGCCTGGGACCTTCATTTATTTTTTTCAGGGTAACTATAAAGTTTTCAGCTATTCTATGGTTGTCATTATCTGTGCATGAGCATTTCTACAGCTGTCCAGAAAAGCACACAGAGGCACAATACTCAAAAACATCATCTATTGTATTCCTTGATATTTAGTGATCTAAGTCAGATTCTCACTTCTTGACAATCAGAATTTCTTCACAATTACATATGTATTTACATTATTGGAACTTGAGAGCAGAAAGAATAAAATAGGTCGAACAGTATCAACATGTAAAATTTTTCCAACCTCTTACCAAGCAATCATTGAAGAACATTGAAGAGCATGGTCTGGCAAGATGCATCTCACTCATATTCTGCAACACATATCAGACTGGAAGTATAGTAGGCCAAAGGATATTTTATGAAAGCATCATCTGCCTATATCAATACAGAATTTATATACTGTTTTTCTTTATCTGTATACAGTATACTCTTTTTAGCTAAAGCTTGGGGTTTTATCAGATAGAAAAGCATAATACTAATGTATTTTTCTTTATCCAGCATTTCCAGTGATTAGAATAGCTTCTTCTCATAGATATACTCTGACTTACTTCCTTAAGCTGAGTAGTACCCTACTAAAAAATGTGTTTATATCTAAGCCCATTATATCTTATAGCTAAGCCCTTATATCTTATAGCTAAGCCCTTATATCTTATTATAACTAATATTTCTCAAGAAAACTTCATTTATAATCTGCTACAGATGTCATTGCTTCATGAAGAACAGAGCTGAGTGGTATCAGAACCAGGCAGGTAAGGTGTGGAAGCAACCTAGAGCAAAGTGAGCTGAGAGGAGGATAAAAAAGAGGAGGGAAGGGCTTATGCTCCATTCTTCTTTCTGTTATAAGCTGTGTTTAGGAAGAAGTAGTATTAGCATCAGCATTAACATTTGTGAGACTGAGGTATGCTACTCCTGGATGTCACTTTTTTTTGTTTGTTTGTTTTGTTTTGATTTGTTTGAATTTGTTTAAGAGCCTACTTTTTAGAAATAATGCAATAGATATGACCAAAACTTTACTGATTTGAAATAAAATGGATTCACAAAAATGGTTTATGGGCAAATGAAAAAATATCAGTGATGTTGCATTATAATAAAATAAGGAAGAATTCAGGTTGAAAAAATTTTCTCAGCTTTTATGCGTATGTATGTATGTGTTCATTTCAGTAATTCTGTTCTGCTTTTTGAATATTAGGCTTTTTTAAAATTATCAGGGAGTACTTAGTCTGCATTTCTCCTCATATCCTTGCCATTCCAGTAATGATTTGTTCTCAAGATAGCAGGATCTTTTAATTCTTAGTACGACTGCTCCTGTGCTTGAAGATACTTAGGAAAGATATTTCTCCACTTAATTTATTCAGTAAAAATGTGATTTAAGGCTGGAGAAGTTAATTCTTCAATCACTTATTGCTGAAAGGTCATTCGATTAACATCACATTATGCTTGTTAACTGTCATTGTAAAACTGACATCATTACCTAGCCATGCAAATTGGAAGACAGATATTATAAGAATATCCTCTGTTCAATTAGAAGCACACACATGGCTGGGGCTGGTTTTGGAGATCTACAGATTTTAATGACTAGAACAATGAAATGAGCAGACTACTACACCATTTGTTGCTAATGTTTGCAACAAAGAGAAGAATGCATTTTCTCTTTTAAAAGGTTAAAGATAAGAAAAACACCTTGTTATTCCAATTTTTCTGTTATATAAGCAAATACAATCTTTATTGCTTATGGATGATATTCCTAAAGGGATTAATATTAGTTAAGCATCTAGATACTGTTTTATATTTGCATCTAAGCCCAGGCCTTGTATACTGCAGTTATATATATTAGAGTGGTATCGCTATAAACTCTAACAAATACTGATTTTTTCCATTTCAAAGTTTTGGATTAAAGATTTCTAAAGTAGGGATCTAACAAAATTCTCCATGATCTAGTTCTCTTTTCTTGTTTTGTTTTTAATTTGTCTCACAATCCTTAGTGGGTCCTATAAAACCTATATCCGTGAAGATACTAGACTGAGATCTACAAACATGCACACTGAAACCCAGGGGGATGGTGTTTTTTCAATTGTATTCATTCAGTTAGTAGAGGATTCAGGATGTAGACGATGGCAATTTATCTTCCTTTGCTTCCTGAAGAGATTCACAACTGACCTTTCCAAAACTCTCAGTCCTGGACAAAAATGTTTGAGCAACTAAAGGAGTAGGTACTAGAATACATAAATAATTCTGCATTCTCTCAGGCCCCTCTTTGTTATTCCATTGGATTCCTTTAGAATTTCTGATTCTCCTAAAACATAAGTAGGAAATTATTATACTTGAAACAAATTTGCTCAGTGCTGCAGTTGAACATACATTTAAGTCATAGCTAAAGCATCTGAATATTAGAAGACTGGATTACAAAGGATGAGGATTTAATAAATCCACTGGGTTTAATTTATTTGCCTTTGGTTTTTCACCTTCAAGTTTCTTAATTTCAAGATTTTGTTTGCAGGCAGGAAGATGGAAATCTACCTCTCACAAAATAAGTTCTAATATTTTCAAGCAATCAAAAGATCTTAGATACAGATTTTTAAGAGGTATAAAACAAATTCTACATCAAATATCATGAAAGAAGTGCTAAAAATCTCAAATCTGATGGCAGTGTTTTTTTATTTTAAGGCCAGGAATTATCTATGAAATCAGAAACAGTGCCATCCTTTTTACAGTTATTCCTTTACAATTTGGAACTATTGTGTTAGTTTTATATAATTTGGTAACTGTCATGTAAAAATACTTTTAAAAGGGATTTTATTTTATAATCTGGGTTAAACATTGTTGCACGATATACAATTGCCACATTGCCTTTCAATTATAATTTTAAGTTCTTCCTAGGATTTCAGTACCCACATTCCCCAACTTATTTTCTGAAATATTTCTATAAATTCAATTTTCTTTAGTGGAAAAGTAATCTAAAAGTGTAAATAAGCCTCCTAAATGCAGTCTTTAAACAAGCAATTTTTTCTAAAATTTCTTTTCTTTTTCATAAGGCACAGATTTCTACTCAATATGATGCTTTTCCTCAAGTGAGAATTTTTTATTTCTCCCTAGATCCTTAATTTCTTTGTTTCATTCTAAGAATATTTTATAGTCATGCTCTTTGTTTTGACTATATAAATTAAAATCAGTCTCATCTATCTTTTGCTCTCCAAAATTTAGGTTTCTGTCTTTATTAGTGAAATACAACTGTTCTGTTAAGAGATTTTTGAAAAAGATGGAAAATGGAAAGTATGCCTTCCTTTTTTGATTTATTTCAGAGAATATAGACAACTACCTGGACTAGAGGTCTAACTTTTAAACAAGTGTGGTTTGGTGACATGATTCCCTTCTCAAGTATAGTTACAGCTTTTGGGCACTTACTAAAAAATATGGATTCATTCAAAGTTCTTTCAATGCCTGTAACATGATACACAAAATAAGTATTTTCAGCCTGCTCTTTCAAGTGCTGAAATCCACATCCAAAACCACAGTGATCACAGAAGTTTAGTCTAGGACATTTACTTTTTGCTATGTTATTTACGTCATGTATTTTGGTGAATGACAACGTCAGAAGAAAGTAGTCTGGGCATATCTTTTTTTAATTAAAATTAGTTAAATTAATTAATCTCATGTATAGTCAGAAAAGGAACTAGAGGATTGAAATAGTCCCAAAATTTTCGTTGTTGCCCACTCATTGTTGCAATCAGCTCTCAAAATCTGATAAGTTTTGTGGGTTCTTTTGCAAAATTTGGATTGGTTATCTCCTGAGATTTCTGCCAGACCGGACAATTATTATATGCCTACTGAAATATGAATTCTTTACATACAAGAGTAGCTTGAGTTCAGCTCTCCACAATAATTATCTTAACAAATTAAAGGTCAGGGCATCACCAACCATATGAAGATTAACAGAAAGCTCTGGATTCTGTACCTGGAATGGGGCAACTCTGGTTGGACAGACCAGCTGAGGAACAAGAGGCTGGAGAAAGGGACTATGAAAGGGACCTGGGGATCCTGGTCAATTGAAAGTTAATTATGAGCCAGCAGTGCCCTGGGAGCCAGGACAGCCAACCCTGTCCTGGGGAGCATGGGGCACAGCACCGCCAGCCAGGCAAGGGAGGGGATTGTCCCACTCTGCTCTGCACTGGCATGGCCTCACCTCGAGTGTTGGAGGCAGTTTGGGGTGCCACAACATGAAAAAAAACCATTAAACTATCAGAAAATGTCCATAGAAGGGCAACAAAGATGGTGAAGGGCCTTGAGGAGAAGCCATATGAGGAGCAGCTGAGGTCACTTGGTCTGTTCAGCCTGGAGGACAGGAGAGGGGCGACCTCATTGCAGTAACAACTTCCTTGTGAGGGGAAGAGAAGGCGTAGACATTCATGTCCTCACTCTCATAGCCAATAACAGGTCTCCAAGAAATGGCATGGAGCTGTGTCAGGGGATGTTTAGGTTGGCTATCAGGAAAAAGTTTTTCATTCAGAGTATGGTTGGGCACTAGAACAGGCTCCCCAGGGATGTGGTTACAGAATCAAGTCTGACAGAGTTTTAAAAGCCTTTAGACAATGCTCTCAAGCACATGGTGTGATTTTTGTGGATGGTCCTGCACAGGGGAAGGAGTTGGACTTCATTATCCTTGTGGATTCCTTCCAACTTAGCATATTCTGTGGTCCCATGATAACTGTAGAATTAGAATCCTACCTCTTAAAGCTATTAAGAATATATTGTAATTGTTATAAAACTGATTAGGTACAGGTTTCTGGGAGACACTACTGGGAGTCATCCATTGCAATTAGTGTTGGAAATAAAAGCAATAAAAGTTAAGTTGTGTCTATGAATTCTTTTCAGTAAGATAAGAATTATTATGATGGAACACTACTGAGATCTAAACTAGGTCTTATCACTAGTGAACAAGTTAAGCTGAAGGGGAAGATGCTGCACTTGATCAATTGTCTGAAGCTCTTTGTATAATGTTTTCTTACATATGTGATGTAAAATAGAAAATGAAATGAAAATAAAACTGTGATACTAAATGTTTTCGTATTCACTATTTCTTTTTTTTTTTTTTTTTTTTGATCCAGAACATTTTTCCCAGGCTGATTTATTTGCTTAACTTCATTTAAAGACATAATCCACCACCCATACTTGTGTCTTTTAAGGGAGCCTTAGCTCATGAAAACAGGGTCCTATATTAAAATCACGGATTCACTTTTCCTGTCATGCTGCTAAGACATCCTTCTCTGAGGGTCTTTTAGTTTGATAACCTTTAGATCAGTTGTGCTGTAAGAAGGCTGCAACTCAGGTTTTTGATGTTTTACCATTATGCTTATGGACTTATGCTAATGCTATTATGTCTCAATAAAAAAAATTCATAATCCTCTTGAGTAATTGTGTTTTTTTAACCTTCTTTTTTTATACTTTGTAACTTTTCACAATATTTTCTACAAGCTAGTAGAGAGAACTTCTCTGGGACAGAACAAACTCAGGATATGTTTTTGCAGACTGATTTTTGTCTGCTTTGTATAAGAAACATATGACTTTCAGGATTAGTAGTCACCTGTCATCTTCTTAACAACAATATTGTTAGTTCGTGTTACTGAAAATTCATGCATGTATTAATTTGACAAGGTATCAAAGTGAGAGCGAGAATTTCCCTGAGCTGAAGAACAAATTAAACACATGCCCTATGGGCTCATGTCTTGGGTTTCCTTGGCATTGATGCTAATGATATGATAGTTGTAGCTGGCTGTTGTGGATTTTTGTGTTAGGTAATGTATAAGTTTTATTTCCCTTGTGAATTGTCTGACATATGAGTGTTTTTATCCATCTTCTTTTACAAAACTTGTAACTTTATTATCAATGAGGATTCTATCCAGCTGCCCTATTTGATTAACAGATTCACATATTGGGAGAATGAGTCAAGATTTTACACATACATAGGATGATTACATACATTTTGCTTCCATGAGAAACCAGGATCAAATTGCGTCACATTCCTAAGTAAATATAAAAATGTAATTAAATTTTAAGCATATAATTGAAACTGATATATTTAATAAATACAACAATAAAAGGGTCGAGAATTTTCAGATTAAAACCTGGACATTTATTTGCACAGGTACTACTGATATCTACTGGTATAATACTCAGAAATATCCCTTAGGAATTATTTTCTAAGATAAACTGACAAAATCCGTTTTCCAGATTTTTACAAAAAAATTATGGCTTTCTGTACCACTTGTCTGGCAAAGCCTAGGTTCATGAAAGCAGACAGCATTGTAAATTATATTTGTTTTGCATATTTTAGAATTATGATGTCAAAGGAATGGTCAAGTGTGCAGGTGCAGATTTCTACAACCACAAGATACTTGCCTCATGAATAGGCTAATTAGTCGAGATGTAGAAAAAATTAGGACATTGCAGTGCTCATAATGTAAAACCCTAATGTTCAAACCAGCATGAAACTGGCTGTACTAATGGCAAAATCATCCAGGAATAACAGAACCATTTTCACCTCCCCCCCTGATTTACAAAAGCAGTATTTTATACAGAGTGCCATAGCTGTCTCTCCAAAGAGAGCTTATATTTAAGTCTTTGTGGAATTCCTGAGGCCTTTTCCCTGTTTCGTGATTAAAAGTTGTTGCTGAAGCATTTTCAAAATATTGTAATTAATTTAATTTGTCTACATGACTAGAGTAGGTAGCGCAGCCAATTAAGACCTAGTGTTTTGGCCCTAGGGCTTCAGTCTGAAACATTGTTTAGACAGGAACTAATGCAATTATCCTTATCTGAACGCTCTGAAGGAGATAGGAAGCAAATGCCAATTTGATCTCTTTACATAGGCAAAGAGACCCTTCTCTACACATAATCAAAGGGGAAACATTTTTAATAATACATGCAGCCGAATTAAAATAGTTAAAACAGCTATAAGGATCTTTACAGATGAACTTTATGAAAGACTATTTTTGCTGATAAAGTTTAGCACTCAGACAAATGTTATAAAATTATAACATGCATAAATCCCTTTTTCTTTTAACTTCTATTCTTGAAGCTTCTCAGTATTACTGCTTTTCTTTTAAATAATGATTGCATAGGGAAGCTACCTTCTTTTTAATCCTTTTTAATAGTGTTTCTTTTCACATGGCTGTTTCAAAATTACTATCTGAGGAGGTTTTTAAGACATTCTTGTGTTTTACAAACTACAAAAATATTCTACACTGACACTAAGTTAAACCTTCATTTCTTCATCCTTCAGTAGCTGCTAAAATCAATCCAACATATTTTTCCAAGGTTATTGGACTAACACTAGCACCATATTATCTTAGACTAGTCTAACCAATGCTGTTCCAAGGTACTGTTCTGAATTTTCAGGTATATTTTAAGTGCTCATTTCTTTTAATTTATTTAGTGGGAAATTGACTTTATGCAGTACCTCCAGTCTTAAGGAAGGATAGCAAAGTTTACTTATTCTGTACTGACCCTAGTTGTCAGATTCCAAAATTCAGTACTCAAGATCACATCAGAAGTATATCAAGTTCTTTAAAATTATTGTAATGGCCAGAATAATATGAAGGTGTTTGTACTTAAAGGCACAAATGTCCCGAATAACCATGAGAAGCATAAGAATATTCATCCTTCTCTTTTCAGTATCTGTTTAGTTCCAAGAAGACATTTGTAGGAGCATTACTGACCAACAAGTGGTTAAGAACAAATTTGATTCATAAGAACCTTTTAGCTTACAAACAAGTGAAAAATAGTATGTCCAAATGTTTTGCTGTTCTGTCAGTCTGAGGCATTGGGAATAGTTTTGTATGCTTTATTTCAGTTTTGATATCAACTGATTCAGTACACAGATTATACAACTAACCTTTTTTCTTGAATATCAAGGGCAGATTACCATCGAGGATAGTAGGAAAAATGGTAATCATTGCTGTTTTCCCATCAAACAAGAATAGATTAAGGTGTGCATCACTGTGCTTTGGACTATTTCTGGATGCTGATTCAGGACCAAACCTCAAGATAACTTTCTTTCGCTTTTATTTTTGCAGTGGTTTATAATTCCACTGCCTTGTCTGTTTACTTTGAGAAAAAAGAAACTGCAAAACTTAAATTTAACAGTTCCATGCACATACAAGCTTAGTTTAAGATATTACAATCTTTTCTGAGAGGTCTTCATTCCTTTGAATAGTCTGAAAAACTGGGGACATCTAGGAAAGTCAGAGCTTGGACTCAAACTTCTCCACAGTTTTACTTGTGGCATTTTTTCCTATCCAGTTTATTTTGCCTTGCAGCTCCTACCCCTTGTTTTTTCAGACAGAATTGATCTTTTTGACTAAATACAGGGCTATTGATGTTCAATGTTTATAACCTCAACCCTTGAGCCTTAAGCCCTGCAGTAAAAAGCATTTGTTAAGCAGCTATGGATTTATAAATTAAGCTAAAAAAAGGTCATGGTGCTGCCAAATAAATTACACAATTTCATGAAGACAAGGTATGGAAGAGGACATTCTGTCAATCCTGTGGGCAGTTTAATTGCACCTGCATTGGCCAAGATGAGTCTATTATTAACACTTGTTTCTTTCCCCGTGCAAACTTAAAAGACCATTAAGATCAGATAGTCCCTTTAAATACTGTACAGAATCAGGTGCTCTAGGGAAGCCTTTTGAAATCTTCAACACAAAAGTGTTTTCCTGAGCAGTGTTTCATGCTTCTTACATCAGCATTTCATTACCAGACTTTCTACAGTTGGTCAATACAGCATTATTACTTGGGGTGTGAGAAAGTACAAACACAATGTCTGAACTTACACTGTCATATCTACTTTGGGTTTTGAATGATGATTTGGACAGCATAATTATATTTTTTCTCTAGTTTGTTATGTTCAACTCCATTTATAATATTAACAGGGCTATTTATATATGGAAATGCCAAGTTTCTTTCACTTTTTCCAAGATAAGGTGTCTGGTTTCATCCCTTTCATTCAGATGAGAAAAACATTAAACAAACTTATAAGAATTTTTGGTGAGTAGGACAACTAATAGTATAATTACAAACAGAATTAAAGAAAGCCACTTTTTCAGTATCACAGAATGATAAAATGGTTTGGCTTGGAAGTGAGCTTGCAGATTGTCTAGTTCCAATCCCTCTACCAGTAAACTAGGTTGCTCAGGAACCCATTCAATCTGGTCTTGAACACTTCCAGAGATGAGGCATCTACAGCTTGCCTGGGCCTCCAGTGCCTCACTACTCTCACAGTAAATAATTTCTTCCTAATATTCAATCTAAACCTTTTCTCAGCTTAAAGTAATTTCCCTTCATCCTGACACTACCTTTGTAAAAAGTCCCTCTCCAATCTCAAGATTTCTTGTAGGCTCCCTTCAGGTGTCAGAAAGCCCCAGTAAGGTCTCCCAAAGCCTTCTGTTCTTCAGGCTGAACAACTCAAATCCTCTCTGCTTTTCATTATAGGAAAGATGCTCCATCCCTCTAATCAACTTGGTGACCTCCTCTACACCAACTCCATCATTGCCATGTTGTTCCTGCGCTGGGGCCCCCGGAGCTGGAGGCAATGTTCCTGGTGGAGTCTCAGCCAAGCAGAGTAGAGGGAAAGAATCCCCTCTATGGTCCTGCTGCCCACACTGCTCTGGATGTAGCCAAGGACATGTTTGGCTTTCTGGGCTGTGTGCCCATGGCTGGGTCATGTCCAGCCTCCCACCCACCAGCACCCAAGGCCTTCTCAGTAGGGCAGTCCTCAATCTGTTCATCCCCCAGCCTGGGTTGGTACTGGGGGTGGCCCTGACTCAGGTGAAGCACCTTGAACTTACCTCATGAGATTCCCATGAGACACTTCTTGAGCTTGTCCAGATCCCTCTGGATGGCATCCTGTCCTTCAGGTGTTTCAACCACACCCCTCAACTTAGCGTCATCTGCCAATTTGCTAAGGGTATAATTTCTTGTGTTAGAAAAATATCTGTTTAATACTTTAGATTGTATTTTCTTTCTTATTCTTTTCTGCTCTTAATACACTTGTTCCTTTTTGGCACTTTATCCACATTTTGGGATTTCCATATAACCTTTTTGTGCAACTGTTTTTCTATCCCATGCATTGTTTTCTACAAATTCTTTTTATCTCCTTTTGTTCCCTCAGTAATCTGGAAATATGTTCATAATCTCTCATGTTCATGCTTTTCCCTCTCAAGATTAAAATGTGTTAATTATTTTGTTAGCACAGTGATATATCTCCAAGAGGAGAGGCTGGAGTTGTTTTTGTTTTATTGCATAATTTGGGAGTATACATTGACACTTTGAGAGCACACCTTGCAAAACAGAATTCCATGTGAGTATGAGGAAGAGAAACAGCTAGTTTGGAGATCCAGCACAAGCTCACTAATGATCTGCTAAGCACTACTTAAGCCTTGGGGTTTCTCTGAAGATGGCTAAAGAAAGCTCTAAATAGTTTCAACATATAATCAAGCAAGGTGTCAATAAGGGGTTCTGCAGTCACATGGTTATTTAAATGTGAGACTTCATTCTAAGTAACTTAGGAACACAGGCACCAAATGTTCTAAATTTAAAGAGTTAAGTCTGAAAAACCCCATAATAATTTTAGATTCTGTTTTAGGGTGCTAATTTACAGCCATCTGATCAATTACATCGAAACAATGATCCTCTTTTGATAAATGAGCTTAAGGTCTGAGTCAAGGCACAAACACATCCAGCTTGCACAGGCAAGGCCTTTCCTGACACAAGGAGAAACTAAATATTAATTTTTAAACTGGTATTAAGCAGAATGTGCTCAGTAAAATCAATAAAGATTGGCTATATAATACTAGTTTAAGATTTTTTTCTTATGTGATCTATTTTTATTGCTATTTTTGCTGTTGTTATTATTACTACTATTGTAATTATGTCCATGTGATATATAAAGTATACTAAACCATTTATAGGTTATTTCAATGGGTTTACATTTCAGACCTTTAATGCTTTGAGTTTACAGATGTACATATGCCATTTTCCCCAGGCAATCTCCTTTTTGGAATTTCCTATCCAGCTATTATCATTTAGCATAAAAAAAAATTCTTAAAGCTACATTTTAGGATCTATTGCAAGCAGTCTACAGTTTCATTGGATTCTGACCACAAGTTGAAAATTGAAGTGCTAGAGATAAGTCTAGGTTGACAAGATACTTTTGGTTATGTTAAAATACCTAATTATAGATATGCAACATGAAGAACAAAAATTTAAAGTAGTGTATATCTGACACTATTTTATCCATTGACATAATCAATAGTTTCTGATATTTTTTCTGTGTCAGTACAGACTTAACCCTCAGCCCTTGTAACAGTGGTTTCCTGGGGGTGGGGTTTTCTTGGTTGTTTTTTATTGTTCTTTTTGTCAGATGAAGGGTCAGATTTAACATCTAGATGCTACTTCTGTCAAGAGAACCCCTATGCTGGGTGGAGTACTATACCATAATCATGGATAGATTATGTTGAAATATACTGATCTGGTTGACTTTATGGTGGGTGGGAAAAAAATTAGTGATTTTTAAAGGAAGATCTTAGAAAACAGGAATTCCTGGTGTTGTCCAATTAGAAGAATAGGTGTGGATGATCTGATTATACCATGGCTAGACATTTATCAGGCTTCACTGTAATACAGGTTTAGGGACACACAAGTAATTCTCTCCATCTGAACTCAAAGTTGAATGGATGAATCTGTGTCATATGAAGATACCAGACTTAGATCACACAAGCTCTATTAGAGTCTTCTAATTAGGTTCTGAGTAATTTTACTTTGTAAGTGAGTGGGTTAAGAATACCTGAAAATGGAATTTCTGAATCCCCAATAGTAAATTCACACTGCCAGTGGGCTCTTCAGGTCACCTTTGAAATTACAGTGAGGTTTTCTGATTATTGTCTATGGGAAAAGGGATGCCCACTGTTTAATGGCTTTGCTTTATGTACAGTTATTAGGTTTCAAGAGAGTGTTAATTCTCCCTAAATAGAAGCATGTCAATAAAATATAACTGACCTAGTTCCTGGTGAGAAAACAATTACAGAGATCAATACTAGAACAGAAATGTGAGGTTATCAATAAGTCTGATCCTTGTTTGGGGTCAAGTTCTTTCAGCCCAAGCCACATAGAGGGACATATGGTTTAGTCTCAGTCAAAGAATCAAGATCCTGATGATTAGCTGTTTTTCATATTTTCATTTAAAAAAAAAATCTATACAGTTAAAACTTATAAGTGTCAAAGGTTTGTTGCTGATAACAGAAAAGGGAGGTTGTGGGTGGAAAACACACTTTCTTATGTAGCTCTCAAGAGAAGAGAGTTGTTTAAAGTAGCTCCTGATGGAAAGTTCAAGTCAGTTAAAGTTCCCTTAAGTTTACATGAACCTCTGGGTAAAAGTAGGAGAAAGGGACATTTAGTGTTTGTGTTTTTCTGATCTCCTGTTTCAGGATGTAGTGGGAACCATCTCTGTCAGAATTCTTGTACATTTTAATTGTTAAACACGGTGGGCTTGTTAAACTTGATGTGTTGTCTACACATTTAGAGGACACCAGGTCCTACAAAAATGGAATTAACAAGAAAGAGACACTAGTCCTTCTCAATGACCTCCTGGCTGAGTACTCAGTCATAAGTATTAACAGTGAGATAGGATAGTTACCTGCTAATGGAAAACTGTGGATAATGGTGGGTCTTGGTGTTGGAAGGTTTGTTGATGGATAGAATGTACTTTTTCCTGGTGGTAATAGATATGCTTTGCATGAAATGAGCTAATCTTCTCTGAGGCAGAATTGCACCATCTTTCCTTTAAAAGAGTAGTGTATTATCTAAGACACATTAAAGCTGGTTTTTTCTAAAGAAAAGTTACCCCGTTACAGCTATGAGAGAAATGTTGTGCGTTTGTTCTTACACAGGCACGCAGCTACCATCTGAATCCATCCCTGAAGAAATATGGGTGATTACCTCCCTCATAGGTGTTGGCACACAAATTACAACTGACAGATCAGAAAACCCCCCCAACCTGGATTAAAAATGTCAACAGAATTTTGGACTCTTGTTTCAGGTGCTTAGGGGTCTCTTTCTACACTTCATCTGCTAGATTACAGAGGCATGCTATCTTTAGCACAAAAGGAGAACTGTTTATCATGAAGCTGGAAGGGCTGGAGGTGTGGCTTCCCTGGGGTAGAGTGGAAAGAGAAAGGAAATGTCATCAGTGCTCAACACCTGAGATTCAGCTGAGCTGAAACATAGCTGGCTGCTGCTGTACTGAGTCAAAAGGCTTAATTAGTTTTTAGCTGCTTCCTGGGTTTTTCTCAGGTTTGGTAAGCATCACTCCAGAGTATGTGGAGAATAAGGCTGCAGAACTGACTGAAAATTAAAGACATTAAAAGACATTTTTAACTTCATTTATGAGGACACACCAGGAAAAAAAAAGACACATAACAACTGTTATTGAATGCATATGGAAATTTGCAGATTCATTGCTGGTCATGACCTACAGAAATATTGGAGAATTGTATACATAGAGCCAGATTTTCAGTTTGCCAGGCACTAACGGTCTGACTGTAAGTGGAATTATGGATGCTCAATATCCTTGCAAATTAGTTACAGATGTTTCTAGTTTGATATGTAAATATGTAGGCAATAAATACTGTGAGCATTTGGATCTGTAATTTAATAAGTCCTTCTTTCATGAGTCTTGTAGACCTGGAAACTCTTCTTTATATAATTTCTGAATGGGCCCTCAAAAAAATGTCTAAACTTGCTAATATCACTGTGAAAAGTGAGTATATCACATGAAACACAAATTAAATAAGCAGGTGAAATTTTTGTATAATATTTTAAAACCTGTTTTGTTATGAAATTAAAGCCTAATATTTTATGAAATACTACATGCTGCTCTAGGAAATATTTACATGTTTTATTTGAAATGGGGGTGGAAAGGGTTACTTCATGTACAAGACAAGTGCAGTGACCTCAGAAGAGAACTATCAGGTTCAGCAGGACTTTTAAAAGGTGTTATTTAAGTATGAGTAATTTTCATTATCGTGCTCTCTCCACAAGGTGACCTGGGAAAGACTAGGCGTTTTATTTATCGTAAATGTCAGGTGCGCTTGCTAAGTGCATGTCAAGTTAAAATTTAATCTCAAGGCTAAAACCAAGAATTGAAATCAGGGGAGAATTTAAATTCAAGACTTTAGGAAGGTCGTGAGCAAGGTTTGAATAAGCAAATTCAGACATACACAGAGGGCACTTTTCATCAACTGAATGAGACAATTAGGAGGATGCCTTTGGCTCTTGAATATAAATCTGAGAAAAGAGAGCTATATGGATTTTCAACATCAGGACCATGGTTTGAACACTACTTTTTATAGGATATAGTACTGCTCAGATGTCTGTCCCTCTTAGCCTTGCCATAAACTGATTCTTTCTTCAGCAACTGTCATTTCTCTTACATTGAATTATATCACTAATATAAAATAATATTGTTTTCTTTAAGAGTTTATAAGTACTACATTTAAGCAAATAAAGTTAAAATAAAATAAAATCTGAATAGATTATTCTCCCCATCTTCAACATTGTTCTGCTCTCTTAAGAAGGGATTATGCTGATTAATCTTTACAGTAGTTTTTGTTCACATTCGAAATTTCAGGATAGCTCTCTGGCATTCAAGATGTCAGTGGTGATTCTTACCTCTCCCAATCTCCATAGTAAGTTTTATTCTGGCTGGAATGCCTGTCCTGGACTGAGACCAGTGTATATTTTCACAGATCTTCTGAACAATATTGGGTAATGCCTGACTGTCAAATTAATATTGGTTGCCTTCTTAAATTCAACAGGCAATCTATATCAGTACACACATACAGCATGTCTTTATCAAGATTACAGTTCAATGAATCCAAAACTAACTGGTTTGCAAATACAACTATGCATCTTTTACTATCCATCATCTACTTCATATACTCCTTATGCATGTCCCAGAAGATTAATATAGAGATGTAAATGAAATTGCATTCTAAAGTTTATTTTGTTTTCTTGTTGGTTTTCTTTACTAAATTTTTAATGCAGTCTTTTTCAGCAGATGGTTAGTTCTAGTCTCTTTCATGTTTCCATTCTGTTATGTTTGTAAAAGACCCAGCTGCCAACTGATAATATTTCACTGCTGAATTTATCATGTGTGATATAATTGCTCATTATATGCTTTGCAATAAAGTTAAAGAACTATCAACACAGTTGTTTCTAACTCCAAACAAGTTTAAAGAAATTGTTATTTTTAATATCCATAATTCTCAGCTGATGCTTGGTTATTTTAGAAGTCTACTTTTTGCAACAGATTATCCTATTTTCTCAGGTCTTGTTTTTGAAAAGCTTCATATTCAAGAGCAGCAGTAAGAACCATCTCCTGTTTTGAACATATTGTGAAGTCATCATATACCTGCACCTTAAGTAAAGTAAAACAATCTGAACCTTTGCAAGACAGTTCTTTTTAAGAACCATATTCAGTAGTCAAAGATGTCTAACTGTATTACACACTGTAATGCTTACCCAGAAAAAATTATGGGCTGTCATCAGAACAACAGTGAATCACTGAATGCTAACTCTCTTTTTTTTTGAAAGCTGCTGAGACATTTTAAAAGGCAACCAGAATGTGATAAATGTATTTCCTCACAAAATGATATTACTATTTTCAGTGAAAGGTAGGACAGATTACACTGCATAGGATGACTAAGGAAGTCATTGTTAATGTTTTCTGGAATTAAATGGGTGGAGAATCTTTTTCTACAAGCCTAATACAATCATCATGATTTGACAGTAATATCTCAGGGTTTTTAGAGACTGCAGTAAAAGTGATATATTTCCCAAAGAACTCTGCATTAATTATGTATATATGGGAACTTTAACCATAAAATCAGAAAAAAAAAATCTTCTGAAATTAAAAATGGGAAGGAACTGTCAATCAATCATCCCTGCAATTTCAAAGATGTTTCAATAGACTTTCAAAGATAAGAGAACATTTCAAAGATAAGAGAACCTCTGAACTTTTGTGAGCTTCATTATTCCTGACAAGAAAAGTTCATATGATTTATTTTTATGCAAGGTTCTGTTGGGTCAAAAGGCCTCACTTTTTTTTTCACCAGTGTACAGATAATAGGCTAATACTTATGTTAAATGCTAATTCTAACTGCATCAATTAAATGATCTAGTAAAAGACTTCTGTCCCTTAGGGAAATATATTTAGGGATTTTGAAAAAATATTCAGTACCCTTCTCCATTCTTGTTTCTAACAATAGATGAAGGCTAATATGAGCTCATAAAAGTATAAGGTAGTCCACTTCAAGCTGTCTAGTAATAAACTTAAACTCCATATCAAATCCTCAAAGCATTTATCAAAAAACTCATGTTTTCTTTGCCACTTTTTTATTAAACTGTGACTTTGTTCAGAAAAAGCAGTCCAGCATGTTTAATAACAGACATTTCCCGTTCTCTTAATCTTGCTTTACACTGTTCTATGCACATTTCCACCAGCTTTCAAAATTCATACCTACTTGCTAATGGGTCAGAGCACCGTGACCCCCTATAACAATAGGGTGACCCCCATGACCCTATAGACAATATGAGTTTTACATTACTTTTCCTCAGTAGGCTTACAGCTTTCACTGTTATGTCAGCCATAACATTATAAGCTCTTCCAAAGCACAGAAGAGCTTTGTTTTATCATATTGCAAATGAGATGGTTTATTTTTTATTTTATGGGGTTTTTTCTTTATAGAAAAAAGAATCACATTGTTTATTTTCGTGACTCTCTCCATTAAATTCACTCTGATTACATTGAGATTGTCAGACCTATAGAACAAGATGATTTTAGAAATTTATATGTAATTTTAAAGCTTATAACAAAGAATTCATAATCCTTGATAAACCATGATTTTATATTAAATGTTGTGCTTTTCTTCTGTTAATAACACTGAGGGATAAAATCATGAAGGTTATGATGAATATTCAGAAAAAAATACAGCTTGGTTAACAGTACTTAGAGTAGCTGTGAGATTCTGAATAAATACTCCCTGAGTACCCCTTCAGGGCATCCAAGTGGTTTACACAAACTAATACATAAATTATTATCTAACATCAAATTGTGATAATAAAACAGAACATTTTATATGGGCCATATAGAATTTTGCATGTTTTTTCCCAAACAGAAAGGATTCCTGTTCATATTGCAAAGCTGGATATTTCTTTCTGTGCATGTGAGGCTAAAATATTACAAAAAATATGGCAAATAACATTCTAATAAAAAAAAAATTAAAACATATTTCCACCTTCTTAATGGCTCAATCTTTACCAGAAACACACCTGAGCAAAAAAGGAAAAGGTAACTAAAATTTTGCTGGAATGGGCCTGGCATTAGGGGGAATAAATTCTTACTTTTATCTCTTCCAGAAAAAAACAACCAAACAAAAAAGAAATCATCATCATCAGATTTAAGGAAGGCAGAGGCACAGGATCAAATAACATGATTACTTAACAGGATTATTATTCATAGAAGTTCTGTATACAGAAATATAGCTATAATATGTTTAACGACTTATGTGATTTTCTTGAAAAAGAAAAATCACTTTTAGAAGGTTCTTTTGCATCAACGCCCCCTCTCTATTTTAACAAACCACCAAAATGGCTTCAAAGAAACTTCCTTTTGAAAACCCAAGGTGACCTATAGAAAAAGTATGTAGAGTAGGGGCTCTGACAGCTGTTTTGTTTCTAAGCTGTTTCCAAGGGTTGAAGACCCTGACATGCATGTAATTACATGGAAATTTAGGCAATTGGTGATTATGATTGCATATGCAAAGAAGTGTTTTGAATATGCAAACACAAAGATGTCTTTAAGCATTTCAGACCAAAACAGTTTTTCAATGATTATAACAGGTTGTTTGTCAGGAGTTAATAGATGTGTAGAGCCCTATTTTACTATTTGTGCAAGATGGGTGCCTACCTAGAGTCACTGTTGCTGCATGGTCTGTGTTAGATTTGTCTCACTGCAGCACAACACTGTGAACTTTAGCCCTTTTGATTAATTATTCTTAAAGGAAGAGTACTCTCAGTGAGAACTATGGTTTACATTTTCCTCACACATATTCCCCAATATATGTATATATATGAGTATAGATATAAATAAAATATTAAAGGTAAAAATTAGCAAGTGATGTATGACCTTTGGAGGGTTTGAATGCAAAGAAGATAAAATTATGATTTATTTAGGCTTACCTTTCTTATTTTTAAGTGCCTCCAGTTGTATGACAAATATGGTCAGAATTAAGCTGCACATCACTCATGCTGACATTAGTTGATCTCACAATGGCCATTCATGATGAAAGTCTGATTTTAAACTTCAACCACAAATATATAAATTTCTTGGGTACAAATATATCTGTGTTACCAAAACTGTTCAGAATGTTGAATCAGAAGGAATCACAATCTTGTAGTTGTGTAAACCATCACTATGTCAGTATATTGTGAACATGGGATAACAAAATTCTCATAGACAGTGAAAAATCAAAAAACATTAAAATGTAGCTAATGAAATTAATATGAAATTTATATTTGAATGTATCAAAGGCATCTGCAAGTCATATGTGAGAGAGTAGAAATTTTTAATACTGGAGTTTGAAATTCAATCTTTATTAATATACCCAAGCCTCAAAGAAAACTATTATTATATATGTTATTATATATTCTATCCAAGTTCTCTGTTAAAAAATCTTGCCACTCATTGAGAATTTTACTTCTCATTTAGAAGCAATCTCAGAGAAAACTGGAGGCATCTTCATCTCTCTCAGCTGTTAAGCTCATTCCAAAAAGGCTTCTGTCACAGGATGCAACATACATAACTTATGATATATTTAGTGGGAGGTGAAAAGGGCTGTGCCCTAAAAATGTCAAATGCTGTCTATTCCTCAAGGTGGAAGGAGTTGAAAGAATATGAGTTCAGGAACCATCTCCAGATATAAACAAAAATGAGAAGGTATCTGCTACAATGGAGTTGGGATAGAGAAGAATGTAGAAGAATGTAGAGAAGAATGTGGACAACTGTAAATGAGAACTATTATAAATAGTTAGATGTGTCTAGTCCTAAAGACTGCTTTGTCTGTGAAGAGCATATTGATTATGAACAGTCCAGAGCTTTCTAAAAACTATTGCATACAGCACTTCAGGTCAGATCTCACGAGAGGAGACCAGAGCAGAGAAGAGAAGAGGGGGAGAATTCCCTACCAAATTCAACTGGCCACACTATTTTGAATGAAACCCAAGACACAATTGGCTTTCTGGGCTGTGAGTGCATATTGCCTAACCCTAACATAAACCATAACCCTAACCCTAAATCTAACCCTAACCCTGACACAAACTCAAAACCGAAACCTTAACCTAAACACCTAAGCATAACCCAAACCCTAACCCTAAACCCTAACCATAATCCCAACCCTAAACCTAGCCCAAACCCTAACTCCTGACCCACTCCTAACTCTATCCCTAACCCCTAAGCCTAAGCCTAAGCCTAACCCTAGCCAAAAAAAAAAAAAAAAAAAATCAAATCAAAAACATAATAATCACAATTAACCTGTTTTTACCCATTCTACGAAGTCACAATATGATGTAATCTTTTTTGAAGATTGGTTCATTTGGTTTATTCAACTTTAAGAGACCATAATGATGCATAGAAGAATGAATACTAGCTAAAGAAACAAACCAGAATCCCTCATCCAGTGATTCAGGACATATTTGCAGATGCAAATGGAGAACTAATGAGACCTATAGAAAAAGAACCTTACAGCAAAAGATCATAAAGAAAAGTTGTACACAACAAGACCTGGCAAGAACCTAAGTTCTTATCAGTTTGACTGCTAAACGTAATACTGAGGGAGTTCACATGAAAGAGTGTATCTGCATATAGCTAGCACATCAATGTGCCTTATCCCCAAAACTGTAATCCAGAGGGAAAAAAAAAATAAGAATACACACACTTTGGAGATCATCTTCAATTCAGGGAATAATGCCATGTTGTGTTAAATTACGTTTGCTTTAAAAAATACATTTGTGTTGACTCATTTATGTAACAAGCATTGCCAGAGGCTGGTGTTGCTCTGACTTTTACAGCTATCCAACCTAATTACCTAATGAATTGAAAAAAAAAAATCTTTCCAGGACACATAGAATTTTGATGGAATGATTGGCAAGGGAAAGAAATGTCAAGTAATTTATTTATAACATGCTGTTTAACCACTTATAAACCTAGCTGGAGAATACATAACAAAATACAACCAGGTTACTCAAAAGTAAATGACTAAATCAGCCCACTGAAGGACTCACTATAGTGGTTGCAGTTTCTGCAGTGCAGAATTTACCTTGTGTTCCATGTGTTTCTAACTCTCTTTTGCAGCAGTTAAAGTGGAAGTATGAAAGGAGATTAGTTGGAGTCAAGGTGATATAGGATTTTTAATGTGCTTTTACCCAACCTGAACCTGGATGGTAATCCAGGTCTTCCTCCTGGAATCTGGTAAATATTATCTGGTCCAGCATTACAGGTAACAGTTATGACTTTGATCGATGTATCTAAGCAGGCACAATTTGCCCTATGAAGATGAAAATGAAAATTTTGAAACTACTCCCAACAGCTCTGCCCATATATATGACCACTGGAAAGTAAACTAGAGAGCTTCCTTAGTGAGAACCAAAACATTTACATGACTTTTTTTTTTTTTTTTTACTGTGAAAGAGTTATTTTTCTTGTAGTCTCTGCAAGATATATTCTCTTGCTGGTGGAAAGAGATGGTTTTTTTGCTATTCATGTCAGTCATGACTGCAGCCTGCTCTTAAATCTTGATTTCAATTTGCATATTAAGTTGACTTTAAATTATTATTTTATAGGCACTAAAAGCAGTGAGGTAAACGTTTTCACATTTTAAAAAATTGCTTTAAAAATGTTAAATGGAAATTTACATTGTTGGAGCTATATTTTTTTTAACCTTAGAAGTCTATTTTTCATTAAATTTTATCATCTAAGAGACAGTTTCAAGACACTTGATTTCATGGGATTTCTCTCCTTTCATTCTTGTTTGAAACTTTGTAATAGTGAGCTACATATTTTGACAATAAATTCATCTATCTGAGGTGAGGAAGTTATTAACCTTCCCTCTGAGAGAGAATTGGAATTTACTTAATGAAGATTTATCAGCTTTTCATACTAACACAGACATTTGACGTTCAGACATTTTATAAAACTTAGTAACTTGTTGCATAAAATGATGTCTCTCAAGATGGTAATTGCTCAGAAATTATTCAAGAAGTTTATGTTTAATGACAGAAGAGATTTTTGAGAATATTTATTCTTATCAGGGCATGTTCTCATCACCATTTTGTATTAGAAACATTACAGAAGCACAAAGATGCTGTTACTAAATTGCTGAAAACATTTTATTGTAATCCTTGGTATCTAACAGTTTTTGTAACTTGATTTAAAAAATAGCACTTATTTTGCTATTCTATTTAAAAATATTTTTCTTTTTCCATTTATTCCCCATTTCTCTCTACCTTAATATTGTCCCAGTCTGGTAAGTAGCTCTTGATGAGTTTATTAAGCTTATGTCCAAATACAGTTGCTCTTTGAGGAATTTGCTTTATTTATATAAAATATATAGTATCTATTCTATATAATTTACTTACAGAAGATATCCTAGCTCTTTAAATTAAAATTATTCAATACTTCTTTATCAAGGTAAAAAAGACAACCATACAATCATGTGAATGTAGAGGTATCTTCCTCAGTACAATTCAACTTCCCCAAATAGTATTTTCAGCATATCAGGTCACTGACAACCTAAATTATATTTTGGGAAACTGTCTAGTCAAGGAGAACTTTCTGTCACTGAAAGGTTTTGTAGAAGGAATAGAAGGAAAGCCCAGATACACAGAGAGAGCTCAAATAACCTCGTTGCTTTTGAACAGCATCAATAACTCATACAGGCATTCAGAGATGAACACTGTCAAGCAGAGAACATTGCAGCTTTTCAAGAAATATTTTTTTATAACCCTTATGCAAGAGTTCTGAGCCTCTAATAGCATCTCCAAACACTCTTCATGTTGATTGCTAATATATTATGGGTGGGTTTGGCTCTGTCTTCAATTTCCTTTTAATATGAGTCTTCATTTTAATAGAATTTCTGTTTCAGAAAATACACATCCTTTTATATTTTATCTGAAAGAAAATATTATGTTAGAAATTCATAATGATAACTCCTTTAACTGAAATATCCAGATCCCATACATCCATACCACATACTTCGTTGATTTGATACTCCTGGTTTTTTTTTCCTCTGATTTATTTATTAAGGTCAATATAAGGAGCTGTTTTTTTCTTTTTCCCCTAAGGCAGATGAATATCCTCCCCTTATGTCAGAGACCAGTGACATTTCTGGAATGTTAAATCTTGAGGTCTTTCACATAACCAGAAATATATTCAAATTTTAAAAAAATATTATTTTGTCTAAATCTTGATTTTCTCAGATTCTTTGATTTGATTTGAGGATATTCTCATCAGAGACCATTCTGAATAAGGGTCAAGAGAAGGAGACTTCCCCCCATTCCTTTTTTAACAGACTATTAAGCAGTGTGGAGCATTATGGAGAGTTTCCTGTGTATCTCAGTTCTTTTAGTCTATGTTCCTTAAAAAAAAAAAAAAAAGTAGATATTTTGTAGAAAGGGAAATTACAGTGTTGCTACAGGCAAAGTTCTACATACTACGCAAAACAGAAGGTTCAAATTCTCTAGCAAGATAAATTCCAGCTTCACCTCTCTAGCACAGTTAGTTGAAAATTTTCAGAGGGGTGATTTAAAGTGGAAAGCAACTTTTTATTAATAACATTGCCAAATTATTAGCATTAAGGCAGAGGCTTCAATGCTTAAGGGCACTCATGAGACAACTATTTGTTGTAAAGTAGTTAAAGCTTGAGTATCCACTTTTAGTTCTCCTTTATAGCCTTCTCCTGTCCTGACCAGCTCCTGTCCAGACCTACTTAAAGATATATTTACGTGCTCTCTTCTAAACTGAAAAAAACACAGTTCACTTTCTTTTAAGTTTTAAGATTGTGGCTACAATCACTGTGAAACTGTAAATAGCAAATGTGACAAACCTATTACCACACAAAGAAGAACTGAGAAGTCCCGCCCATTTTTGCCAGTGTGGTCATTTCCTAATGACCAGGTATACCTTAAAAAAGCAAATATTAAAAACTGTTTATGAAGTAAAGGATTATTGCAACTATGTTTTACAGGTATGGAGAGGAGTAAAATAATTGTACAGGTACAAAGGAACAAGGAGGCTCTGAAATTTTCTCATAGCCTGGTTTCCTTGGCATTGTGTTCTCCCCGGCATATCCATTATTGACAATCAGCATCTTCAGGCTGCTCTAGACAGCGGTATTCAAATGAACTGGCACGTCTGCCAATAAACTAAAAGGAAAAACAGACAAGAAAGAACAAACCTCAGAAGCTCCTGTTAATCTGTTTAAGACGCCTACTTCATTTTTCACAAGCAAGGAATGGGTAAAACATAGTTTTGCAGCCTTGTAGCAGAAACGTGTCAGGGGTTACACGACAGCTTTGTCAATTACCCAGTTTGCATTACTCACCAGTCCTTCTGTTTTTGCTGCCTTATCTAAGACCAGAGCAAAGATTGACTTGGGTTGATTTCTGAGCAGC
The DNA here is from genome assembly GCA_025504685.1 of Leucosticte australis. NCBI lineage: Eukaryota > Metazoa > Chordata > Aves > Passeriformes > Fringillidae > Leucosticte > Leucosticte australis. Next base: position 83,411,942 of record JANIJU010003056.1, read on the forward strand.
CACAATGTGAAGCTCAAGCTGCCTGCTGACATGCTGCAGTCATTCCAGTTCTCATGAGCCGAAATCTCAGGAATCATCTCACTCGATCAATAACTTGAGAAGAAAATTCATTATGATGTGCCTGGCATAGAGTACAAATGTGCCCACATGCAAATAGCAAGAAAGTTAAGAATGTCTGTTTATTTTCAACCAAGTGCTAGTTGGGTCATACTTTTCTCAAACCTGAAAGGTAAAATTTAAAATTTTCTGTTTTCTAGCCACTGAGGCTTTATAATTTTTACAATATTTATTTATTAAATATTATAATTCAGAACTGTAAAGATGGAGTGTTTTTTTTTTTTTTAAGGGTCTACTGGTTATATCAAGTCTTATTGGGGATTTGCATATCCTCTAAGCTATTAGAAGGGAAAAGGAAATTATGCACTCCTATATTTATATGGTCCTAATTATCAAAGTAACTTAATGCCTGGCCTTCTTTAATAGATTTAGCCTATAACTCTCCTCAAAATCCAGAAAACTACACTGTTTTTACTAGTAGGGTAATATACATGACTTGTCTTAAATCATGCAAGAAAGTTGTCACTGAGCTGTTAACTATATTTGACCAGACAACATCAGGCAAGCACATGAAACATTTCCTTTTGTCTCTGAAGCTAAAAAACTAGATGAGCATTTTTTCAGAGCATGTTCTAATCTAAAAATATCTAATATGATTATTGTGACTCATATGAGACATTCTCTTAATAAATGTCTAAGGATGACGACACTGAAGAAATGTTAATTCATGAGAAAATCAAAATGTAAGTTCTGTCAATTTGTCTTCACATTTGGTATACAGTTAAGCCAATGTAAAACATTCATGTCATACGTGGATGTGGTGAGTGCAGAGTGCAAGGCTACAACATGACAATGATCACTTAGAAGTCAGATTCTGTAATCAGATTTTTTCACTGAACTGGTATTAGTGATAGATCTGCGCTCTGAAAGTAATGCAAGTGTAGAAGTGAAAGGATACCCACTTGTACTTACTGCATGACAGGCTTTGACGGCAGATACTATGGTAAGAAAATCAGTCAATTTTTGGGAACTGTATTACATATTCCTGACATCACATGCTCAAAATTCATTAAATAGTCCCCCCTGGTTTTAAAAATAAAATTAAAAAAAATACATTTACAGATGGGCTGCTGAGAAAACTTCTTTTCTGACTGTCGATGGAAAACTGGGATTAATGAGGTATTTCTTACAAGGTAAAATTTCTGCTAAGATATCTATAGACACATTAAAATTCTTCTTTAAAAGCAAAAAAAAAAAGAAAGAAATTTTAAAAAAATCAAAAAAGCATTCATCTTCAAATATGTAGAGATACTGCTAAAATAATGATTCACAGGCGAGAGGGTTTTCTGATCCATGTTAGAAATGTAAAAAATCCCTCAGACATCTACTCACATATTCTGTAACTGCACAAAGAACTGACAGTTCTGACTTTAGAGCTGCACAACATTCAAAACATTAATAAAACACCAAAACAGTCAATTAACTCTTGCCTGGAAATTGAAGCTTTAATAAAAGTAAGTCCAATTGGTACAAATCCTTCAGCATAACCTTCTCTTTAGCAGATTCTCACTGTAGACAGATATGGAAAATTACTTCAGAGCTATAATAGAAAACCAAGGGTCACAACCTGATAGAAAAAAATATTAAGTCACAACATGCAATGGAAGCTGTGAAATGAATGACAGTGCAATTAACATAACAGAGAGAAGATGGAAACTTGTCAGAAATTGCTGCATGGCTGCTCAGGTTTGATAGGAGTGTGGAATTGATTTCTTCACACAATCTCTTAGAAAAAAGATTTCAATCAAGAAGTGAGGGAATGGAACTTGTGTGTATATACACTTCTCTCTGCGTGTATATGTGTGTGTCAGACCTTGTATGTGAGTTGATAACAGAGCAAGGAGCTCAGCAAAGATCATGCAGGCAGTGGAAGAAAGGCCCACAGTTGAGACCATGAGAGGCAATAATTAAAGAAAAGCACTAATGAGGACTTTGGACTGGCTTTTGGCCACTGAAGAAAGACTTTATTGCTATTATAAAGTTAGACAACTAATCCAAAGTAAACAGGATAAAGGAGTCTTTTTAACTGAAACTAAAGCTGAACCTTACCAGCAACAATTCATTCTGTGTCTGCTGTAAAGAAACTAGAACTAAGCAGTTCCCATAAGAATGGAGATGGGAAGTTGTTTTTGCCTGTGCTGTGAATCTGAATGGAGATGTTAGCCTCTCTGCTCAAAAGCTCTCTTGCAAAAGAAATTAAGTCTCTGCACTTTCCATCAAGAAAAGCACAATTTATAGTTCTCGGGAAATGACTGCTGGAAGCCTTGAGGGAAATACGCAGCAAAACTCTTAACTGAGCAATGGCAGACGTTTGCTAGAACACCTCTTCCAAAGTTCCATCAGGCTTAACATGCATATTAAAAGAAAGGGGGGAAAATTGTTCAAAGAACTTACCTTTATGAACTGAATTTCTATTGCCTTCAATCTTTATCAGTTCAAACAGAATATGTAAGGGGTAAAATTTGTTGGAGTAAAAATCTCTCTCATTATCCAACCTAGAAGAGAATTAATGACTATTTTAGTTTGTGATTGCTGGTAAGAACAATTGTGTTGGCAATTATCAACTTTTTGTGACTGTCTAATCAGTAGCAGGTTGGCTGTAGAAAAGAAGAGAACATACTGTCTGAGAGTGTCTGGTCACTGAAAGAAAAGGACTGATCAATAGATTAGAAAATACTGATCCCAATGGTTTTTTGCTGAATCTGCTGTTTAATGCTTGGAATTGAAGAAGAGGGATAAAGGGAGATAAATGAATGTATGATTTAATATGTATTTCTACTTTTAATTTTGGTTGAAGGATGTTCATGTCTTTCACATAAAAGCTGAAGGCATATGTACAAGTTCGAGATTTTGAAAACTGCCCTAACTAAAGATTGGAAATACAATGACCTAATATCAGGTCAGCTGATATTATCAGATCTCCATTTTGTCCTATGATCACATAGGACAATACTTGCTTAAGAGATTCCATACATGACTAAGTGATTAAGCAAATCGTTTTTATTTAACAAAAAATGGAAACAAGAAAGAAAGAAGACCTTCCTCACATTAAGATGCAAATATAATGGTCAGGTATGAGAAAATTTTTATTTAAATTTGACTCAGTACTGCATTAGCACCTGCTTAGTTGTTTTAGGTTTTCTTTCCACACTTGTTTCTAGTTCATTGTGGTTTTGGTTTTCATGGGATTTTTATGTAGCAGAAAATGCATGTCATGCTGTGTTATACTGTATACTATTATAGTATATAATGCAGAGTTATGCATATATATAAAAATATGTATAGTTCAACTCCACATAAATAGCATCAAGTTTCAACAAATTAAATAAATTGTTGTTTCTCCTGTTCTTTCCAGGAAGCCAGTAGGGATCTACTGAATTTCTTGCTTATATGTTTTGAATCAGGTGACATGCTCACAGTATGTTCCTGCACTTGGTTATTTAAAATTTTGTAGGAAAAGCACTTTTACACTGGAAGGAATTTTAACAGAAGACATCAGCACATTTGCTGCTTGTTTTGAGCCATGTTTGCTAACATTTCTTATGAAGTTGCATTTTTGAGATCCAGACTTTATAAGGCGCTGGATGGCCTTACTCCTTCTAACAGTCACCTTAACGAATTAAATGTACATAAGAGGGACTGAATGATTACAGTAACTTCAATGTCGTCATATTGCCCAAGAAGAGGTCTCTAATTTGTCAACAAAAGCCTATAAATACTATATAGTTATAACCATTAGATGCAACAACTGAGATTTAAGTGTGTGCTTAATAACCATTTAAAATACAGCTAATTTAAAATATTTTAACTTTTATTATTTTTAATTTATTTAGTGGAGAGATATAATTGCCTGAATAATAATTTAATCTTAAAATCCTTTGAGGTGAAGGTCTGGCTGACACAAATGTTGAAATTCCTAAAGGAGCCTGCTCTCATTTGTTTAAATTCATGAGTGATTTAATAGATTCACCACTAAATGTTCAGAAAAAGTAATGTGTGAGCCAAAAGTAAATGTCTTAATAGGAAATATTTTATAAATAGATGTCTAATAGTTGTGTTAAATAGACTTAAAATTCCACTATGAAGGGACAGTTGGCTTTGGTTTGGTTCTGTTATCTGTGTAATATAAAAGACAGTCAAAGAAGCAACAGAGACCTGTTATAGGGCTATAAACCAACATTAGCACACATCAATAGAGGTTAAATGATCTAAATATAATAACAACAGAATATTTCTATTAGTGAGTGCAGACATTATCAAAAATGACGAACAGAAACCTGAAGTCCAAGCAGTGCTACACTGCTAAATACTCTTTCAAAGGCTCAAGCAATTATATCATCTGTTTCCCTACGAACAAGGAAACAGCAGACAGAAAGCTCCTGGTATACGTATTGTAGTTTCTTAATTTAAAATGTAAAGCAAAAGTCTTTTCCTGATCCATATTATGTCACTCCTCAGTCACAATGCTGACATATAAAACTCTTCAAGCTATCATTTCTTCTATACCTGATAGATATCCCAGGGGTTGTTCCCTGTTTTTCTCAAGAAAAACCTTACCAAAAAAGAAAAAAAAAAATCAGGTTTCCTTTAGCTTTATTGAGAGAAGCTAGGGAGTAAGGGTGTGCCAGTGTATGAAGTGGACATTTGCTCTAGCCATTTGCATGACTTACATTTTCATCAGGTGTAATTTTCAGTTGCTCTTTCTATATGGAATGTGAAAATGCTATATTTCGTTTGCTTGTTTGGGGTTATTATTTTTTGCCATGGTTTATGAAAGAGAAATATTATGATAATCCCTTGTTAAAGCTGAAGGTTGCATTATTTTGTGCTTTGATTTTTGCAATGCAAAAAAACTGTAGGACAAAATTGACAAATAATTAGGGGCAATGCAAATAACATTACAGTAATGGATACCTGCTAATTGTCTGATGTGTTACAAAAATTGTTTTTCACGTTTGATATTTATGCAGTGGCTAAGAATTACAGGGCTCCTTTGGGCATTTCAGATCATGTTAGAGCAGAGACAGATTTAATTATCTGGCTTTGAAGAATATTGTGGATCACATATTTCCTGGTAATACAAAAGAAGTTGTACCTTTCATATGCTGAATGTTCACATTTCCTGCACACACTTCCTTGTGCTTCGTAAGTTGTGTCTGCCTCCAAACTCAGAGTTTTCAAGGCTAAACTGTCCTCTGCATTAGATTTTAGTGATGATCCGAGACAAACAAGCTGGTTTAGCCAGCTTATAAACTCAAAAACTCAATATATTTGTCCCAGCAATGCAAAAAACAGTTGATGCAGTTCCTGCACCACAGCTGTGCACCAAGTAACTGTGAACCATTATCTGAATGAAAATCTTGTGACACTTCAGTGAGAAAGGAAAAAATTATACTCAACGTCACTGCTGTCATTTGGAAAAAGAAGTTCTAAGTCAATGCTCACAAATGTAAGGCTCAACATCCTCAGCAGACTCAGAGAAAACTCCAAAATGAAGTGTAGAAGGAACATTGTCACCTCTCATTTTCATCATTGCAAAAAAAAAAAGAAAAGGCTTTGTGAAGTCTTGCAAATTTTAACTGTGGTCTGAGATATATCAATCACTTATATTAATTTGTCTTCTTTTTTGGATCATCTGCTATTCAAATTGGGGTTAGGAATGATCTGAGCATCAGGGTATTCAATGTAACCCTTGGCAGAGTACTCCCAAGTCAATGTTGTTCCTCTGAACAACTTTACAAGCCTAAGGTGTGGAAATTCAGATGTCATATGTGAAAGTGTGGTGTGAAGACTAGGATTATTATGCAACTTTTGAATGCAGTTTTCCAACTGACATCCAGTTGATAAAGTCTGGCCTTGAGACCACTTGTGCTGGTAGATTTTATTATCAACTGTAAGTGTATTTTCGCAGTTAAGGCTTCGACAGTTTTTTTCAACTGAAATGTTGTATTCACATCAAGAGGGTTATGATCAGAAGCAAAAGCTTTGCAGCAAAGCTTATTTCAAACTACCTCCTCTTTCTCCACTAGATGTCATTAAAAATGTAAGCATTGATTAAACATCCCTTCTCTTATGCAGCTGCTCATCTACTGCCTCAATGCATGCACCAAAGAGGCCAAGTCTTGCTTTTTGCCAACAGCCATGTGGCTCAGTGGGACTGACCAGCAGAACTGAACACTGTCCTTTTTGCTTATCTACCAGATCTTGGCAGCCAATCCCACCATGGCTTCTCTCTTGAGATGACAGAAAAGGAAAGTCTAAGAGCAACAAGCCACATCAGATCTGGCATGTGTTCTCCAAATGACTGAAGACAATCTCATTTTTGCATCTCTAGCACCTTGTAGAACCCTTTCAGGGTTTCAGGGTAACAACTTCAGGCCACTGCTCTGTGCCTTTTGAGGAATTCTTCATCACAGATAGTGTACCCTGCTCTCTCTGAGTCTTTTCTCTTCCATATGTACTTTTGCAAATTTTTAAGGAAACATTTGACTTCCAAGATGTGAAGCTTTTTTGTAAGTAGTATATGATGAGTACAAGAGTTATTTGAGCAATAATGTGTGCAGGAAAGACTATTCAGAAAAATGAAGTGCCTGCCTCATCTCTCGGTCTACCATTCTGACTGTCTAGCCTAAAGTCTTGGGGTCTTAGAGGTTGTAATGTGGTGGTGGATAGTAATTCAGTCTAAGGTTTAAACAAGAAATGAAACATCTATTGCTGAAGAATATAAACAAGATTTTTTTCATCAGATATATATGTGCTTTATTTTTGATAAATAAACCAATTGAAAAATTCCTTGCATTTTCTTTAAATGGAAACTTCTGGGGAGAAACTGATGGCTAAAAGAAAAGTCCCCTTCAGCCATATATTGATTTTAAGTGTCTGGATTCAAACTTGGTTTGACAACATTTTGTGGAGAGATGATAACTTTTCAAAGAACAAATCTTGATAATTGTTCTTGACAATTAGCAAGAAAAAAATCCCTCAGTTTTATTGAAATAAAACAAACAAATCCAAACCAAACATTCCGAGTAGCTGGAATTTTCAAAATTACAAAAAGTCACATATGTTAATTTCTCTGCAAATTAAAATATTGTATCCCTTTTTCTGTTCTTTCAGAGTTGCTTAAGGCTGTATCTTGAGAAGAGAATAAGAGAGGTTAAAAATTGGTAATATAAATTTAAAATACAGATTAATGTTGATATGTGACTAGCAGAATTTTACCAAGGAGAATTTAATTTCAGAGTTTACCTGTATAGCTGAGATTGGTGTTCATTGGAGCTTGATAATTGAAAACCTCCTGAGAAAACCCAGACCCAGCATTGTGGATATGCATGGCAATTTGCAGCAAATTGTTCTTTGAACATGAAAAATAAAGTGCATGCCAGATGTTTTAAAACAATTCATTTTAATACTTTTTTTCTATAAGAACACTTTGGAGAGAAAAAGCAGCACTTCATACTTCCTTGTGTATCAAGGTGTTTTTATTTCCCTTTAGATAAGAAGAAGTAATTAGAGGTCCCTAAGTTCCCCTGAGTATTATTTGAATGTTACATAGTAGTTCATTATTTCATGTGAGTGAATTCTGTGTCTACATTGCATTTTTACTTTCCAACACAAGTAAATGTGAAGCAATAGAAAATCAATGCTTGAGAGGGGTAAATGGTAAATGAATCGAACAGACCAATGTTGCTTTTTTACTTTTTTTCCTAGAAGCTCCAATCTGTTAGCTGATGCTTTACAGAACCTGAAAGCAGCTGTTTTGACTTGTTTTAGGACAGCATCTTTCTTTACTCACTGGATCCAAATCATAGGTTTAGTCTCAGGCAGAAACAGATGTCATCTCTTTCAGATGTAACTGTAATCAAACCTTTATCAGACCCATTTTAGATTCTTTATATTGTAAATGAGCTTCTTAATCCATTAGGCTGATTATGCAAAGCATAATCCAGGGCCAGTCTTTCAAATTTCATTTTATAAATAGAACATGGCTATCTCACTTTTAAAGATTTCTGAAAAACTATTGGCAATTCCACACGTTTGGGTACATCTCTGATGGGAAATGCAAATGGAGTTGATAATGATTACAGAATGTCAGGAAACTGCATGAGGTTTTTATTAACTTTGACAAGTTATATTGTACTATATGCAGATGGGGCAGTCTACTAGTTCCATCCTTTTTAACCTTGGGAAAAAATAAGAAGCTCTTTGACAAGTCACATGAGCAGATCTTTCCTTACCCGTAAAAAACCCAGTAAGTCAAAACAACCCCCCCAAAAAACCCAAAACACCAATCCCCCCAATGTTCGAACCCTGGATGCTGAGAATTTTAAACTTTCTGTGCTTGGAGGCACAGGCCCACAAGAAAACATTGCAATTGACCTGAGCCTGTGGAGAAGGCTTCCAAAATTGATTAATAACACTGGGATTATGGGTGTGTAGTTGATTAAAAGTGTGTAATATCTCAGGAGAGAAAACTTAGAGTTTGGGGTTTTAGATTACAAAAATAATATGAAGCAAGGTTTTAGGGTGGAGGCAGGTTGTTCTTCTTTATCTTCTTCTTCCTTCTTCTTCATGGGTTTGGGTGTTATTTTGTAACAGGACAGAAAAGTCCGCATTGCGGGTTTCAAGGGATCAGTTATTGGATTAAAAGGGAAAAAAATCTACGTGTCATTTCTTAACTGGATAGTTTAGTCTTAAAAGACCTTGTAACAAGAGACAGTTAGTAATTTTGTGCCTTCTTAATGAAAGGCTGCAGAACTCATGGTTGTGAGGCTGTTTCATTGATAAGAAATAAGAAACACCTGAGTCTGAACATTAACTCAAGTTCCTTCAATCCTGACCTCAAAGACCCACACCCTAAAACTCTAACTTCTCTCATGTTTCCATTTGTGGTCTTTTCAGATTTTCCCACTGTGAAGACAACTTTCAGAGAAGTGATGGTGACAGTAATCCTTCACCATGTCAAATCTTCTGACTAGTACATTTGAAAGAGCTGGAATAAAATATACTCACTTACAATTATCAGATCAGAAGTACAGACATTTCAGGAATCAAGTAATATTTTCCCAGGATGCTGTGCTATTTATGAAGTCATGCAAATGGGACAAATGCAGATGCTCAAGGTCATACTAGTTCTTGTGGAATACTGGGACAAAAATGCTTCCATTGCTCCCACTAATGTGTCTGCATGAAGAAGGATAATAGTTGACACAGAGATGCCCAAGGGATTACCTATGTGACACCAGGTTTTCTGCTTTGCAGAAGAGTTAGAACATAGGTTATATAGGTGCTGTATCACACCAAAGAAATAAAGGAAACAATGCATGTCAGAAAACTTTTTTGCTAACCAATCACAAGATAAAATTACTGGCTGTCCTTTATTCTGCCTGGGTGCAAATTGGCTTAGATTCACTGCAGTCAAAAAGGACTGAGCTCAGTTTACCACTATGAATATAGACCACTGAAAAACTCAAGCTATGCCGTCTAATATTAAATTATTATTCTTTAGTGAGCGCCTCAACTTTTTAATTGAAGTAAAAATTCAGAATAAAATTTGTGCAGCTACAGTTTGAAAATACAGTAAAATATGAAGTATCTTTTGCAAATAGCAAAAGATCATTTTTTCATGTTTCAATTTAGCAAACTTATGCTTTTAAATGGTAAATATTTATTTATATTTACATTTACATTTACATTTACATTTATATTTATATTTATATTTATTTGTATAAAATAACCTTTATTGCTACATGAAGTACCTTTTGGATTAACTAGAAAGTGCTGCTTAACTAGAAAGTGCTGCTACCATTGCATTTCAAATACATGGTACAAAATTAAGGTAGAGAGTAAGCTCTATGAAGGTAACACAATTTGAAATGATCTCATGAAGAAATACAAACAGCTAAGTACAGTTTTGTACTTAAATGTGTTTTCAGCTACCATTTCTCAGGTTTTGTTTCTAGCCAGCTATCATAACAGTAATATAAAAGTTTCCATGGAAGTGCACAATTTAAAGGAATAGCAGAAAAGTAAACTGCATTTATCAAATACTTTTTCCTTAAAACACTGATCAGTAGCCATAGATTTATGGCAGCATGTTTTAAAAAGATCATTGAGCTCATAAGCAAAGCATTGACAACATTAACTATATTGCTTTTATGCATTCTTCCTGTAAGAACAAATATGAAAATTTTGTATAATACCGTCATACAAAATCTGACAGTTAAATGGAGGAAAAAAATCTCTGAAAATTAATGTCAAAAATAAGAGTAGGAAAAAATGTTTTAAAGTATTTGAAGAAAAATATTAATCTAGATATTTATTGCCAAACAGGAATAATTTACAATTTCTAAATTACAGACACATTAAAAAACCCCAACCAACCAACTTTTTTCATTTAAAATATATTAGAAAATTACTTTTTTAAAGGCCAGCAGGTACAGAGTCATGACAGCGGGTTCTGTGAATCCATTTCACATTTCTATGCTCATGTATAATATCATATATGTTTTATATATATATATATATAGTGTAAATCTGTAGGAATCACTTTCAAAGAAATTTCCTAAGGAAATCAACACTGAACAACAAATAAAAAAAGCTCTGCATTTTCTACAGTATATCTATGAATACTTTTGTATATCTATGAATACTTTTGTTTAGCATAAGTGCAACACATTGACCTAGATATAGGTGATAACACAAGGTGATATCTCTGCTAGGCCAATGAAAAGTAAAACCTTTTTTCCCCCTTGATTAAAGTCTACTAAAATATTATTTTTAATGATGGAAAAAAATTTAAGCTAGGATCATCAAAAACAAAATTTAAAAAAAAGGTAAAAAGGTCTGCATTACTTACTTGAGTGGGCAGACTTTTGTGTGCATTTGGATGTGAAGGCAGTCTAAAGCATTAGGCTGAAATAAAGGCGAGGGGGGAAACGATCCTTTGTTACTGTATAGAATTTTTACATTTTAGAACTGTTAACTTTTTCATTGTCTGTCCTTCACTCTATCCCAAGCTAAAAATAAATTAAAAAATTACAAGAGATTATTGATATTCTTTATATTTTGCCTTGATCATTTTCATGAAAAGATGAGTCAGGTCATACATTTAGATTAGAAGGGATACAATCAGGGAAATTTTGGGAGATCTCACATCTTTCCAAAACACTAGGCCAGGTCATACTATTATTACTAGTCATGTTGTACCTTATACAATTGTACTTATATCCCAGAATGAACAGTAGTATTGTCCACTTGTTTGTATTACTCTCTTATGCTTTACTCCATGCTTCTTATCTGCATGTTAAAAAGACTGAAGATCTAATAATCTGTAATTATTACTATATGGCTTTGTAAAGCCATATAGTAATAATTACACCCACTATGTAAAATAATCTTACTATTATTATTGCTGTTATTTTTAGCTTATTATTCATCATTGATGTCATTATTAGTAATTCAAATTTTGTCAGAATCCATCTATGCTTTGCCATTTTTTGTTGGAGGTCTGTCCTTTTACATCTATCAGACTTGGCTGTTATGATGTATTATGGGTATTGTTTTGTTTGTATTGTACAAACAAAACCACAAATATTATGTGGTTTTGTTTGTACTTGTAGGCTTGGACAAGACTGGCAGCCAGGGCTCCCTAAGAGGAAGAGCTGGGCTCTGCTAGCCATACAAGATGCCTTTCTTTCTTTCTTCCTTTCCATCCCTCCTTTTACAGCTCAGGCTGATCCGACAGACTGACAGAAGAAACTGCAAACAAGTCCCTCCTACTGCACTTCAAAAGCATTGGGAAAAAAGAAACATCTAAGGAATATGGGGTCATAGGGTTATTTTAAGTTCTAATTATCTTGTAGTGTGGAAGTCAAGTTCTGTTGATTCAACTTTTATTGCACAGTTGCTTTCTATGGATACTTGCAGCCCTACATTCCCAAGACAGGTAGCAAAAACCAATACAGTTACAAATGTGTCAAGAGACTAAAGGAAAGTAATAACCACTTTTTCATCCAATTCTAATTCTGCTACTGAACGTAAGCAAGAGTAGACAGCACAAAGGTTTCTTGGGTGAAACAATGTTCTGCCTTTGTGATCAACTGCCTCTTTTTGCAATGTTTCCTGCAATATAAAGGATTAAGAGTTTCTAAATTAACTCTCTCCCAAATGGGAAATAAACTAGAGCAACATACTCAAATTGTCCCTGGAACTGTTTTTAAATTTAATTTTTTTTCCATTGTATTCCTGTGGCTGAAAGACCTTCAGCACTTTCTCAATATATTTGTTTGTTTGTTTGTTTGTGGGAGGGTTGTTGTTTGTTTGTGGTTTTTCCCCCCCAAAAAATCTCTTCATCAGCCTCAGATATATGGTTAGTGCAAGATCAGACAGTCCTATATCTTTCTTGCTTTCCCGTCATGAAGCTTCTGTTTCACTCGTGGCCATTTTGATTACTGTTGAATTTATTATTTGCAAGTGCCAGAGGATGTGAATGACTAGCTATGCCTCCTTTGCTGTTTGTTGAGTTAGTTTGCTAGCCTTCAAGCTATATAACCTTCACAGTTTGTCTGGAAGAAAAATTTTGGGGATTGGATACAGGATATACGTACAGACCAGGCCTTGACTACCCTTCTTATTGATATTTCTGAATCCTTTAATTCTGTGCTAAAGACAAGTTTTCTCTGTGACAGCACATAAATTCCTAGTGAAGTGATACAATCCCATCATATAATCCTGGGGTCACTAACATCTGGGAATTTATGACAGCAGAAAATTTGGTTGACTAACAACCTCCAGCTAGGAAAGAACTGAGCCTCAAACCTATGCCTTGTTAACCATTTGTTTCACTATTTCTTCATTGAAGAAGATATAGAAGCAACTCGATTTATTTAACCATCTTGCAATCTGATTTTCTCAGAGAAATTATTCTTCTCTGTATAGCACCAAGCTTCTCTTTTCCCTCAAACAATGAGCTTTTTTAACAGTGGTTAAAAAGGTGTTTTGCAAAGTTGGGCTTTTGAAGGGCAAGATATTTCATGAAATATGCCAATTTAATGAAGACTCCAACAGCCCCATGACAGAGCTCCATGTATCTATTTTTGCAAACAGACAGCTCAACCACAATGCTTCTAATAGAGCCAATGGAGGCCATTCTTGACTGCACCCTCTGTTTCAACACACAACATTTAAAATTTTGAAATCAATAGTTGGTTTGGGAGGTGTCCAGATCAGGGACCAATATAACAAGTGGTATGGCCAAGTTTTAATATTTGTATTCTTCTTCAGTTTGTGTGTCCCTCCACTGCTATTCCATAATACATTTTTGAGATTCAAGCATACTCTTTTGAATGCCCCAAGGCATGCAATGTGGATTAATGCTGTAAAACCCCAGACCTACTCCACTCTGGGGGCAGGAGTGCTGCTAGTATTATTTCATACAGTAATAAATTTAAAAAATACCCCCCCTCTTCCCCATTACTTGCGCTCTAGGGGTAATCCACTGGCAAGAGTTAGGTAGCCTGAATGCAGTCAGCCTGTGACCCTGTAGACTCAATGTTATGAAACATAAAGAGACATTTTCTGTCTCTTTATGTTTAAAGATGTTTATATGCATGTAATTAGGCTCAGAGTTTAGGTTCTCAGATAAGAGGCCTGAGGAAGGACATGGCTGCTTTCAGGCTTTTCAACCTTTCCACTAAAGATCTGGAAAACAGTAAAGGCTTTCTGGCCTTCTAACCTCCATGTCTCAAAGGGAATACAGACAAACTGATTTTTTTTTTAAACTGAAATACCTTTTAAAATAGAATATTCTATTATTTACACTATTCAGGAACTTCTCAAATTTTGCCTTACATTCCAAAATTTTTTACCCCCAAAATTTCTTAATTCTATTGAGTTTGTATAGCTTACTGCACAAGTAAGTGTACTAGGACTGGGCATTTTGTCTTTGCATTCTTATTCCTTTATCACTCTTGGTCTTTCCTTTTATGTTCCAACAGATATGTATTTATTTCTATACAACCTGAAATCAGTTTTAAATGGGTAACAACAAGGCATATTTCACTGTGTACTTATAATGCTATTCATTATTCTGCAGTGATCACCTCTATATTTCTATTTATTATGGGTTGTCAATATACTCCTAAGTGCTACCACCCAGAATCCTTGCAGCATGTACCACAGCATCATTTCCATTCCAATGCTCCTCCCCTTTTTCCATTGACTAAAAATGCAAATATTTCCTAATATTTCTTTGAGTCAAAATAATTTATGTGAGACTTCAGCTCTGGTGACTAAAGAAAGTAGTGCAGCTGTTCAAACTTCCACTGTGAATTTTTCAACGCAAGGAGATAAATGTGGGCTCTATCATCTTGCTTGCACATTATGCTGTTGCACTTCTACAGTGTTCATTGTGCAGCCCTTTTCAGCAATTTGTCAGCACAGGCCACTGTGGAGATGGTAGGCAAATGCTCATTTGGAGAACAACGGAGACCATCTGCAAGGTTTTAATCATAGCACATCAGGGAGTAGGAGCACACAACACAAGGGGACAACAAACAAACAAAAATATCAACTGTTCCTGAGTAGTTACTTCTGAGCAGGTGTTGGTAGTAGGTACCAAGCTCTCTGAGATGCAATGATGGGACCTGGCCCTGATGGCTGGGAGGGAACTGGGTGGGAGCAGGCTCCCCCCTGGCTCAGGAATGATCAAGCACAGACCTTGGTCACATCCAACACTGCTTGCCAGCCTTGGTGTAACAGGGCTGTAGCCTGAGGGTAAGCGCCTCACTTTATCCTTAAAAAATGAGAAGGTCATGAAAGAATGAGCATCACAAAGGAAATTTATTGGACTTTTAAAATTCTTCATGTAGTGACAGTGATTCTGTGATTCTATGATTCCTTAACATTTGCCAGCTAAGGTGTTAATGTGGCTCAAAAAGGTAAATTTACCATAGCCCAGGAAACAGAAGAGAAAAGCTTTTTGCTCCCTTAATTCACATGCATGTTAAAAAATTTTCACTTATTCCTTGCATAGAACCTATATAATTTCAAAAATGACCCAGTCTATCCTTCTAGATTCTAGATTCATTCATATCTTCATTCAGATGAGGTTATGACTTCATATGTCTGTTGAACAGGGATAGATGCACCAGTAACTCCAGTTAAATACCTGTGCAAAAAAGGATAACGCAATATGGCACAGGACAGGCTGCAATACCATAACTAGTCAGAGTCACTCAGGAATCCTAATGTGTGCACAACCTTGCATGACTTTTGTAATTTTCAGAGATAAATTTTTCATTGGTTCACTGCAATTATTCAGGGTAAGCACACTTTCTGTAATATTTTTTTAAATTTATCAAGAAAATATGCAGAAATATTGTTTAACACATTACAAAAAACATGAGATTCTCCCAGAACTAATCTGGCAAAATAGTTCTGTATGCTCAATTGTTTTGAGCATAATTTTGACTGGAGAAACAGATACTCTTATCTGCAGGATTTAAAATATACCTTGATGACCTGACATTTCTCACACTTGAAGAACCTTTTTTTTCCCCTCTTTATTTCTCTCTTATCTCCCATAACTTGAAGTACAATCTTTATTACTGAACTGGTATTTTGAATGTACCACTGGCATCAGCAAAATTTTAAATTTCCTCATCTTCAGCTGTTGAGCTTTAGCCAGTTTGTTTGCCCAAATGCTGCATAGCAGAATTATGAGTCAGTAACCAATGATCTCTAAATAGGAATCCAGTGGGAGGCAGACACTAGTTCCTTTTGATATTTCAAAGGCATTGCTGACTAGAACTGATCAAATTTTTTTCCAATGTACTTATTACTCAGCATCCATATCACTCTAGTTTTCAGCAGTGTGCATGCTTATTAAATTTTTGTCACTCTTTAGTCATCTCATTTATAGAATAGTCAATCAATAACTCTTCCAGTGATTAATGATCACAATTCTTTGTGAGCTACTTTTAAAAGTAACATTCCTGTATGTTCAGTGACTGTTAGAGTGTCCTGTTAGACTGTTTATACAACTTCCTATCTTTGATTACTTCATTTGAAAGAAAGCCCCAAAATGTCAAGAACAGATGTTTAGCAGAGCTTTCAGAAGTCCCTATTAATATACATCTAATGCATATAGTAAGCTTCTAAACCAGAACCAGGGGGGTCACTATAGAACAGAAGTCCTAGCTGCTGAGAGCCTGAAACCACAGCTTGTGGGAATCACTGTAGGAGAGTGTAGAGTGAATTGTGACTGGTGGATTCACTGCACCTACAGTTTGCTGCACTAAGTACCAGGGAGGAAGAACCAAGTCTGTATCTGGTAAAATGTACTTCCAAGCACACAGTGACATAGACATAGCTTTGAATTACTTAGGGAAAACACACATGCACACTCCTCCAGGATCTGGCATTTTTAAGAGTCCAGAGAAAAAGAAGATTTGTTTAGTCTTACAGACTCAGTTTTGTGTTTCCCTTGCACATCTCACAACAAAAATTAGAAAGTCAGATGAAACATGAAAGAAGGAAAGAATTTTGGCAAGCTGACCCCTTTGATCATGAAAGAAAAAGGGGCAAGAACACATTCAATTGCTCTCACTGACAAGAGGGTTAAATGCCCAGCCAGAACAAGCAAGGGCAAAACCTGCTGCTGGACCTGAGGAATCATCTGCCAATATATTGATTCCTGAGGGGACTGCAGAGCAGGAGGGAGAAAGCAACTAACTGTGACAAGACCTATCACCTTGCATTTCTAGATTCACACCTGGAAAAGGATTTGGAAACGATTCACCTGGTGTGTACAGATAAGCAGTTTGTCCTTAGGAGAAAAGAAAATGCAACTATGTCTAGAATAAGGTACAGAACTAAGTCTGGGGTTTTTTTCCTGCTGAAGATAGCAATCTGGGTCTTCATTTTAAATCATTAAAATAGTTCAGTAAAGTTATTAGTACCATTTACTGGATTAAAGGAATCTTAAAGATACTTATACCATTTTTAAGGATGCTTTGGTTATAAACTCAAATAGAAAAATGCAGCTCCTCTGCCCTTGCAACCAGATGCACAGATCACCTCCCTAAAAATATTAACTGTATTGATGTGTGTGCTCAACTAACTTCATATAATGTTCCAAATGCTCTGATACTTAAAATAGTGTAAATTCTTCTGGCGTTATCAAAAGAAACTGCCAGGCACTACAGAGCTAATTTCAGAAAGCAAGAAAACTTGGAAAGTGGTGGATATATCCAGACCTGGAGCTGGACAAACCTGGTTTGTCCTGGTTTGCTGAATTTAGATGAGGGGTACTCATCTAAATTCAGCAATGATGAATAACCCAAGACACTGATTATTTATTGAAAACCACCACCCCCCCTTCCCCTCCCCCCACCTTCCCCTTCAATCAGATAAAACCACTGACCTCAGGAACCAAAGCAGGGAAAGGCTGGACACCATCCCAGGAAAGAACAGAAACCAAAAAGTATGCACATAAAAAGTGTAACCATATTACTCTTATTGAGACTTTTCCTGTATGTAAGCATTCTAACTGCAGAATTATTTCCTTTACAGTAACTAATAGAAAATTAGATCCAGACCAATAATGATCAGAATTGGATTAGAATTTTAAGACTTCAATTATAGTGACATTACATTCTTGGCTTAATATGTGTGCATATAAATATATATAAATATATATATATAAGATGTGCTTCCTTTTCACTCATAATCAAGACATTGACTGCAACACTGTAAGATTAGGATTGAATTTGGAGAGTTTTGCAGGAACATAAACTCTTAGACTCTAAAGAGGATTTTTCGAAGGAAAGTACCTTTTTTAAGAGAAACATCTAAGTTCTTTCCTGTTAACATGAAATATGGGCACCCTACTAAGGCTAGCAATTTTTAACCCTGTGGGTGGTGGGTCTGTGACTCAGATCTTTTATTCCATGCACTCTTCAGGAGCGTGCAGAAATACTGTCTCCAGCTACTACAAGGTCTTATAAAATATGCAAATGTAAATGGTGCCATGTCATTTCATCTCATATGTACTAACAAAAGGAATCCTGAAACTCTTGTTTTGACAAATATTACAGAAGATCATTATTTCTTACCACACCAAGAAGCAACAGCAAAACTGGAGGATGGGGATTTGATCAGATTGACATTATATGCAGGAGGCCAAAACCATTTCTTTTCAGGCTGAGGGAGGACATCTTCACCTAGTGATAAGGAATTAGAAGACATGAAGACTTTTATTACTTTGAATGTGCTTTGTTTTGTAACTTCAGGCAGATAATTTCACCCCCTTGATACTCTGTTCCTCTCTTAGTTACTTAAATGTTTTGTTGACTGCAATTATAGTTTTTTAAGGCCATGATTGTCTCTCATTATTTGTATTTGATGCTAGTAAAGTATAAAGTTAATAAATTCTTAATCTGGATTGAGGTATCTTGTTGTGGCTATGTTACACAATAACAACAAAGATTCTGTGAAGAGGGGAAAAGGTTTTCAATGAATAAGAGAAAGATAATTTTCTTTTTTTGCTAAGGAAGAATAAATTATCAGAAACATATAGGAAGCTTTAGTTAATATTTAATATCTCTGCAGGCAAAATTATCAGCTCAAATACACATAATGCATTTAAGCTGCTGCTCTGTGGTGATGCTGATAATCTGTAACTATTATATCTTCAGATAGAGAAGAGCAGTTTCAGATCAAGTTTAACACAGCTTTACCTAGTGACACTGAACAAGTGCTGGATTGCTTTCTCTGCTGTGTCACTTGTAATGAGTGACTTTAATATCTATGCTAATAAAACTTGCTGCATCTCCTGTGTAAGCTTGACACAGGCCCCAGTGGCAAAGAAGGTACAGGTATCTAAATTAAACTGAATATGTCTTGATTGAAAATGAAGGAAATTATATTAACCAATTGCCTATGGGTACATGCTACATGCTACCCTGTGCTGAGTTTGCTGGTATGAGGGTCTGGCATACTGATGCATGTCAAGCTTTGACAAAGCAGATAAGGAGCATCTCTGTCACTGAGAGGAGACAGACTGGCACTCCATCTTAGCAGTTCACTAAAATCTTTCTTTAGCTACTAGCAATTTGCTTTGCTGCAGACTTTTTGCCTGACATGTCTTGGGATGGGGCTCGTCCTATCGTTTTCTATAAGCAGCACTAAAGTTCATGACAGATATAATCCTCAGATAGCATATGAAATTTATTCCAGCCACAGGCAGAGTACAGTATGGAAGGGGCTTAGAGGTGGCTCGAGTTAGGCAAACCCAGGTTTTACTAAATCAGAAGGCTTTATTTACATGTAGAGAAGTAATTAGGTTATAATACTGTAAGAATTCTATACCAGTGTCTTATAACTTCATAGTGTCATAATTGGGTTTTTTGAGAGTGCCCAGAAGCCTTTGTTGCACAGTAGGATAAAAGCATTGTTTTAGTTCTAAAATACAGCATAATAAGGTCAGCATATGCAGGTAGCCCAGGAGACAAGACACAGAGAAGGACAAATACTCTAATTCTCTTTTCCAGCCATGGAATTCATCCTCTGCCTAATATTTTTCCTGCCATAATTTCTGCATTTGTAAAGAACTGAATTTATTTTCCCAATACAGTCTTACAAAACCATAGGAAAAAGTAATGATGGAAAGGATTGGGCCACATATTATATCCCAAACTTTTCACAAGTTGAAGCTCTGACCTCAACAGACTGAAGCAGTTCAAATGGAAGTATCAGGCTGTGTAAACCTATTTTTTACTCTATCTTCTTCAGGCTGTCTTCACTTAAGTGGGATTATTTGAGCTTAAAGTTAGTATGGGAATTACACCTAGGAAGGGCAGTGATATGGAATGCTGCTGCATTGTAGGGCAGAGCAGTGCCAAGATGGGTGAGAAGGATAGAAAAGACAGACATCAGAACCTACTTCAAACAGAAATAGCAAAAGGTTCTCAGGCAAAGCAAATCTAGTACACATTCATACTCTTATCAGTAGTTTAAAGAAAATTAGTATCTTCACTATGGCATAGAAAGAAATATTGATTTCTAGCTCCTTTTTTATGGTTATTCAGTCATAAACTTTAGAAAGAATGAGAAGTCTTGCTCACTTATATAGAAAAAGTGGTGATGCATTGCATTCTTATGGAACATCTTTAGTCCTCTGCTACCTTTATCCTGTCTCTTGTGGTGTAACTTCCACAACCCACAGCATATTCATTTTCTTTAGGAACATTGCTGCATTACAAAAAAGTAATAGGAAAAGAGTAAGGGAAGATTTATTTTTATTAGTTACCAAGGGATTGTTCTTGAGACATTCTGATCCCTCAAAGCAGGACATTTTAGTGTTTTTTATAATATAGTATGTAGTTTAATTTTTCTAGATTGAAATCTATAAACTACTATAATTGCCAAAAACAATTAATCATGGAATATTTCCAAAAAACTTGGCTAGATTTGAATTCAGATACTAATGTTATAAAACCTCATAAAAAACCTTACCAGGAAGGAGAAAGTCATAGTAAATGAATTAAGTTGAAAGTATAGGACAAAAAGAACATAAAGATTTCTGGAATGATCAGGGTAATGTAATATGTCCTCATGAAGAAACCAACATCCAATGCAAATTGTAAATACACACTTAATAGATGACTTATCATAGGCACATTCTTTATTAAACCTCCAACTTATGACTTTGGTTATTTCTAACAAATTATTGTTAAGACTTGCTTCTGAACAGGTGAAAGCCATCTTTTGAATACTTTGAAATGTTATAAGTTGACATAAACAATTTGCAGTGTAAAATGATAAAGATATGATTCGGCATCAGAATAGATTTTTAAATGAGAATCAAGTTTAGAGATTATCTTTGTCCTGTGTTTATCTCTGTGTATTTTTGTCAGAACAAGAACTTTCAATTTTTTACTCTGTGTTGCAAAAAGTGATTGCAATTCTTTTCACATTTATTCAATTTCCCTATTTTCCAGGCTTCCTGAACTTTGTATTACCCTGCTCACTTACACAGAATCCCAGAATCACTGAGGTTGAAAAAGACCTCCAAAGTCATCAAGTCCAACCTGTGACTGATCCTCACCTTGTTAACCAGACAAGAGCACTGAGTGCCATGTCCAGCCCTTCCTTGGACACCTCTGGGTATGGGAATTCTACTACTTTCTTGTGCAGCCTTTTCCAGTTCCTGACAACCCTTTCCATGATGAAATTCCTCCTGATGTCCAACCTAACACAAAGCAGAGAGGCACCCCCAGCCAGATTTCAATGCAATTTTTTCTGAAGAAGCCTTCTAAAAAGTTTGCTTTTCAGTAGATACTAGGTCTGCAACCAAATGGAGGCCCATGGGGTTTTTTTTAGACCAAGTGCTCATTTGAATTAGGATGTCTGCCAGGATATTTGCATAGGGTTAAACTGGCAATTAATGCAAGGAGGGTTCAGAGATTTAAAGAGTCTGAGCTCTGGCAATAGTCTGTGTCTTCTTGCTGAGTTTACTCATTTCTCACTGACTGAAACTCCTCATTATTTCACTTAGAATAAGGTTGTATCCATGGGTTATCTTACCCCATGATAATTTAGTCCAAACTAAATTATTCGGTTCTCAGTCAGTCTTATTTGACATATATAAACAAGATATATATAAACAAGAATCTTCAGACACAATTCAGACCACAAATTACATGATATTGAGGCCAAATTAATAACTAGATTAAAAACTTGATATTCTTCATCAAAATCTGATTAATTTTTATTTATATTTTTCTTAACATTAGGAACAGAGCACTTCTCCAAAGTAGTCTGAATTTATCTTCTCATGTTGTTATAGTCTGAACACACTAACTCGTAAACAGGTTTATAAGCACGTTCTTTAATTCATTAAATTACATTAGGCCAGAAATCCCTGGGGTCAGAGTAAGGAAACTGAGCAGAGAGATCTGCCTAGCTGAAAAGCAGTGAAAGCAGGCACACTTGTATAATGCCTGTTTCTGTAATAAATTTTTCTTCTAAACTCTGTGGCTTACGTAGTGAAAATTCTTGGTTAAGGACATGGGGGAAATGAATAGAGTTAGTACAAACTCAGGGGGATATTCTCTTTAATAAAACACATAGTAGAACATCAGTATTTCTCGTACCTCGTCTCTCTTCCTTTGAGTACTTAGAGGTATTAACAACTATCCAGCCCATCATATTTACAATAGTACACTTTGCTGCAGTGATTGAATTTTTTCAATTTTCCTGTCTTTGTAATATATTTCAGGTTGCACTTGTGTCTGTTTCACACTGAAAATAGCACATTTATCACATGCAGCATCACAATGGAAAACAAGAGTACAGATTAAATTCTGGGAAGATACCAAACACAGGTCAGGAGTACTGACAAAATAGGAGAGCCAGATTTAATATTCTCTAGTGATTTACAAGTGTTTACAGAGCTTACCCAGTTTCCTGGCCCCATGTAGTCAGCTGCTGTCATGATCAAAAGGACTTATTGGAACACAGTAGAACATGCTGGATGGATATTTGCTTTTCAGCATAGAAGAGGGACACCTGTTTGGAAGGGACTCTGACAACCGGATGCAGGACGTGGTTCCAACAAATTGTTCTTGACAGCTTAACTGTACTTCACTTCAGTAATAAAGAAAGATGGTCAATACTATCTGAAAAGCTCTTGACATTAAAGTCATTCATAGATGAGGTTTTGATTCTCTTCTTGTTTCTGTGGATCATTTAACACTGTAAGATAGTGATTTCAGAAATAATTGTCTGATGTATCTTGTGAAACCTTTTCTATTTTTTTTCCTCTTGATGGAAAATTGAGTTGTAGTATTTTTAGCCCTGTTTTCTATTAAAACATAACCACATAAAAATAAAATTAGTTTAAAATATAAAAGATATAATCCAAAGAGTACGGTAACTCCAAAATGTGGGGATTAAACAAGATAAATGGTGTAAATTAAAGTAGGTTGAGTAACAGGTGTTTCAAAGACTTTTGGTGTTGCCAGCAGTCTCAGCAGAGTATGTCAACAGAGAGACTGACAGCAAAGCTATATCAGATATGGTTTTAATTTCCCTTTTTAAAGGAGAAGTGTTTTTTCCATTTCACTGCCAAGAGATGCAAAATATCCCTCCTGTAAATACAGGTTGTTTAGAGTAGTTATTACCTATGTTCCTGCTGAATAACTGCATTAGGATGTTTGTGTGTTTGCTTCTTTTGGGTTGTTATACACCTGGAATTTTACTTTTTGTAGTTGCAGCCATAGTATTATCTCATGATTGTGCCTGTGTTGCCTTTAATTGAGTTGGGATCTGGAGCCAGCCTTGTGTGATGTATCATGAACAAGGTGCATTTAGTTTTTGTCCTGGCCTTGCATCAACCTTTCTGTTCCTCATTCTGTGCTTCCATAAAAACATAGGAATTGTACCCATCTGTGTTGTACTGGATGACAGCAAATGTAATCTTGAGAATCATAATACATCTCTTAGAGCTGATCTATCATTCACATACAACTCTTTTAAGTTACTAATTTCTGGTAGTCCAGGGACAAACCTTTTTCATGGGCTTTCTGTAGTTTATTAACACTGTTGGGAGAATGCTTTTCTACAGCATAAGTTCCTGGAAAATGTTTTAATATCATAGGCATCTGTTCATCCGAATTTTTTTTTCATATTTTGTCCTTCTGTGAAATGGTGCAAGGGAAATTGCTACAGGAACTTCTGGGATTCTGTGTTATTTTCACATCAGACCTTTGTCATTCTGTGGCCTTGCACTGCAGACTTCTCAGTATGAAGGGCATCAGGCTGTCAGGAATGTTCGCTAAGGAACAGTGATCTGCTCCAGCTTGCACTTGATGTTCAAGCAAGATGTACAGTGTATACTCATGAGACTTCTGTACCTGTGGCAAATACTACTTTTTTTTCTCTCAGTTTAATTTCATTTTACTACTATCATTGATATTGAGGCCAACTGGCCTCTGTCCTGCAACACCTCTTGTGTTGCTTTATTGTCATCTGATTTTAAAGTGACAGTTCCTGTCAACAGTTCTGTTGAAGAGGAACCAAATTGATGCTACACTTTTTCCTTCTTCTGGTTTTTCAACTCTTCAGCATCATCTAATTTGTCTAATCTCAGTACTGATCTTGATTAAATCACATCTGTCATGCATATTATTTCTTTTTTTGAGAAAAGGATTTAAATTTTTTGCATGTTTCACTTCCTTCAGGTCAAATCTGATGCCTCCTGGTTTTAGTAGGTGACCAGTGGGACTAGCTCAACACAAACTCCCAGCCTGCTATGAGTCAGTCTCTGTCTCTGCTGCTGGTGGATAGTACAATCAGATTTCTATCATCCTTGCTGTTCAATGCAAAAAGACCCTACCAACAGTTTCAACGCCTGTTAATTAAAACTATAGTACTTACTCCTGATTTTTTTTACTATCTCTCGTGCATAAGCTATGCAGAGGACATTCAAGAAAGCAATCATTTTCCCATTGAGACTACGAGCTGCACTAATCACATGAGGCACCCAGGACAAGAATACCTTGCCTGCCAAAATGTAAAGTGGGTACTCTACACCAGCCTGCATCTCATCAGTTGATATGTGTGGTCCGCAGGAGTTGTTTCCTAACTTCTCAGTCCTGTCACATGTGCTGTTTTGGATACGGTCTTTAAGTACAATCTTTGCAGTATACTCACTGCTGTCTGTCTATTTGCAAACCCACCCTTTTTGCAATGTTTTGGTGGAAGGCATCTTACACCTTCAAGGAAATCAGGAATTTCTAGATCCTCTCTTTTGGGAGATATATTTTTGTGGATCTGTGACAGTGTCTGTTTACTTCTCCTATTGGAAACCATTTTTATTAAGTCTAAATCAATTTAAATTGAAAAAAAATTAGGATAAACAATCTCTGTCTCTGTGGATATCACATATAGCGACAGTCTACTGTTCCCACTAGTATTTATTACATTTTGCAAAGAATATAGAGATTATTTCCCACTTCATTAGGGGATTGGGATGAAAAAACACTGCTGGGAGAAGGGTTGGGAAACCTTTTAAAAGCATAGTTTTTATCCATTTATTTTGCATAGGGTCCACTCCAACACTAACTAAGCACCAAAAAAATAAAAAAAGGAAGGAAAAAAGACTGGTGGGGGTGTTTTTATATTAGATTTTTTTTTTAATAGTTTCTTAAATCATATGGTGACGTACAAACTGGCTCACTCCTATGCTTCCAGTGGAAAAAATAGAGATGGTATTTTAAAACAATCAGTGAGTAAAGGAACTATTTCTATTAAACCTTCCTCTAAAGTAATTTTTCTGTGGACTAAGAGCTAGACTGCCTTTAGCAGAAAGCTTTATTTGTTACCGCAACAACATCTCTTGCTCTATACAGTTTCAACAGAGCTTCTCTTCTATATTTTTTTATAGAACATAATACTCTATGTCAGAGAAAACACCCCTCTTGGTACCTATGATCAGAAATTTCTATTTACTGTAATTTTTTTTCAATGGACTTCTCAATATTCTGTTTTATATATGGTCGTGTATTCAAACCTGTGAGAAGAAACAAGGATTGTGTGTGTTTATTTTTCTACATATACGTGAAAAAATGATGTTCAATCTCCACGTAAAAATGTCAGTAATGTTTTCCCTAATAGAACACAGATATTTTCAAGCATTTGCTTTGAACTTTTAAATGCTGAGTATGTTATATGAGCATACATACCAGTTATTTTTTCTCGGTGAACCAAAGCATTCAACAAAATCCCTAACTCACTTTCATGCGCTCAAGTGACTGCAAAAATGAAACAAAAGAAAAAAAAATCTTTTTTTTCAGACCATAAAATTATAACAAAACTAATAAGTATGAGATTACAGAGACTATAAGAACATAATTCTCAGGAGAAATATTTTGGATTTTCTTGTGTAATATTATGAAGCTAAAAAAGTAAGAGATCAAGTGAGAAATAGCTGTGCAAAGCAATTGAAAACCTAATGGCCATTCTATATGTCTTGTAGGGATGGAAATGAAAGAAAGAATAAGAATTTAAAACTGCAGTTGTGATACTGAATGTACCAATGCTAATTCTGGAGAGAGGTTTTCTGATATATTTGGGCATTTTTACTCCCTTGGATTTTACATTTCCTTAAGGAATTTCCTTGTGTTGTTTCCACAGCATGGCTGTGGATCAGTTTAAGGTGACCTAAAGAAAGTAGAAACTGCCCTTTGTTGTTTCTCTTATACCAGGGAACTGAGTAGCCAGCAAATTACAATAATGTTTCCTTATTTTCCTGAAGTGAATTTTCCTGCAGTGTCTGTATGGTTTTGATTTTGCTCCATTTCCTTCATTATATCACATTGCATTCATGCATTTAAACAACATCCTGCAGAAGACTTTTTTTCAGGTGATTAGAAACTGTTGGCTTTCCTCAGAGGCAGCACAACTGACATATTCTGTATTAGACCATTCAATGACAGAAAAAGATAGCATGTTCTGCATCTATAAAGACCTTGTTTTGCAAAGACTATTTTAGGCATGTTGAGTTTAAATATTTACAGCTGGGAACAACAATAAGTAGGGAAATACTCAATGCAAAAACACTCTATGTTGTGTCATATTTTCATTACAGAATCCTTAACTGGTTTTCATATGTGCAAAGCATATTTTTTCTACTGAATCAGGTGCTCAAGCAGGAAAATTGTACATAGTAGATTTCTGTGTGCAATGTTTTTTGCTTCAGTATGTTTGGTGCAGGAATTCCCATTTTTAATGCAAGATATTTAAGTCTCAAATAAATTTTACAGCCTAATGCAGTCTAAAATATGGTAGGGTCACACCAATGCATTCTTTAATTATTACTTCTTGAACTTTTTTCTTCCAAAGAAAACAAATAATTTCATTTCTTGGTATCATTAACAGCTTCAAAATGACCCCTCATATACATAGAATAGTTTTGCTCAACTGGAAATTTTGAATTGTTAAAATTAACAGCAACTTAACAGAACAAACAAATTAATTTTCCCCTTTCTTAAAGCTATTTTTTAGTATAAAATTCAGATTTAACAAGATAATGATCTCAACATTTCTTGACCTTTTATCTCTTTCTGTTAAATATCAGCAGTGAAGTCCATGCCCTAGCAGCAGGTGTCTCCTTTCAATGACCATTCAAATGGTAGCCTAAATGAAGTATTTATCTGTCAAAATACTTTCTATAGTTATAGTCAGTTTTCTGAAAAAAAAAGTACTAGTAAAATATATAATAGCTGAACATGGAATTTTTTTCCCCATTTTGAAAAGCATTTAATTTTATTTGGTACATGACTGCATTGAATACTGTCTTTACATAATAGTGGTGAGGAGCAAAGACTAGGATTTTTTTTCCTTTTTGTTAGTGATAGTGTCACAAACTGAAATTCTGAGAGACAATAATCAGAGACACTATAAAATTCTTTACTGAACTTATCTGCTTCACTGGGCCTGATTCAAAATCTCTGAGCAATATTGTTAGTTGTGTACAGCAACACCCAGGAATAATAAAACAAATCCTTAAAATTATTCCTGTACTGAATGTCTATAATAAAGGTATTCTATTTTCATACTGGAATGTAAATGCTCTGGAAAGTAGCCAGAATTGTTACCAGATTCAAGAGTTAATTACAGTTGGGTTTATAGTATGGTTTTTAAAAGGTAAAATAACATAGATTTATGTTTTTCATCAGTTATGTTGGTGGTTTTTACACCAGATGGAAATTAAACTCCAAATAAGCCACTTCTCTTCCCCTACCCCTTCCCATAAGGGGAAAGGTCCAAAAGCATAGACTATGGGTTGAAATAATTATTTATTAAGAGCACAGAGTAATGGAAGAAGAAATGCACAGTAATAATATTAATAACCAAAGTGTAAAAAAAATGAAGGTGTTTTACCCGCAGAAAGTTTTTCACCATCTCAGCTTGAATAATTAAAAAATTAGAAAAATTCTCATGTCTTTCAGGTAGTAAGAAGCTTCCCTTAATTTTGATAATTCATTGCAACTTACATTTATAATGCAGATTTTAGTTTTTTATCCACTCATCTCTCAAGTAATGAACAATTTCATTTTGGAAAACGCTCACAAGAGCACACTGGCTGTTTTTATATTGACACAGTTTTGCTTTCAGTTTTTATTTTTGAGATATGCCTCTCCTGAATATAGTTTCAAAAACAGTATAGCAAATCACATCAAGAATGAGCTAATTCATATGCAGCATACAGTTGACTTGGTTCATACAAGGAGTTGACTTGATTCACTCTTTGTCCAGTCACAAAGCATTTTCATAAAGATTTGTGGCTTGCATTCTCAGCTTCCTACTCAGTATATGTTTCAGGCTTTTCTTTTGGGTTTCCATAAGCTCTGTTTTTAAGTCTCTTATGCACCAGTTTGCATGAGCACTTTACTGCCTCACTGTCCATGATTATATTTATTTTGTGAACAAGATAAAAATGGGCCATAAACCTTCCATTGCTCTAGTTAACATAGAGCATCTGCTCTAGTAATAAACGCCTGGTTGGGTAACTTTGACATCTGTGAATCTCTCAGTTGATAGACTTGCCCTTACTGAGTATGCCAGGAGTGATGATGAAAATATTATTAGACCTATTTCACACACTTTTTTTTGTAGTCCTTTATACCTTTGCCAAAGTTGAAGTCTGCCTGTGTAGCTTCAACACACTTTTTTCCTTATTTTTACAGCTCTAAATTTAACTTTGTAGCACATACCAAAACCCACTGCATACCTCCAATGCTTTCATGAAAAGCTGTAAAGAATACATTTGCTAGTGATATGTAGCTTTCAAGGAACTGGAATACAAGGAAGCTTTGACAGGGAGCTGAACAGCATCTCTCTTTAATTATGTATTATGCTCCTGATAAACCTGAGTGCCAAAAAGTTTGTGGCACCATACTGACAAGTATCACTTGAAGGACTACATGTCTTTAATGAAAAAAAGCAGAGTGGAAGCTCATGAATTTCAGTCAAAACTATGTCACAGGATTTAGGGACTGTTTCAGATAATCATGATTTTTGTCCAGAAAATATGCAGAAAAGAAACAAACAGTGTAAGTAATAAAGCCTTATCCCCTGTCAGAACTCTTTGTTTGTTTTGATAATATCACCTCTCATTTCTCAACAAACATTTGCAAACCAGTCTGAAAAGATTAATAGAGGACAAGCTATATTACAGCTGTCACATCTGGGAATTTTAATTTTTCCCTAAGACAAAGCTCTTCATCTAATTTTGAATCAGTGAAGTGTGCAGATATGTAATCTTTGATTACAGCTATAATTGAAATGTGTGTATGTGTACATGTGTTTTTGAGTGAGTGTGTGAGAGAGTTATGTATGTTCCCACCTATACCTGTCTTCATAAGTTTATGTAGAAACATACAATGCCAACTTCCACATTGAACCAAATCAGTACACAATATTTTGGTTTGCGATCTCCAGGTAAAATGCTCATTCTCTGCAACTAATTTTTAATAATATTTTTCATCCTCTGGTTAGTTTCCCTTTGAATTTTTTACCTTAAGGCAGAGGATTCACCTCTCAGACTGATATGCTCTAAGCATAATGCCAATGTAATCTTCTTTAATTCCGTGAGAATTAAAGTCCTTGTTCTACAATTAATTCAAGTTTTGCATGATCTTGCTGCTTGTCTTACAAGTTAAAGTCCAAGCATTTGCAAATAGGATACCAATGAAATGTAAAATGCAATCTGGTTTTTGTGAGTATCATCCCATTGTAGGTTTTTTACTCTGTTTTATCAAGCTGACTATTGTGATGACAGAGAGCAGATATGAAAATTTAGTGGATTTTGACAAGTTTAGATAGCCAGCTTATTTTAATTCTTCCATTAGATGGCTTATCTCAGGGAAGAATAATCCACCAGCTACTTTTTTAAAGGAAATGATGTGAAATGCAGGGAAAGGTTGTGATGGAACAAACACCTCTGGGAGTGAAGCCAACATTTCTGACTTTGAAGTTGTATATATCAACATGTCCTAAGAGGAATTTAAAAGCAGCTGGGTTGTGGGGGCAGTGCCTCTCTTTTTCATTTATCATTCCGGAAGCTCCCTACTTGAGGCTTTCATACCTTGGGTTCTAAATACAAAACTGTTATGTGAAAGGTCCTCTGACACTCTTTTAAGAAATTATCCTCCCAAATTTGTGGGCAGAGTTCAATTAAGTATGTTCAAGGAAGATGCTGAAGGATAGATTGCACATTTTAATGGACTTGCTTTTGAAGATGAATATCAAAATAGGCATTCACTGTGTCTATTATTCAAAAGTTGCCTAAAAGTTAAATTTTTGAGGTATCTAATTGTCTGACAAACTGCTACTGAAAGCTACTGAAGTCAGTACAGAAAAACAGACCATGCAGAGTTGTACCCCCTCTCAGCCACAAGGAATTCTACAAGCAAAACCACAGAGTCACCCAATGGAAATAGGGGTTTTTTTCTCCATAACTCAAGACAACTGAAGCAGACTAGACAACACTGAATTTTTAGAGTAGACAAGATTAATTTCATCCATCCAGTAGTCATGTATACCATGTAAGGATTTTTTTTTCTAAGGTTTTAATCACAGCAAGATTTTAATGTTGTCTCTCTGACTTTTCCTGAGAAACACACACATACACTTTTAAACTGATAAGTATTTGCCATCATCTGTAACATGAAAATATATCCAAATCCAAGCAAACAAACCCACCCCACCTAAATTATTATCATAAGTTCCAATAATTTAATGGCAGTAAATAAAAATACCAGATTCAATTAAAGTGAGAAATGAAGATTGCCTGGAACCAAGCAGTCAAAAAAAAAAAAAAAAAAAAGAAGAAATAAGGAAATTGTTTACTGATTTCATGCACAAACACTGTCACACAGACTCACATATTGTTTTACTCAAAGGAAGTAAATGCCAATATACTAACTTTAATTATTCTACATGGAAGGTTTTATTTTTTGTTTGTTTTTATTTTGCACACTAGCCTAATATATTTCATGTAATGTAAAAAATCATACACAATGTAGCAGTTAGAATGGAAGTATTATTACACAATAAATGCATTTTTGCAAGTCATTTAAGAAAAGTAAATTTTTAGGAGAGACAATTGCTTATCATATAGTCAGCTGACAGAGTTCACACTTATGAATTATCCCTTTAATTAAAGGTATTAATTCACCCATAAAAGAGCTTTCACATTCATTTACTATCAGGACTTCCAAAGCAATATTATCAATATAATTTTAAACTCTGTTAAAATGTTTCAGTTTAGCCTTTTCATGCATCAGTAAATGTGCCAATATTATATTATGCATAGTATACAATAGATGGTGTTAATTGATTAGCTCAAATGCACATATTCCTATACTTTGATCTATGCTGATTAAGGATCATCGTAATCACACAAAAATTAAATATTACAAACAGTGAGTTTCATTCTAAAAGACAGATTGATAGGGAAAAACTTACTTCCTGGAGTTATAGCAGCCTAGTAGCAGCTGAATTTTAAGCATTAACATCAGAATTCTATTTTCATGTTTATTTGTACTATCTACAGAGAGCTAGAAACAACCAACCAAAAAAAATATAGCTAAATCTAAAGAGCTAAGAAGAAAGAAATCACTGCAATCTAAACGTCAAATTATTCTGCAAGATGTGATCAGTGATACAGAATTGAAATTCTCTTGAATTGTTGAGAATTTGTACATATCACACTAAAGTATATTTGGGATTTCTCCCTTATTTTATATAGCTGATTTCTCCTATTTAAGAGACTCTTAGTTCTAAACAATCTCATTCTCACAAGTGTCAGAAGAAAGTTAACTACAGATTGACATACAGTAGGAGGAATGCATTATGTATTCATTTTTCAGCACACAATTAGTCAGAAATACAACTGTAGGCTAGAACCTACAGCTAAGGCTGCCTTACCAATGCCTTTATATTGCAGAAAGGTATGCTGAAAATCTTAAATAAATGAAGAGTACTATACAACAAAATTCAAATAGAAGCGTCAATACAGGAGTGATTAAATAAGCTTAAACCAGCAGCATTTTTTTTGGGATCCTATATCGTGACAAGTTCAAGGAAAGTTTAAATTAATTAAGCATGTTGATTTGATGAATCTCACTGAAAGTGTGTACTACTGAGAGGTACTCAGACTGTCTGAATCAGAAAGGGGAAAGGAGAAAAATTTTTAAAAAATTGAAAGAACATGAAGATTTAAAAGTATGAGACAAAAGGTGAAGCCCTTTTTGTCAGCATGTATTATTATATTTATAAAGATAGTGATGGTCAGAGAAACCTCTATAGGCTTCATCCCTGTCCTGTTTTAATGACTGATTCGTGCATTTTATGATAGTTCCATTTATTGTTTTCATGTGGAAGGAAATTATTAAAAAAATCCCCAGAAGATAAGTAAAAGAAAAACAAAAACACAAAGCATCACAAAATGTATAAATGTTCTGCCAATAAATTAGAATTAAGGTATTTTTCAGCAGGTACATTAGGTGCCTTTTGCAAATAACAGTTTGAAAAGAATTTGAGCATGAGAATTGCATGAATATGTCTTGATAATAGTTTAGATTCTGTCTGTTTCTAGCTGCTTTTACTTTGGCCCTACACACAACACTGAGCTAAAATACATCCTGAAATACTTCAGGGCACCATGAAATCGTAATCTACTTAACCAGGACCTATGTGGAACAAAAACAGAATGCTACTTTTCAAACTGGTCTTCTCACATCTTTTTTCCTTGAAGTTGATTTTATTTGCATTATTTAATAAATTCATGTCTTACCTTTTTCCAATTTTCATTGTGGCACAGACCAAAAAAAGTCAGTAACTGCCAGATGTAAACCCAGCAGACACTGTGGGTAGTGTGAGTGTGCCATGTTAGCATTTGACCATTATTCATACAAAGCCAAGCAGGGGGGTACAAGTCAATTCTTGCTACATTTCATAGCCTATATCTGGGGATAATGGCCTCTGCTCCAAACAATATTTCCAATTGGACTAGGCTCCTACAGGTGGCATTAAAGTGAATGAGGATTATTTTGGGATATAACCATATTGACCAAATAATTATCTTGTGGAAACAGTGGATAATTACAGCAACTTTCCTTCTTAAATAACTAATTCAGCATTTGAAACATGGGCGTCCTTCAGTGTCTTGCCACAAATGGCCCCCAAGCTCTCTGCAAGTCTTTTTCATGGAACCACTTCTGCTTTTACATACGAAAAGCAAAATATGAAAAGTGTAAATTACATTGTCATTTTCCTACTGTTTTGCTACATTTTGAATGAATTTTCTTTTAAAATTGCTTACTAATTTTATACCAAAATTGCCTTTTCAATTGCATCTTCTTAAATTTGTTTTCTGGAGTCAGATTACTGAATCATAGAATCATTAAGGTTGGAAAAGACCTTTAAGATCATGAAGTCCAACTGTTGGCCAGGACCAAAGCTATGGGAGAAATTCTACAAATTTATTATTCAATTTTTAGCCTCATTAAGATGAGGCTTATCTAAACTAACAACTCAGGTTTCACAATTAATCTTTTCAAAGCTCCATATCTAAATATTTTGCTCATTCATTTTCATTGCCAAACTGAAAAACCAATGCATTTTTCTACTTACTGAAGTTAACAAGAACTGAAAATCTCTGATTCATCTGAAATGCAGGCTTCTGAAATTCTGAAATATAGTTTTAGGATCCTAAAGTTACCTTTGAAGTTAAAGTAACTTTTCCTATATTGATAGAGGCTCTACAAGAAGATGTACAACTTGAAAGTACAAATAAATTGGTTTTCTTTTTGGCTAATATACACAAGAAAAGAAAGCAACTAGAGCTGATCAACTACCAGCTGAAGCATCAATATTCTCACCCCCCCAGACCCAAAAAGTCTTTGTTGGTCAGACAGCCCTTAGGGATGAGAAATGTGATTTTTGTTGTGCCTTGAAGTTGGCTCATCCTCAGTGTTGCTGAGTTGCAACATTCTGATTTTGGTTTTCTTGGTTTTCTTTGGTTTTCTTCAGTATTTTTCCTCCAGAATCCTTAGCTGCCCTCGATAACAATCTCAACAATTACACTTATCTGTTATGAGTTTTGACAGCCTAACAAAATTGAACCAGCACCTGGCTTGCAGAAACATGAGGCTGAAGGTCACATTAATAACCTTAAGCTGGTTGGAAGATAAACTGAGTATCCATCCTGGCTACAGGCTTAAATTAAATGGCAATGTGGTTGTGGGAGGGGTGTGGAGGAAGGGCAAATTGCGTCCTGCTAGGAGGAAGTCTAATTGCTCTTCAAGGCTCTTGGTTTCTGTGTGCATTTCCAGAAGTCTGAAGGGCTCCTAGGAGAATGTCTTTTCTGATGGTGATATCCCAGCTTCCCATTTGCACTGGACATCTCTCTGTAACCATGTTCCTGCATAAACACAAATGCAGTAATGTGGGTTAAAAGTCTTGCAGGTTTTATCTTAAACATTTTATTTCTGTTTCTATTTTTGGCACAATATCAATTTATTTTCATAAATTGATATTGTGCCAAAAAATTATTTTTTTCTGAAATTTGGAAAAACAAACCCTGTTACTAAAATTCAAAACTATTTTTTGAGAAGTACCCATACCTTTCCCTACCAGAGCTTTACGCACTGATTTTAGCCAAGAATTATCAGTGAATGGATCTCTGTTTGGTCTTAGAACCAAGAAGGGTTGGGTAGAGTCTTAGAGCAAGGACTTGTTTAGTGGTTCAAGCAGAAAGTGGTTCAGCCTGAAAAGGGAGATCTGCTTCATCATATTTTGTGTTGTCTTGAGAAACTCCTCTGTAGATTTTATTTTAGAAAATTTCCTGCTTAGAGAGGAACTTTGAAATGCTCAAGTTTGTCATAAACTGAAAGTGCATTCTCTAATATGCTCTGCTGATAACAGGTTCTGTATATGTATGCTGACAGATATGTTTTCTTACAATGTCTTCATAATAATTTTTAGCATTATAAGCATAACAATGACACTGATTTAATGAGAGAAGTGGAAAATAAAGGCAGGGATGAAATATACAAATTAAGGAAGATTAAATCCTAGATATTGATGCCATTTAAAGTTTAAAGTAACATTTTCATTTTTTCAGATAGAAATAGGTGTTTTAAGATTTCCATGGAAAATCTAGCCTTCTAATTAAATGTTACAAGTAATGAGAAAGCAAACCAGCTCACATCAAGGAACACTTAAACCAGATATCCTAGTTTTTTCAATTACAAGAAACATAAAATAGCTTTTATAATCAGGTTCCAAGTATTTTCTGATTACCACCTGACAATAAGATCTTTAATCACAGTTTTAAGGAGACTACTTTAATTACATATAGAGTTGTGTTTGGTTGTTATTTCTAAACTGTTATTTCTTTATCTTCATAATAGATAAATACTTTATTTCTATTATGGCATCTTCCCACAGAATTTCCAAACACTGAAAAACTGAAATAGATAGCAGAAATAAGATTTTTAAGCTTTGAAATGTCATTTAAATAGACAACTGTTTTAATAATCAAATAATTATTAGCTTACATATATAGATGTAGATATATTAAAATATAATTAGATACAGGTTTACAGGCACTTAAATCGAACAAAATCTATGTAAGTATGTTTTTTGTTTCTTTTTTTAAGTCCCCTTTTGTATCAAAGAAGTTTTGAAGATAATGGAAAAGTTACTTTCTTATTTCTTACTTTCTTATGCATGTTTAATCTATTTCTTGACAATGTTCACCCTTCATCAACTTTTTTTCATCCATTTTCTAGCTGTTACACCTGGTGCTATTGCTGGGAAATGATGCAGTCAGTGTTTCTTGTCAATGTAAGCTAGAAGTGCCTGACATGCACTAGCAATTGCTGCTGGTGCCTATTAATGGCCTCATGTGTTCCACTAGTTTAAAAATTAGGGAGGGCAACTTGGCACTGCGAGAGTCTGCAGATTAAATTGCCAATAAATAAATGAATGTGATTAAATCCAACATCACTGATGTCTGAATCTATTTCTGGCCACCAACATGCCAATACTTTGTCTGCCACAGTAAATTTTGTGGAGATCCTGGACTGTAGCAGTGGGTAGGGCAATATGGGCAATACAGTGTAACCCTTTGTTATTTTTTCATGGTGTCTGATACATCCATGTAATCTATCCAACTCACCTGTTATGTAATCTTTTACAAATTCATGAGTATCCATGTACATTTATATGCTTTGATGCTACACAGCAGGGAGACAGGTAGCTTAGCTAATCAATCAGTTGGCCATGGGAAAAAAAGATATCTACATTCAAAAAGCATAAGAACTAATCCTCTGATGGGTGCTAAATTTCAGTGAGATACAAATATAAAAAGAAGAAGCTGAGGATGTATCTCCTTCCTCAGATGCAATGTGTTCTGTAACATGATATTGCATAAATCTGAAATGAGGAAGTAATGCTCAAATTGCAATCATTTATTAACAATTCAAAGAGAAAAAAAAAATCCAACAGTCAGACAAGTCTTGGTAGTACTTTTTAAAAGTACTGTGAACCAATGAATTGTAGTCCTTTCTGTGAATTGAACTGCTATTTCTAAGATATATTGGTCTTTCCAGAAATGGATGTAAATGATTTATAGTTGAATGACTTGGACATGTCATGCCTGGGTTGGCTGCTGCTGCTGTCTCTGGCATGGCTGAACCTGAGTCTGAGGAGTCTTGTGCAGTTTATCTAATTGTATAGCTGATATTTTTGCTTTGTCATCTTTGAGAAATATCTTTGTGGAAGTACATTATTTTTGAGAAATTTTTCAAGGAGAATTTTGGACTAAGAAATGTGTTAATCTATTTTTGGTATATGCAGTATCACAAAAATAAATCATGACAGAAAATAGTGTTTACTCTTGCAATTAATGATATTTTCTGTTCCTTCTTGAAGGACTTAAAGAGCAGTTGCCTGTCTCAAACCAAGACCACTGAAGGAATTTGCTGCAAGATAAGGAGAAATTTTTGAAAGGATGGTGCTAATTCCAGGTGTGATGGAAATGAAATTTGATTGGCACATCCTGTTTAATGTATCCAGACAAAAATTTCAACTGTGGCAAACTGTGAAGAAGGAAGCAACTGCTCAAACACATACCACTCCAAGTTACCAGAGTGGCACCAGTGACCACCCTGCTGATACCCAGAACTTGGATTGTATAAAGGTGATACTCCCAGAAGAATGACTCAGGGACCCCACCCACCACTGAGAAGCCCAGGGTGAAGAAGAACCAATAGATGCTGCTGACTCCACAGGTGGTGACTGTCTTCTACTTGATCTCTCTCCTTCTTTCCCTTCTCTCCCTCTTTTCTACTTCTTTCTCTCTACCTCACATTTACTGTTAAATAAAATCCATACTATTGACTTTGGCATATGATCTTGTTTGCACTTTAATTCAGGAAGAGGGATCTCTTATAATCAGATCTTAACAGCTTCTACTGGTAAAATTGCAACCTGTGGTGCTGGGAGGATTAGTTCATTGGCAAATGAGGTTGATGCTGTCACTATACAGTTTCTTCTAAAAAATTCTTTTAATGGGAATCAGCTATCATTAAACTGGAACAAACTAGCCACAAGACTCCCTTTACTTGTTATCTAGCCACTACATGAGCAGAAAGCTTTAAAAAAAAAAAAAAAAAAAAAAGACTTTAAATTCTGCAGCCACTGTCAAGCAAAATAAAGCAAAAGAGAATCCTTGTTTGCAGCAAAGTCCCAGCACCTACAATCAATAAGCTTTGGTGTTTGGAATAAAATGTCTGTCTTCTTAATCAGCTTTCTCTTTCAACTGAGGTTAGCCATTCAAAGGATTCCTCATGCCATTATGGCATGATATGCAAAGGATGAGAATTGCTCATTTATGGTTCTGTGGCATCAGGAAGTCACTGTGGTAATAGTCCATCAAGAAAGCAGATGTAGTTTATGCATGAAGTGAGCTCTGAATGTTGTCTCACCATTTGTTGTTAAAAAGAATCATGTATAACTGAAGGTTCTGGAGTGGCAAGCAACCTTAATGAACTATTAGACATACTGTCACACTAAAGTGGTCATAGGCTGCTAATTATCAATGGTTATTTCTATAGCTGTCTTCCTCCAGAACTTTTAATGCATCATGTCAGTTACTCCCCACCTTTTCCAAAAGCTCTTCAGAGACGATAAGGGGTTCAGCCTTTGGAGTTCAGTTTTCACAAAAGTGTCTGCTCCTAAGCAGCAGGTTTGAAAACATTGGCAAAGATCTGCTCTTCGGTGTATTTTCATGTTAAATAAATGTTCCTATTGGAAATAAATGTCTCATTTCCAGTTTAATTTTTCTGTCCCTTATCTTCAGTCTCAGAAATTATGAGAGAGTATATGGTGTGAGAAACTCCCAGAATACTTTTATAGCTACTATGGAAACACATGCTTTCTTCTTGTTTTCCTTTAATTTTTTTCTCTATATTCTACATCAATTAGTAGTGTGATTTGAATCAATGAAAAGACTGCTCTGTCTATTGTTCAGGATTATTCTTTAGCCACTGACCCCCACCTACAGCTCTTCCCTCCTTACATGCATGCATACTTTTTTCCCACATCCTCAGTAGTTTTAGGGCAAGCAGAGGATATCACTAGATACTGGGCACACACTGTAATCCCACAGAGAAAGCAGTCCTTATCAGTGAGTGTTGAGGTCCAGCAGTTCATTTGCTTGTGCCTCATTCCTCAAGGTTTGAAGTGAGAAGAACTGAGCAGTGGATCAGTAGCCACAGATGTGCAAATCTGTGGGAAACATAGACTGGAGTGTCTACTTGCTGCCTTTTCAAATGTGGTCCTATGAGCAATAGGATAAGTGAAATGCAGAGTAGACCCTCTCTGAGGCCAAAGCCAAAACTCCCAGTGACTTCCCAGAACATAATCTTTTTGAGACAGTGATGGATTATCCTACAGCAAAACATCCTACTCTGTCAGATTAAAAGAAAAAAGGAGCTTTGGAAGTTTCAGATCAAATGAAAGAACAGCACACAAAGAACTTTCTGAATTGGAAGGGTCAGTGAAGCTATATTCTGCAGCTGTTCTTTAATTCTGTACTGTGAAAAGCTCTTTAGGTCATGCAAAACTGGTCACACAAAATTCCATGTTACACACAGAACAAGGAAAGAAGTATTTTCAGATAGCTACAAACATCACTGTCATCTCTCAGTAGATGCTCTCTCTTAACTGGAAAATGTAGTCTGCACTGGTGGATAAGCCAACATTTAAAAGTTCTTTAAATGATTGTTGTAAACCACTGAAGCCCAACTTGCTTCTTTATAGGAAAGCACTCTTCCATGAATGATTTGTGATTCAGTGCTGAGGAAGCTCATATGCAAAATTGTATCACTTAATTCACTACCACAATGTAGGCAAGGGGAGAAGAAAAGAGAAAAATGTTTTAAAATCAGTGACAATAATAAAAAAAGTATTTATTTGGGGGAAGAGAAGCACTTCTGTGCAACTGTTTATTGAATTTGTTGTTTATCCTTTGAGCAGTGCTGACAATTAAAACTAATGCATAATGAATATTAATGAAAATGAGGATCGAAATTGGGATCGTTCTAATGAAGTTAACGGTTCTGGGTCAGTTACAACTATAAAAAGTTTATCTTTAAATTTTCAAGAAATTTCACCACATTTTACAATTTTAACTATACAATACAATCTTTGTCTGTCAAACTGACCACATAATGGTTCAGATCCCAAGTATTATATTTGTGTGTGTATTTTATATCTGCGCTGTAATATGTTTTATTGATTTAGAATCATAGAATTATTTAGTTTGGAATAGACCTTTAAAATCATCAAGTTCAGCCAGATAACCATTAACCAAATTAACCCTTGGATATCTTCCTGGTGAATTAAATTATTTATCATCAAATTCTGTTTAAAAATTTCAAAAATGTCATTTCAGGAGGAGCTGCATTTCTCTGATTCAGTTTAGCAGGAGGGTGTGAATGTATAGTCACAAACTCACATACATTAATTCTATGAGAAACCGCATTATTATCTTAACTGATATCATTCTCTCATTGACAAGACAAATTATTTAATTAAAGAGCACTTTTCAGGAGGCATCTTACCCAGTGCAGGGTATTTCCCACTGATGATGTTGTATAAACCATATAATTAAGTTGATTTTAACCCTCACTTAGGATAGATTAAATACATTTAGGCTTAAAGATTATTCTTCGTCAGACATTTTGTCCAACCCCTAGTTCACATCTGGGCCTTTTCTCTCTCTCTGGGGTCTCCAAAAATTCACTTTGTTTAAAAGAGTGACAGCAAAACTGAAATGAGTCTTTCCACATAGTTTTCATCAGTGCTGTATTCAGAGACAACTTTTAACTTCACTTGTTTTCTATTTACTCCAGTGGGTTTTGAGTTCATTTTTAGTAAGTTCATGAATTCGTGGATAACCTCTAAAGTGACTGCCCAAAGACCAATCTTTCAGAATCTGTGGCAAGCCCATGGGCTCACCAAAGCTTAAGTAGCATGATCTGACTTCCATTTTCCAAAACAACAAGGATTTCACCTTTGTGAATTGAAAGAACTCCAGCTTCTATTTAAATCACAACTCAGCAGTAGAATTTTTTTTTTTTTTAAAAAAAAGAGTGATTTCCAAACACTGTATCTCACTGAGCAAAATATTAGACAAACTTGCTCACAGTAAGCAGGGCTGAAATTGTCACAAAACCAATACAATATTGCATGCAGCTAAGAGACATGGATTTTCATGAAAGTAGAACCCTTTCCCCATAAAATCTACCTGTTCCTGCCAGCAAAATTTGATAAAGAGGGCGTGGAAACCCTGTCTTTGAGAAATCAAGATAGCCCAAAGCCAGGTAAGGAGTGCAGATACTGAATGGAATCTAGTTCTAGTTTTGGACTTGAGACCTGACTGCTTCTAGGTGGCACACGGACACTTTGCCATTCAGTCTGTAGGTTTGTAGGAATCAGATCTGGGAGCCTCTGTGCTGTCTAATCTGCATGTAGGGACAGAGTTTATTAAACTTGAATCCTTTCAAAGTATTCCCTGCTGTAGCCTCCCAATCTATCTATCACAAAGGTCTGGTCTCCTTGTTTTCACATTTCTTTTGCAATTGCCTTTATTTGCCTCATTTTCATATGAACTGAATATGCTTAAGAAATGTTCATATTTTATTATGTTCTTGTTTTGCCTTCATTATTACTATCCTTCTTCTAAACCGTATATAATCCACACGCTTTATCAAGAGATACATATTTTAAAAACAGATGCCTACATATAATTTCCTAAATCTCCCTTATTTCCCAATCATTGTGCTGATTTTTGAAATGTTATAGACAGAAATATCTACCTAACACAAATGTACACACAATACATATATATGCAGACATGCATACTTCATTTACCATATGCATATATGTGTATGTTATTTAAGTTGTAAAGTTAAAAGGCAAAAATTATATTTAGGTGTCTTAAATATTTAGTGAGAAAGAAAAAAAAACATTAATTAAAACAACATTGTACATAATTCTAACCATAATAAATTTTTTGAGAAAAAATCCACATCAGCTTTGATGAGCATTTTATGCAAGAACTAATCTTTCAAATTTGTGTTTGCATTTGGCAAACATCAAGTGTGTCAAAACCAGAGCCCCAAATTATAGTAGAATCAAAAACATTGTCAGATTTATGCAATCCTCCTAAAGATATATTGCTCAAGACAGGCAGGAAGATTTCTGTGTGGTATTACCTGCTTAGCAAATAGAAAAGCAGACCAACTGAAGGATCAATTAATTAAATTTTTCACTTTATTCCTAGAAAACATATTGTGATATTGTCAACAGTATCTGCAGGATCTGCTTTCCAAAGAGAAGACACCTAACACTGGCCCCAAAAGGACTTCTGAGTTCAATTAACATTTGGATTTTTTTTTTCAAACAACCCCAGAGGTAATAGCCCCTGAACTTAAGATGTAAAAGCCTTTTATAAACTCAATTAATAAAAGGAATGGTAAAACTCCATTCTGGAAATGCAACAGAAACAATCCCATGTCTAAGGCGCAATTAATTGTTCTAAAAGGACTGCAGAGACATTATCAGAATAACAGCAGAGAGAGTAAGAACTCCTGCAGGTATAAAGGGGGAAGTAAAGAGGCAGGGCTAGGGCCAGCCAAGCATAAAGATAAAAACTAGGAATCTCCAGAAAACACCTGTCCAGCGGTTAGAAAAATCAAGACATTCACAGGTAGGGTGTCAGCAGCTCTAACATGTACAGTAACGCTCTCAGCAACTTGAATCTATTAATTGTTGCCTGTGGTAGTAACTTTGTGACCATCTTGCATCCTCTTTGTGTTCGCCAGCACCTGACCCAGGTTATAAGGCAGAAAAAGTTCAGTTGGTTTTATCTGCAGCAGCAGAGCCCTGTTAGGATTAAACTCAACAACAACAGTATTTTGCCAACTTTTTTATCCTGTGTTGAAGCCAAACCTAGTGTAATGCCTGCTATGAAGCATGCATATGTTACATATGCATGTGCACTACATATGTTACAAGACAGAGGTCAGATCCAATTTCTGATCTATGAGTCAGGTTAGGTAATTCCTGCCCTGTGTCTCAATATGTTTCAAATATTTTAAAATAGATGTTAGAGGAAATTGAGTTAACATTAATATTTTAAGCATCCAACAGCAAACATAAGTTTATGAACTAGTTAATATGTTTAACAAAAGTTCACCTTCTGGTGAGCATGAAGGAAGGAAGGAGGATGTATTAATAGTCTCCATTTTATTTATTCCCTCTTTCTTGTTCATCTGTACCCAGCAATTCTATTAGATAGAAGGATCTATCTTTGACTGCAGAGATAAGAGTCTGAGATGCAGGTCCTTGTGCAGGTTTAACATGACAGAGATATATTCCCAATGTGTCCCGTAAATTATATGGGCCACATGTTCTTTTTGTGCCTTAGCAGAATGAACACAATTGACTGCAGTGGAGCTCTCCTTTGCTTGTCAATTTGCTTATGATAATACATTTATGAAGGTACACTATGGCATGGAGGTAAAACTCTGTGAGAAAAAGTGTTGAAGTTTTTTTTAATCAGATGGTCCATTACAAAGACGTATATTTTGCATGTGATGTTGGAAATAGGTTTTCTGTCACCATCATATTTTCTGAAAATTCCCTTCGCCAGGATTTCTTCTCCTGGGAAGATGAG
Organism: Leucosticte australis; assembly: GCA_025504685.1. Classification (NCBI taxonomy): domain Eukaryota; kingdom Metazoa; phylum Chordata; class Aves; order Passeriformes; family Fringillidae; genus Leucosticte; species Leucosticte australis. Next base: position 83,455,383 of record JANIJU010003056.1, read on the forward strand.
AAGCCTCAGAGAAAAAGGAAAACAATAATTATCTCCTGTGTTTTGCTGCTTTGGAATGTGGTTTGGACACTGTTTACCAACTGGTCATTGTTTGATTGGTTTCATGTGAATTGTTTTACCTTAATGACCAACCAGTCCCAGCTGTGTTGAGCCTCTGGAGAGTCACCAGTTTTTCATTAGTATCTTGTTAAGCCTTGTGGTGTTACATTTTATTTAAATGGTATGCTCTGTCTCATCCCTTGAGAATGTATGGTTTATTCCAAGCCTGTGATCCTCCCCTGAAGTATCATGGATCTGTAATCCCATTGGCTCAAGTTTTACTCTGCTCCCACTTTGAATCTCCCTGTTAAACTGTGCGGGGGAGACCTCTTGGCCCTTTTCTCCCTAGGCTTTCCCTCTCTTCCTCTCCCTTCCCCTTCTCCCCCAGAAACCATGCTGCTCCCGGGGGTGGGACCCCCAATAAACCCTCATCTAATTAGCACCCTCAGAAGCTGTGTGGAGTCTCCTTGCCTGCCTGCTGCTACCAGTGAACATACAGCTTGGGGGACTTCCCGGGAACCCCCCAAACGAACTGCTACAAAGCCTTCTGTAAGTATCCTTTCTCTATTCTTTAATGCAGTTTTAGTATAGCATAATATAATATAATAATAAATTAGCCTTCTAAGAATATGGAGTCAGATTCATCATTTCCTTCCTGCCACAGGGGACCCCAAAAATACCAGTTTTCCTCTTACCTCTTCTAAGTATGGTACAAATTAAAGTTATCTTGAAAAAAAGCCCTAATAAAGTCTCTCTGAAAATACTGGTCAATTTAAAAAATACATTTTTTTTTTAATATGAAAACAAAGGAAATACAAATAAAGGAAAGTATTTCCTTTATTTGTATTTCCTTTGTAGCTCTGTTTATTATGCAAAAAGGCCCAATTTTGCCTCCTTGTTTTTTCTGGATCTATTTGAATAAAGGACAGGTATGATGACTTTTAACCAAAAATTTTATCTGCTTGTAACCAAAACTCTCTAAAATGTTATGCGGATAAAATGAAAATCAGGAAAGCTTTTTTGCAGCTTCAGGTAAATGAGATTATCCAGAGTACAATTCTAGTAAATTGTAGATACATGAAAGATTCCCTAAACTTAGCTTGCCATATATTTTTCCTCTTTCTCTTGAAATGGATGTTGCTAAGTTCCTCATTTGAGTTTGTGTGTGTCTATGTGTTCAACCATATAATTTTGTTATTTTAAAGAAGGGGAAACAGGGCTTTTTAGATTCAAGAGAAGTTGGATAAATATTACTTTTTTTGGGTGCATCATCTGAATTCATCTCTCTGCAGCCTCTTCAAAAACTAGTCACATATTGACTTAACAGCAATATTTGTACTACATGCTTCATACTGTGCCAAGTAAGTCACCAAGGCACTCAGTACAAGTTTTGCTGTCCACACATCTGCTGTTTGCTATAGCAAGTTTGACATGAACACATCCAGGAGTCCTCAGTGGAGCTGTGTAGCAGATTGTGCCACACTGAGAACACAAAGGAATGTCAGGTGATTGGCAAGTCTTTAACACCTTTTTCAAAACACAGACTCTGTTGGGGTGTGTGTGTGTAAAAGTTCCCTAAGGATTTCCAGTTTAGAAATTGATTCTAATCATAATTACAGGAATTTCACATGGATATGGCTCCATTTGGTTTGAAGGAATGACTCATCACTGTGAGTGATGTAAAGAACAGAGCTCAAAGAGAGTCAAGTGATTATGGTGGAACAGTTCCAAAGGGATGAATTTGAAGAAGTTGTGCATATTAAACCAGATAAGAAATAAATGTCAAAGAAAAATCTGTAAAAGCTGGGACAAGTTTCTGTCATTTGGGCTGATAGTGGTTTATTTAACCTCAGGACTTGCTGAGAACACAGCAGACATATCTGTATCCAGATTCTGGCTTAAGCTCAGCAGATGACACTGAGAAGATTGTAGAAACACATAACAAAAACAGAGGTTAAATCCTCTTATATATATAAAACACATACCTATAAGCCTGACGTGAGGTAAAATTGACAAAAGATTATACTATTATAACTGATCAATCTCTGATTAAAATAAGATTAGGATAAATTTCAATTTTATATCAGCTACCTTTTAAAAAATCCTTTCCAAACATTTTATGAAAACTGGGTAAAAAAAATTTAGGGCAAACATCCTTTTTGGTTGTCATCTGGCTAAACTTCTCTTTCCTCATACCTTGGCACCAGGTGTACATTAATTTTAGCAGAATTCAATACTTCTTTAAAATAGTAGAAAAAGATATTTTAGGCATGATTTCCGATTTTGATAACATGATTTTCTGCTTGGAAACCATTTTCCTTTGTATCCTGTAGTTACTTTAAAAGAAAGATTTGCATCCTCTGACTTCTTCTGTCCTTTCTGTCAGCAGAGACATACTTTCATAAATTTCTGTAATGGTCACACAGAGGAGAAGATTTTGTAGGCAGATTCCATAGTGTCAGGATAGCATTCACACACCTGAGTATTTGTGATGAAACAGTACATGAGGGCACTGGACCCCCAACAGTCATTTGCAAGTCTGCTCAAGCCTTATGAATGGCCTGGTATGGAAACCCTCAGCAGAGGTTCCCTGGCAAGTCCTCAAGGCATAATTTCACTCTTCATTTTGATTATGATCAAGATGTTTAGTTCAAAATTGGAATATCAGATAAAGAATTTCCCCTTAAAGCAGTCAGGATAGATGCCTATTGCCCTAAGAAAATACTTCTGAGTCATTCTGCTTTTCATTTTGGTGATATTGTCTTTCCTGCTACTAAATAAATACAGAGTGCCTAGTATTTCCCTTAATGTGAGAAGACTTCTTGGTGTCTTGGGTTGTTATCTTTTATGGATTTTTAATCTGGAAAATAGATTGATCCTCCCTTAAAGTGGCATGACCCCATCCAGCTGGGAAAAAAAGAGGGTTTTAAAATTATTAAATCACAAACGCTACACATCTACTGGAATGTGAATCTATTCACATGTTCTTTGTGATTAATGACAACCTGTAAGTAGAGTTTTAGAAACCATTTGCAGAACAGTAAAGAGAAAATGGGGTAATTTGTATTAGCATTCCAGATACAGTATGCTACAATGTGATATACAGGATTCTTAGGTAAGACTGAGAAATAGTGCTTATGTGCTAAAACAATGACTCTGTGAGATTAATAGCCAATTTTGAATGTTCAGAGAGCTATTTCTACTTTTACTATTGATTAAAAAAATTCCCATAATTCTTTGTAATTCAAAGCTACACATCACAGAAAAAGTATCAGAAGTGCTCTATCTGCAGCAAGAGGAGCCCAGGTACAGAGCAGGATGCTGGGATTCCTGTTGTGCCTCTCTACTTACCATGCACAAAATTTCCTCTACTGGTAGGAAGTGGAAGCTTTGGGTAGGAAGTGGAAGCTTTGCTTGCAAGGATGTTATGAGGTCAGTTTGAAAATAGATTAAAAAAAAAAGTGTTGTTGGAGTGCATCCTGTGTATATATGCACTATTTGTGAATATTTTTCATGCCTCTTCTGGGCAGATGTGTCCAGATGGGAGTACTCGATTTCTGAGGTTTCAGGATCTGTCACAGCAGACTGCATGGATGGATCTACCCAGGCCCCTCCAGCTCCAATCAGCTTTACTTTCCAAAAGTTAGAACCACAATGCCATATTTCGATCTCAATCAAGTAGTATATAATGTTGCAGTTAGTGGATGACATTATGGAGGGTTCCAAGGGGGGCTGAGTAGGATATTAAAGTGCTAATTTTTTTTTCACTTACTTGCTTCCCATTATAGAAACTTGTTTTCTTCCAAATCTATATTATGAAATCCAGGTTTGGCTTTTCTATGCCCCTATGAAATAGTTTTACAAATTCGATTCTTTCAATTTTTCATTACTGCTTATATTCCTGACATGCAGGCTGTAGAGTTATTTTTTCATGATAAACTCTTGACACAATGTTTCTTGGACTCAAAATGATAACAGGAAATGTCATAAAGCACCTGAGGGTAAATATGCAAAAATTCTTACCAATAAAAATTGCAGTAAATCTATAGGTATTGTAGTATATAGTAGAGATGATTCATGCTGTGTATGTATATAAAATATTGTGAGATCCAACTTATGTCTTTGACCACCCTGGCTGGGAGCAGGGTCTTATTTCTATTCAATTAGCTCCAGGACATGTTCAGATAATATCAAGTCCATTAAAGTAAGAATGAAACCTTCCCTGGCCATGAGTGCCGACTTCCCAGGAATGTCTGAGCCACTCAGGAGAACTTGCACCTGGGGAGATTGCATCTACCAACTCAGGCACCAGCACCACTCCATTACATGTGAAAGAAGGCTATTCCAAAGAAGCCCAGACAGCCATCTGGACATCTGGACTGGCTTTTGTATATTTCTGCATCTGTGTGGCCCCAGTTCTACATGTGAAGGGACACAAAGGAACTTTCTGTCATTTCTGCCTCAGGCAGAATAAATGGGATATAAGCTAGCGGCATGAAGCATTCGGGGCGAACCACTAGGGAGATGCTGGCTCTCTGTCAGTCGGATCCAGGTTCACCCAGCGCGGACTTCCAGGGTTGACGCTGCCTTGGCTGTGGATTTTTTTTTTTTTTTTTTTAATTCTGTTTTTGTTGTTGATCAAGTAAATCTTTGTTAAAATTTTTTTAAATTTTGCTGCCGATTTGATCATTTATAACAGGTATCACCTCTAATAAGCTGCAGTTTCTAGTGTAAAAAGTCATAAATTCTTATTAACATAGATAATAAATGTATCAAGACATCAACAGATTGACAGAAAAACTTAAGACTGACATTTAAGAGTGAGATGACTAAATGTCTTTTAATCTGTAACTTTATCAAGAATGGTCAATAACGGAAATAGGAATATTATTTGAAAATACAATTTAGCTATTATCTTCAATTGAAATATTCTAATGTGATAGAATTTGAATGTATATGTGTCTAGATAAATATATATGTTGGAATGTGCAAAAGTTCCCTGTGTGATTTGTTGATATACACAACAGTCACACATTGAACAGTGGGAGTGTTAGTCATACCAAATTACCAGTACTGTTTTAAAATTTATTAATTTCATTTTGTCATACTCTGACCCATAGATTTAATAAGATTTTATAACAGTGTATCTCAGTGATCTGTTAGACTGTGGAGTGATTGCAAAGATTATCTTCTATTAGAAAGTTCCCAGTCTGATCAGGATCACTAACCAAGCCATAATCAAGAGCTAATGGTATTCTATAGGGATTTGAATTCAAAGAAAACCGAATATGAATAAAATTAAAATCTTAAGGTATTCAGTAAAATTCTATTACAGATCTATTACATAACTTCTCTGCCACCAAGAGCCTAACTCAGAACACAAAGGCTCTAAAGGCAATAATTCTAAAAATTTTATACACTTTCAAAAAATGAAAAATCTTTTTAAAGGTCAATCTAAAGTATCTATGTCCTCACGGACTTAATTAGACACCACTATCATAGCATGATTTCACATAGTTTAACAATATGGAGGCATATAAAAATATTAATCATGTAGAAGTGAAAATAAGAAAGATGACTAAGTGGGTTATAGCATCAACTTGCATTTCAGAAAAACTCAGTCTCTCTTCTGTTTCAACCTCTCTTCTGTCATATGTTTTCGTTTAAGGGCTAGAACCATGACAGCACTTAAATTGAAATTTTTAACATTTACATGTCTGGTCCTCAGACTGGAAAGCACTTCAGTTTCTAGTCATCCCTTTGATTCTATTTTTAAAGTTTAGGAGTAGTCTTAGGAATTTTTTTTCAATGCAATAATAAAATTAAAAAGAGAAAATTAGGATTCTATTTAATTCCCTTCTATACTGAAAAATGATACTGTTTCAAGAAAGGTAAAAAGTAGTCCTTCCCTTCATAATTTAAAGGTCTTATTTACAAGGGAGAAATATCTCACATGAGAAGCTAATAGAGCTATTCCAGGTTTTTTTTTTTTTTTACTCCAGTCACAAGATGTCCAACTAAAGATTAACCTCCCCCATCTAAGTAGTCATATCTCTCTTTCCTACATCTTCAGTATAACACTGGCCATGAGAAGAGGCTGTACATATGGCTAAGGAAAGGGAATTTTTGTTGAAGAGGCCTATAAACTAGCTTATATGGAGCAAAGGCAAGAGCAGGATGCAGTGCTTTCTGGGTGATGTTGCTTCTAAGTGTGCATTAGTGTTCAGGGAATTTAAGACAGAGCCACGTCTTGAAGGCAACTATAAAATAGCTAGACAAAGCTATAGAGTAGTGTAGGTCTTCTAAAAAGAGATGCCATTGATTTTGAACTTCCCTTTCAGGTGCTGGGTGCTCTCTGAGTCCATATGAAAGAAGGCATGACTAAGCAAGTGTGATCATTTAAAAAAAGAAAAAAAAGAGGGCTATTTAGTTGCTATTCTTTATGTTATGCTTTGCTTTTGACAAGTGTACTAACAAAATTGAAAAAATATGCTAAATCCAGATTTCCATTTATGTGGAAAACCCCCATTTCCTGACATGAGTTTTGCAGTTGCATTTTTTTTCCAAACAAATTAGTATCTCTAAACTGGGATGACATTTATGAAAAAATCAATTCACCATAAAAGAGAATACTCAAAATTTCCCCACCCAGAATTTATGAGACAGCACAGCTGGGTTTCTCTCTCAGCAAGGCCATCAGGTTTTCATTCCATAAGAACATTGAAATTATTGCTAATTTCCTTCATTATGTCTCCTTTATAAATTGGGAAGTGCTTCTAATTATGGTAGTCAATAAGTATGAACATTTCTTGTAAGGAGATTACAGATAAAATGTTGTCCTTTTTTTCTCCTTTTTTTTTGCTTTGTTTGTTTCAGATAATCAAAATTAAGTTGCTAAAAAATTTTATTTAGAATTTAATATACTTTCACTATTTACTTCTACATACTTGAGGGAAAGCTGAGTGACAATTTAATGTGATTTGACTTTGCCTCATGAGAAATGTCCACAGTGATATCAACCCCAAAAAGGGGAAGGAGGAACATGCAAAAGGTAAGGCTTAGAAGTCATCCTCTGCTCTTTCAGCTACCACTTCAGTGGAAATACATAGGAATGATGATTATAGGAATAATGTACATGTTCTTTCCTTCTAAGTATGTTGCCTTGGCTAGTCAGTTTAGTCCAGACAATTTTACACTGAAGAACTTGTGCGTCCCCCTTGCTGCATATCATTAATAATCTCTTGATTCCTATATAAATTCAGCAGAATATTCTAAATATCTTTACTCATGTCTATCCCATGGAAAAACAGAATCCTGTAATGTGTGGCTAATACATGCCACAAAAGTGATTAAATTCCTATGAAGAAGCATAAAATGTAGTTCAAATCTAAAAATTGAAATTCAGAAAGGAACTTGAATATATTTTCATTGCCTAAATATTTTGTATGGCTGTATTAATTCTGTAAAGTGCTCAGATAAAACCTGTAACTGTGATCTCTTAATTAAAGCTTGAGCTTAGAATGCTCAGATGACTTATCATTTCGTTGAACTTTCCAACATATAAAGATCAAACTCTGAATTTCAGGATAAAATAAATACAGGATAGATAATACTGGTTGTTTATTGATTTTCTTGCAGGTACAAGCAAGAACTGAGTACTTATGGCTTTTTATCTCTTTAAACGTTTTCAGTGTTTGTGGAACAGTCCAGTCAATAAGAAAAGGGGAACGAGCATTTTTGTCTGTTGCTTTGGACTAACCCCATAAATTTTTACGTAAGTACATTTGGGTGCCATGTTTATTAGGAGTCGTTTACCTGTGACTATTGTCCTCCAGTGACCCTTCCATAATGACAAATGCTTTGTTCCTAAAAGCCTTAGCCTTCCAGTTTACTTGCTTGGCTTCAATGGCTAAAGATGGAAGAATAAGATCATTGAAAACAATGAAATTTCACTACTAGTGTCTTTGTGAAGATTAAATATCTGCTAAATATATTTATATTATCCCAAATACTTTTTCAATGCTCAGATGACCCTACTCTGAAATGAAAATGGAGGGTTTTTTCTTACCAAACTGGAACTGAAGATCTGTTAAAAAAAAAAAAAAAACCAAAAAAAAATCTTAGTGAGACTACATTTTGTCAGAAAGTGAGTAGCATATAATGACAGCAATAGAGGGCCATACACTGCTACTGTCTCTGTATGATCTGTTTTTCCATAGTAAAAAATGCCTCACATCCATCCATAAAACTTATGTCTCTACTTGCTCAATGCCCAATTCTGTTTTAATTCATTCACTTTGGAAGTGACGTAACGGCCCTCTGGCCATTCATTCTGCTCTGAGTCTCAGGCAGATTATCCCACTACAGGCAATCCCTCCCTGACTGTTCTGCCTTGAGCTGCTTCGCATTTCATTCAGCCTGTCTGGGTACCTGCCTCTGCAGCTTTGCAGTCATCTTGATTACTTGACACTTTAAAGGCTCCAACAGGCAGGATTCCTTTGTGTCTCCTTTTGTAGAAGATCACATACCTTTGAAAAAATAGCCATATTTAGTTCCATTTGTAGGCTGTAAAATTCCTTTCCCCTCTCAGTATTTTTAACTCAGCTGTTTTAATTGTGACAATTTATCATTTCCTCTTTCCTTCTTAACCCTTCTTTTTAATCCCTTTTGTGAAGCTGGGATATATTCTTACATGTCCAGGAGCTGAATCTTTCAATTAAATATCAAGTACAACAGGACTCATGATATAATCACAAGGGTGAAAAGCACCATGAAATGCAAGAGAGGATGTACTTCAGTCATCAGAGCAAACTAGTCATGTTCACCTCAAGGTATTTAAGTAGATGTGGAATATGATGCATGGCCTAAAGAAACACTAAGAATTAATTAATCATTTGCAGGAAAATGTTAAATTTTACCAGGTTCTCTGTACCTACCTTTTTGTATTTTTATAAAATTAGCATGAATAACTACTTTCCTAAAATGAATGAAAGATCTGTATTCATTAAAACACAGTCAGGAAGATTTTCTCTCTTCTCTGTCTCTCTTTTTCATTTACAGGTTATACGTGCTAAGAAACACTTTTTTCCCACTACATTTAATTTTCATATTCTGAAGATACAAATGAGAACAGAAGAGCTTTTTTTAGAACTTCAGATGGACTTCAATGGAGACATTTACTTGGATGTCAAAAACCACAATTTTTATTTTAATTTTTCGAAATTCTTAAAAATATATGAGTATTTGCTCTCATTTTCCTGTATTCTTGGCTTTTTATGGCCCCATAAGTTGAAAAAGATTAAAAAACATTTTCTTTTGCTTTCAGCATATTTAGAAAAAAATGGCTAAACATGCATGGGTATGCAGATTTCTTAAAGGTTTCATACATTTTCTGTGATTATATTTTTTAAATGCTTCATATAGTTAGTGATATTTCTTCAGTGGTTATTGCTCTGAAGGGTGACTTACTGAACTATACTCTTTAATTGAAATACAGGGCATGGAGACACAGCTATAAATAAAACCACAGACCACCAAAATTCTATGGCAAAGACCTGTTTTGAGATTAGGGCAGCTATAAATTACTCAGCATCCTGTGCTCTTCTCCAGTATAACTGGCTACTATCACTTGAAATGCTACATTTATTCGTTCATAAAAAATTATTCACAGTATAAATTTGAAAATAATAAGAATTTTTCCGGGGTAGAATTTTAAAACATTTTCATGGCAGGGTATAAAAAAAATAATGAGTTGGCAACACATACTTTGATAACTAATAAGACAAGAAAAATAAGCAGCCTTATCATTTTGAAAAAAAAAAAAAAAAAAGGCCTCTTTAAAAAAAATTACCCATAATAATAAAATCTTATTGGGAAGGGAAATGAAAACTTAGGATTTGAAAGGGGATCAATTATGGCAAGCTTTGATCCATGTCTCTGCACTTCATGGGATCCCATGCCTTTTGATGGCATTCACGTGGCAATTTTTTTTTTTTTTTTTAAGTATCCATGCCATGTCTCTCATATCTTCCCCTCCAAGTTGTGTCTTCATCCTTGATTTTTTTCCCTGATTTTGAAGCATCTGTGAGGTCATTTTTGCCATGTTTTGGTCCTTTGCACTGCACCTCATGTAATCCGAGACTATTTTCTTCTAGTCATTAAAAGTTCAAATTTTCTGGTATTTTGGGGGTTTTTTCAATTTCATTTCAATTGATCCTATCTCCTTTTTAGAGTGCTTTTAAGCCTTTCTTTTCTCTTTCACAAGATTTTGTTTCTCTTCAAGAAAGGAAATTTCAATTCCTTTCGAGAAGGGAAACGAAATCTTGCGATTTCAGTGTGGATCAATTGGGCAGCATTGCTGTAAGTCCCTGCACTTGATGGCATCCCATGCCTTTTGATGGCTTTCACTTTGGCAAAGATTTTTTATTTTTCGTCACTGTCTATGCCATTTCTCTCATATCTTCCTCGCAAACTCGTGTCTTGCTCCTGGATTTACGCTCCTGTTTTTGCAACATCAGTGAGGACAATTTGGGCATGTTTTGACCCTTTGTACTGACCAGCATTTCCTCCCAGACCATTTTCTTGTAGTCACTAAATGTCCCAGTCATCTGGATTTTGGGGTTTTTTTCAGTTGCATTTCAATTGATAATGTCTCAATTCAATAGTGTGTGTGAGTCTTCCTTTTCTGTTTCACAAGATTTTGTTTCTCTTCCGCAAATATAGAAGAGAACTGCAGAAGAGAAGAAAAATACAGTTACAAAAAAATTAGTCACTAAAAAGACAGTCTCTCTAGCTTAAGCCGCCAAAATCTTACTTCCGGCATCTGCCTTAGATGAACAACTCCTTACTACCTTAAATTATCCTGAGAACAAAAGATTCAAAATCACATCTTTATTACAAAAACTCTAGAAAGGAGATAGCATAAAAGGAAATTCACAAGAAAAAAAAAAGAAAAAAACTGAGAAAATTGGGACATTAAGTAACTAGAAGAAAATGGTCTGGGAGGAAATCAGGTGCAGTGCAAAGGACCAAAAGACACCAAAACTAACCTCACAGATTTTGCAAAAGAAGGGAAAAAATCAAGGAGAAAGACAAAACCTGGAGAGGAAGATATGAGGAACATGTCATGGATATATAAAACAAACAAAAAAAATCTTCGCCAAAGAGAAAGACATCAAAAGGCATGGCATGCCATCCAATGCAGGGACATGCAACAAAGCATGCTGAAATTGATCCCCCTTGAAGGCAAAAACAGAAAGAAGGACATACAAACACTCCAGAATGGAGATGGCATCAAAGGAAATGAGAATGGAGGAAAAAAAAAATTGGGAAATTTCATGACTACAAGAAAAAGATCCGGGATTACATCAGGTGCAGTGCAAAGAACCAAATCAAGCCAAAACTAACCTCAGAGATGTTGCAGGAGCAGGAGAAAAATCAAGAAGGAAGACAGTACTTGGAGGGGAAGAAATGAGGGACATGGCATGGATACTTCAAAAAAAAAAAAAAAATCTTGGCCAAAGCAAAAGCCATCAAAAGACATGGCATGCCATTCAGTGCAGGGACTTGCACCAAAGCTTGCCCAATTGGTCCCCATTAAAATCGCAAGATTCCGTTTGCCTTCCCGAAAGGAAATAAATTTCCTTTAGGGAAGGCAAACGGAATCTTGAGACCCGTTCAAAGAAAGGTTTTCAAACACTCAGGAAAGGAGATATCAGCAAAAAAAATGCAGTTGAAGAAAACGCCAAAAAAATGGAAAATCGGGAGATATAATGACTACAAGAAAGTGGTCTAGGCAGAAATGAGGTGCAGTGCAAAGGACCAAAAGAGGCATAAACTAACCTCACAGCTGTTGCAAAAGCAGGGGAAAAATCAAGGAAGCAGACACCACTTGGAGGGGAAGAAATGAGAGACATGGCATGGATACTTCAAAAAAAAAAAGAAAAAAAATCTTTGCCAAACCAAAAGCCATCAAAAGGCATGGCATGCCATCCAGTGCAGGGACACGTACCAAATACACCAAGGCTTGCCCAAATTGATCTCCCTTGAAGGCCAAAAAAGAAAAGAAGGACTTACAAACACTCTGGAATGGAGATACCAGCAAAGGAAATGAAATTGAAGGAAAAAAAAAGAAATTGAAAAATTTTGTGACTACAAGAAATTGGTCTGGGCAGAAAGGAGGTGCAGTGCAAAGGACCAAAAGAGGCCAAAACTAACCTCACTGCTGTTGCAAAAGCAGGGGAAAAATCAAGGAAACAGACACTACTTGGAGGGGAAGAAATGAGGGACATGGCATGGATACTTCAAAAAAAAAAAGAAAAAAAAGAAAAAATCTTTGCCAAAGCAAAATCCATCAAAAGACATGGCATGCCATCCAGTGCAGGGACTTGCACCAAAGCTTTCCCAATTAGTCCTCATTGAAAATGCAGGATTCCGTTTGCCTTCCCGAAAGGAAATAAATTTCCTTTCGGGAAGGCTAATGGAATCTTGCGACCCATTCAAAGAAAGGTTTTCAAACACTCAAGAAAGGAGATATCATCAAAAGAATGCAGTTGAAAAAAACGCCAAAAAAATGGAAAATTGGGAGATATAGTGACTACAAAAAAGTGGTCTGGGGGGAAATGAGGTGCAGTGCAAAGGACCAAAAGAGGCTAAAACTCACCTCACAGCTGTTGCAAAAGCAGGGGAAAAATCAAGGAGGCAGACACAACTTGGAGGGGAAGATATGAGGGACATGGCGTGGATACTTCAAAAAAAAAGAAAAAAAAAAAATCTTTGCCAAAGCAAAAGCCATCAAAAGGCATGGCATGCTATCCAGTGCAGGGACTTGCAGCAAAGCTTGCCCAATTTTTCTAAAGAAATGCTCCATTTCATTATTAGCACATTTTTATCACTTTCATTTTACTGATTATTTTGCCAAGTCCTGTTTTCTCATTTCTGGAATTTCATTTATTTGTTTTAAGAAATACATGAAATAATTGTTACCTCCTACACTTGCCTCCTATTGGGCATGGAGCTCATTATTTGAGTAATAAAATATCTTCTGTGGGAAGGCAGTTTGCTTTGGCTTTCTAAAATCTGAGTTCAAATTGCCTCCAACCTGCAATGAAGGTAAATAGGATAGAAAAGGGAAGAAAGGCTGAATCCTGGCTTTAGACAGTGGATGCTAGTAGTTCCGATTCTAACCTTTTAAAAAAAAATTTTAAATTCCATTTTTATTCATCATGTGACCTCAATAATGATAATAATTACAAAACCTGTAACTGATTGCTTATCATATATACTGATTGATTTTGCTGTGACTATGTGCATATAATTCTTTTACCAATAACTTTTAATTTGTTTATATTGTGGGCATGTCTATACAAACTTCTTTACTTTAAATGGATTGAACTGCAAATGAGCCAATTAATTTCTGAGAAATTAGCTAGCAAAGGTCATTTAAAAGAAAATGAAAATCAAACTCAAGCCTTGGAATGCAGAGCCCTGAGTTTTGTTGATTTGTGTTCTGCTTATAAATCAGACCCTTAATTTTTTATAGTGTAAAAAAGACAACCCCCAAAACCTGTCCCTTAAAATTCTGGACAGTTATATCTGTGAGTAAACCTCCACACCAAAACAAAACAGGAATGAATAAATAAAATATAACTGAAAATGCCTTTATGATGACATCATCCAGGAATTGAAATATATGCTTGTTAAAACGCAGACTCTGAAAAGATCACTTTTTATATGCAACTTTCAGGCTGTAATAATTAAAAATCTTGTTATTTCACTGAAAAGATAATGTGATCCATGCTTCTGTGTATAGCTCTGCACATACTATAATGTTCTGACATCTCTCACAGTACTTTTTGTGTCTAAGAAAAATAATGTACCTTAGCTGATACTAATCTCATGCGACAATGCAAATCAGTGAGGAGCATAGGTGTCTGAAGTACAGCAGAGAATGAAAATGCTGCATGCTAAGGATTCCAAAAAAGATGCTTTCATTCAGTTCTATTCCTAGTCCCTTTCAGAATCATATCTTCAAATCTTTGCACAACGAGATGTTCGACTTCAACAATAGCCTTTTGTGGCTCTACTTACGTGAAGCATTTTCATGTATTGAATGATGTCTTTAAAATGTAGAATGGAATGATAAACCTTTCTTTGCTTTGTTTTCCACTCTAACTTCTTAAAGTGATCCCAGCATACTAGGGCTTTTCCCAGCCCTAAATGGAAATTGTCATATACACAGACTAATACAGATAACAGATGGCAAATTTTAGCGAACATATAATTTAACATTTAGAAAAGCACAAATATTTTCTCAGCTGTTTAGCCCACAAATATTAGAAACAACAACAAACTTTTGGTGTTTTCTGTCTTCATGGACATATTGCTGGACATAGAAATCCAATTTTGAACTCAGATATGTTCAAGTTGAAAAGGAACAAACAACTCCACGTATCGCTGATATTTCTCCAGAGTTAAAGCACTGCCATTGAAAAATTAGTTTAGCTTGCAGCTGCTTTCTACCTTTGCTTTCTACCTTTGAAACTACTAATGATGTTTCTGTATGAATTATCTTTTTATTTAACCATTTAAGTTTAGTATATGGAATAATTATCAATGTGACACACAGTTTTCCCCAGTGAAGACGTATCTTTCCAGCCAGACTGTACCTGACTGTTTTTCATCACTTTCCAATCTCTGCATTACAGCTACTCTCTTGCATTTAACAGAAGAAAGAGTAAATTTGTTTCTGATCCTCAAACATTTATTTCTTCATGCTAGTGTCTTCTAAATGATACTCTTGAAAATAGGGACAGGAACAGAGCAACAATCAACCTGAAAAGCATGTACAATCACTTAAAGTGTCTGAACCCAGACCTAAAATGGAGGACTCAGACCCATTTCTTCAGCAAATACGCCGTTTTTTTTTCTTTTTTCTTCTTGGAGTTGAAGCAACATATATAAAACATATTTGTATGAACATTTATCAATGCAAACAGCATTGCATTTATAAATGCAATTTATCAATTGCCTACACGGAAAAGCATTGTTTTCCCTTTCACAAAGACAATGAAAATTTTTGGATGGGAAACTGAAAAGACTTGGCCACAGCAGTAACAGCGCTGAAGCACACCTATGTTACCAAGGTGACCACTCTTACAGACTCATGTCCAATCCATCAGTAATCAGGAGTTTAACTAGAGAAGTCTCTAGAAACCAGATCTGTTTCGGATAGAATAAAACTTTCATAAAGCTTCTCCTTCTTCACAGACTTTTGCCCAGAAATGTCCAGAACTATAGTGTAGTATCCCATGGACTCTCTTGATCAATCCCCAAGTCCCCAGGCCTGGAAACAGCAGTAACTACTTACTATAGAGTCAGCCTTCCTGTAGGGAAAAACAGACTCCCAAATGGACCTTTTGTGTCACAACTTCCTCTGGCTTCTCCTTCCCCTGTCCCCTGACTGGCTGGGCATCCTTGGCAGCCACCTCCCTTCCCCAGGAGCCCAGTGCCCTCTGCCCAGCCCTTAGCTCCAGCCCCTACCCCTTCCCCTTCTTAAGCTGCCTGCTGCACGTGGTTTCTTCTCTTTCTAGCTGGGTTTCACTTACTCTGCTGGAATAAAACCTTGCAAAAGAGCCTTTCTTGCCTCAGTCACTGAGCCAGTCGTGGTGAGTGTTGAGTGGAGGTTTGACTGCATTGCTTGGATATTAACCCAATGTGCTTTTCGACAAGAGAGGTTTGTTGTGGACAAGAATTAGGCAGCAGCACCGACCATTCTAACACACACATTTTTAATATGGCTGAAGTATAAAAATTCCTTCAACATAACAAATTAGATCAATATTACAAGAACATTTGAATGGAGCGAATTCATATACCTGCACTGTTATGTGATAATTTTCGCATCAGTGACACTGCTTATAATAACTTTCAGGAAGGGTTTTAATACATGGATCCCTATGATGCATTGTTATAATAACATAGGCAAAATATCAGAATGTGTGCCCAGACTTCTGTAAGGAGCGTGAAGGTTATGTGTATTCCAGCTCTCACATATTCCAGTTCCTATTCCTTACAGAAACCTTTCTGCATATTTCTAGTGAAATGGGATTCTTCTGAATTGTGGTCAAACAAACAAGATGTGAAGGTCTATAATTTTCTAGGTCTCCGTTTTCTACCTTAAGTAGAATATTTACCTTAAATGATGAAGATCTGCAGGACAATAGTTCAAGTGCAATAATTCTAGAGGTCACACAGCTCACATCTTTAGTTGTTAAGGAGCATGCTACTTTTGTCCCTCGAGAGGGGCTGTGGACGGCTGATGACTCCCTTCCTCCTGACAGACTGCCCAGGCTGACGCTGGCAGCAGCACAGGCTGTGTGCTTCCCCTGCTGTCCACACCAGGCATAATTCCCTCATATTGCTCCACTGTTGGTCGAGCCAGGGTACAACACAACTCTGGTATTCTGTAGGCATTTGTGTGGTTGGCTGCTGCTGCCAGATCAGCCAGTGACCCTGTCACCCCACTGGAGTCTTGGCATCACTTATAATTTGATGTTTGCTCTGGGTGGGCACGTTGTTACTCATCTTTCTTGTTGTATTAATAAAGCTTTGTTTTATAATGTGCTGTCAAACTGCATTACACTTGAGACCACATTTGCTCAATCAGCCCAGTAAAAGCACACCAGCACACCAGCACATACTATAAGGACCTCCAGTATCTTTGCATTCTCCTGTACCACTGCTGCTGCAGTCACAAATGTATTTGACAAATGATGTTTAAAAAGACAAATGAAGAGGTTTTTGTCGGCTAAGCAAAAAATTGCTGCAACAGTTGCATTGAATTTGTCAGAGCTGCTTCATGGAACTTCCTTTGTAGTGGACTTTGTTAGAAGCTAAGGCATTAGGAGCATAAGTTTCATAGGTCAAAGGAAAATCATTCTTGTACAGTGAAATCTCGCCACAAAAAAGCTAAGAAAAGTGAATGGATTTATTAGGATATCACAGAATTTATTGGGTTTTTTTCAGATCAAATCTCTTGCTATCCAAATAGCTGTCTTATCTATTTCCAGACATATACTGAGAAATCAGTGCTTGTTTTCCTTTTGTTAAGTAGATTGCATGTATTAAAAAGAGATAGTGTTTGGAAATTGCTTAGTTAGCACAAAAAAATTTGCCCCTGTGATATCATAGAACAAAATCCAGCCACAGTTTGAGGTGGTTTTTTTTTTTTTTGGTTGGTTGGTTGGTTGGTTGGTTGGGGTTTTTTTTTTTTTTTTTTTTTTTTTTGTTTAGCTTTTATTGTGGGATATTTTCCCCCTTTTTTTTTTAAATAATTTTTTTTTCATCTGCTGGTGTTCAGAAATATCTACAGTAGCTTGTCACACAAAAATTCAGCTTTGAGGGATTGAAGGTACTTCAGGGCATATTTTCAGACTGGATGTAATTACATTTTTATTAATTCATCTTTCCTTGACAGAAAGATTTAGATGTACTTGATTTTTGATTGTGCTGTAGACTGTGGTATAAATTCATGGGATATTAAGAAACCAGCTGAGAGACAAACCTCATGGAAAAGATCAGTCAAAGTAAATTGAAATGAAAAAAGGGAAGGTAAGAAAAAATCATGCAAGAAATCTGGTGATTGGGAGAGAGAACTCATTTGCTTGTTAACCCTGAATGATCCTATACAACTGTATCCTATACAACTTTGGAAGATAAGGAATTAATTCCATCTGATATAGAATTTTCCCCTTTCTTTTCTCCAAAATATGGTGTATCTGAGAGATACACTATTCATTTGTGTATCTGAGTTTTTCAGCTTTGGGCTAGCTGAACAAACCACAAGAGACTGAAAAGAAATCAGTTTTACTTAATGATACAGAATGTCTGGCAATAACTGGAATATCAGATTCATGGAGCAAGTAGTGCAAAAAAATTGAAACAAAGTATTGGTTTTGGTTCACTGGTGAAGCTCCACATTAAAATTAGGTTGGTTGCAATTCTTTTGGGACAAACAGAAATGACATTCCAGCTTTCCCACGGGAAGAAAAAAATTGAAAGAAATTTGCTCTTGACCATGTAAAAGCAAACTAAACTAAAAGATTTTAATTCATTTTCAAGGAATCTTTTATTTTCAGATAGAAAAAAAGTAAAATAAGCTATGTTTTCAATCTATATTTATTCAACTAAATAAAACAACTAAATAAACATATTGCAAATAATAAGTCTAAATAATAACAATCAAGCTTTTTTTCGTTTTACAAATATAATGTAACTTTCTTCCATTTTTTTCTCACGATTATCTTAATTGAAATAGTCTCACTAATTAATTTAAAATTCATTACCAGTCTTTATTGCCTAAAAATGCATTTTATAGCCAAAAAATGTGTCACTTGGTAATTACTATTCATTCTCTTCAAAAAAGTGCCTTTAAAATGTACTTATCCATCAATGAATGAAATTAATTGCATGACCAAGCACATGGCAGCTTGTAATTGATACTCCTGATCCTCTAAATTTGATTCTATCCAAGTATCTTCATCAACTAATTGGTTCTTTGCAGCCTGTATTTGTCTCCTCTCTGCCTTTGGATGATACAGTCCCTGAGAATGCTTGTCCAGTGCCTAACAAACCCGGCCTTTCCTGGCAGAAGAATCTACCACAAATTCTACTTATGACTGTTTAAAGGGTCAATAATGGAACAATAGCAGTGGCAACATACTACGAAGCAAAGGATTCTTTGTGTTTTTTAATAATTTCTTTTAACTTACAGAAAAGAGGAACTTGCTACAGTCATGTAACTGCTTTAGGTAACAAGAGAGTTTGGAACTTTCCTTGCATTTGTGAATGTTGCTTTTTTTGGTGGATTGGAAACCAGTGTCCTCTGCCTGACTAAACATCTTAAATTGCTTTACTGTCACTTATGGTCATGGTAGAAGAAAACACCTTCAGCAACATGTTTCTGCAGACTGACAGCATCTTAAATGTCCTGTTTGAAGGACAGGAGCATAATGAAATTCTGAATGTTGATTGGAAATCTTAACAATATAGATGAGAGCCTAGAAGATCCAAATAAGAAGCCTGGATTTATATGTTTTACTCTTTAATACTCTTGCCCTTGCCAGAGAATGAGTTTACAGAGAGAATCCTAACACTTAAAGCAATTCCAATAGAAAACAAACATTTAATTGGATCCTAAATGCTATTCAAAATGCTTGTTATTATTACTAGAAGAATGTTGATCTGCACATAGTGTATAGAATCCCTGATGCTGAAGATCTTATACGCTGGCCAAGGGTGAAAGAGAAGGAGAAAGGACCTTAATTTTACATAGTATAATTTTTGAATACTAATAGTTTTTGTGATGATTGCCTAGTTGGGATTCACTTGAAACTCATCAGCATTTTTCTAATGCCTTATTAACCCTGTTTGCTGAGATTGTGTGGTTGGCCAAATTAGATATGATGGTAAAAATTTCTTTGGGGACTGTAGATGTGCTAGTATAGGTACTTTTACTGCAGTTTAATAAAAATTATGAATATTCTTTTCTTATAAACAACACCTTTAAATGAGAGCTCCTAGAGACTGTCAGGAAAATGAGCTCTTTCAAACGATTTCTGTATTTTATGCCTCCTGGTACAAATATAAATCTCCTTGAGAATGAAACATCTAACATTCCTGGTTCTACCAAATTTCTGACTCTCAGAAACTGAGGATTTTTAGTTTTGTTGTTAATGATCAGTTCCGTTTTGCTCCTCATTAAAGATACAATTCAAATTTTGATTTAATCTGAGCGTCAATAGTTAGCACTAAAATTTTATCATATATAAATTTTAGAATTGTGTATCTTCGGATCTCACAGTAATTAAGTAACAAAAGATCAAACTATCACAGTTTGTAGCTCAAAAGCAGCCTCTCATCCAGCAGGACCTTCTACAGAAAAAAATATGTTAGAATTAAAGTATAGCCCTTATCTTTGATAGATGTATCTTGTGACAACACTTAAAGGGCGTGATTTGCTGCAATATCATCTCAGTAACTGGTTTTTTTTTTTAATTAGAAATATCTGCGTTTTTCTTTTTTTTTTCCCTAGAAAGGGACTTAAATCCTCCTGCCATCTATTCGTCATAATGTGTGTTTAAATGGGGAGAGGGAAAGAAGTCTTTGAAAAAAGATGATGTTACTGTAATGCATTTTTCAAAAAGGCTGCCTTGTAAAGCAGACACACATTTATTTTAGCCAAAATGCTATCTTTTTAATTTTTAACACATTGGATAGCTTATCATTGCCTGAGATTGGTGCTAAAAATTCAACAGTGGCCACTGGAATCCATAGAAAGTACCTGGAGACAATCTCTATAAGGAAGATTATTGGTATAAGTGACTAATTGCAATCACTAACAGAGATGGAATTCTGACACAGAATTCTGTAAGTATGCCTAGACAAGATTTTTCAGCAAGAACAGCCTTGCAGAGTTTTCCATCTCTTCAAATTTTCCATGCAAAATTGCTTTGGCACTAAGTCTCCAGCCACAGGCAACAAGCATTCACTAGAGTTGATTTAAGAGGACTGTAAAGGTGACTTTTAGACCCTGCTGCATCTCTCCTGCAGGTCTGCCCTGTCTGGCAGCTTTTACCCATGCTTATTGCCAGTGTGACAAAAATGTTGTTAAAAATCAGGGATCACAGTGCATCAAGAAAGTCTATGTCCTGCCTGTTCTGAGGATCTGGACAATACAGAAACCAGTGTTTCTAAAGCACATTTACAGCAAAAGGTTTTCTTAGACAGCCACTAATGAAATTTAGGGGTTGACTTTTCTGTCATCCCATACCTGCAAAGCAGATTTGCTTGCACAGGATGACCTAAGTTGTGTGTTAATTCTACCTATCAGTTAATATCACTTAATTTTCTTTCTTTCTAGAAATGCATTAGAATTACAGCTTAGGCTTCCCTGTGTGTCTAGACAGAGGTTTTCACCTAGATTTCACAGCTGGTCCTCAAAGGAAGATAACTGCACCAGTCCAATGAAACAGCACAACTACAATACAGCTCTGTAGTAACACCTGCCTAAAGTATTGGTGCAATATAAAACATCAATGGCCAATTCTGCTACTTGATTAGGATTCAGAGGGACACTTCTGTTGATCAGTGAGGTTTGTTACAGTCTTACATACCCAATCTAGAGGCAGTCTCACCAGTGCTGCCAGATATTGTCAAATTTGATGATTCCACATAGAAAAATTTAGTGGTTTCTAAACAAGTTTACCTGCTTTTCGAACAGTTTTGTCTTTTTTTAATTACTATTTGAAAATACAGCAATTCAGTAGACTATGTGTGAATGTATACCTTTGCTAACTGTCCATTTCCTGAAGTAGATATGTTCAGATCTTGACAAAATGTTTTCATATCCAATTTTTGAATCATACATCAGGTTATTTCTTTTTTTTTTCAGAAGAATATTTATATTATTAGGAAACATAGTGGGGTACTTAAACTGACTTGCTTGTTTTCAGCCTACAGAAGAGTAGTAAATGATTTATTATAAAAACCTAAAAAAAATTCTATGAAATCAGGGTGTTTGAACTCCTTTCCCTAAAACAAAATATAGGGTAGAAAAGACTGAAAATACTCTCCTCTCTCAAGATCTTTACAGTATATTCAATTCATTAACAGCTGCTTGGCCAAACAACATGAAGAATGTAAAAATTTTAAACAGGCATGAAGAATCTAAAAATTTTATATTACACAGTGGGAATGTATAGACAATGTCTAGAGCACATGTGGTATCTGCAGCTGGGAATACAGCCCTATTGTTGGACCTCAGTGTCTCTGGTGGCTTCATCTCTTTTTCTCTTGGTGTGAATCCCCAGTATGCACAAATATTTGTGCTAACCCAAAATGAAATATAAGTGAGCGGAGGGCAGGACCATTTCTATGTATCTATGTTTCCATAGTTCCTACAGTATCATGTAGTTCTTGCTACTGAACAAACATAGAGTAACAGAGACCTTGCCCCAAAGAGATGGCAAGTGGATGCATCATTGTCACACAATGCTAAAAAATTAACATTGTCACTCATGTTAAAAAATGAACATATGCTCTAAATGTGCAAAGCAAAACCAAAAAAGATAAAAAAAAAAATACCAGCAAGGGATAAATGTTTTTCAGATTACTGTAGAATACAATCACTCCATTCATTACATTATATGGTGCTAAAAAAAACAGTTTTGCATTTAAGAAAAAAGGTTTAAGTGCCCTCTTCTTTGATGCCAGCTGGTGGTACCAAACTCTTTTATCTTAGAAATAAAGTATCAAATCACTTCAATTAACATTTAGCCTTAGAAAATGCGATGATCAGTTTGAGGTCCTTTGATATTTCTGAACTATACACATAGACTTTATTTCTCGTTTATAATCTCATTTGTGTGTTCCCCTTTTATTTATTTAATCCCATTATTTTCTCTACTACTCTCAATAAAACTAGAGCCTCTCTAATTTTCTGTACTCACATGGATTTAAAAAGTAGTACTTCAGTCATAACACCAACACCTCTTAGGTTCAGTTCAACCAAATCACGTTTCACTTGAGAACTGTAAAGTAAGATAATATTATTTTGTACATGGAGATATCTTTGACATATTTGAAAAATAGGTTGGAATAAAATATACTCTGCTGTTGGTTTGTGTGTATATGCGGTGTAAATCTGGATATTCATTGCAATGTTTTACTGAGTTTTATGACTGTTTTTTAAACTTATCACTTCTTCTTTTTTGGTGAAATCTATCTGTGCTGACAATATATTTATTATAGACTAGGTTTTTCTTGTCCTATTATTACATGACACCTAGGAATAACAAGTGGTCAATTATCTTTTACTGAGCACCATCAGAAAGGAAATTCAATTTGCCTGCATCTCTTCTCATCACAGTACAAAGAACATTTCCTAACCTCAATGACACTTTAATTAGCATGATGGTGGTAAGAGGTATTTTCCATCATTATGTAGTTTGGAGATTTTAGTGTGTAAATCATGGTTTTCTATTACAGTTTGAATGGGTTGGATAATATTCTTCCCATGATGCAATGAAGCAGACAATTTCAATCTCTCACAATTTTGAATCCTATAGCTGAAATGTGCACTAGAAAAGACATATTTGCCCATGTAATTTCAAGTTAATTCTATTTAAAACTGTTTAATTTAGTGGTATTTAGAGTCTCAGAATGCAGATATTCAATAGAGACTGTCTCATGTTTCAAATGTGGAGAAAGCACATTCAAAACACTGGTTGTTACTGGCTTGACTTTGTGGCATCCTCTTAGGCATCTTCCTTTTTAATTGTCAAAAGTGTTTACGCCCTTTGGTCAGTCTTTTGTGATGTGCATCTCATTCAAAATGCACAGAAGAGGAAAATAAACTGTTTTGACTTGTTTGGCTTTACAGTGCAGGAAAAGCAGACTTCTTAGACCTACTTTGCAGACAAGACATGGAAGAAGAGAGTTCAAGACAGAAAATGAGCTGGGAAAACCAACTCAAAATGTGAATCAATGCACAAACGGTGCATTGGTGGAGCTGTTATTTCTCATGCAGCCTCATTACTTTCACTTGCAGGAACATTTCAAGCCAGATATTTTTAGGAAAATTTTGGCAGTTCTGACAAGTGTGCTTAAAAGACTGATAGATCATGCCTGTTTCAAACCTCATAACCACTTTACTGTACCAATATTCAGTAAGAATACACATTGACAGTTGCTACCAATCATTACCACTATGTACACAGACCAATTTGTTCTTAACAAATCCATCCTAAATTAGTAGTTAGTACACATTCACAGAACTCCCTTCTAGTTAGCATTGATGTGTATGATCCATGATGGTCTTTAGTTGATGAGATCAAGGGTATTGGACTTGTAAGCTCATGAAACAGGGAAATCAGGGCCTAAGTGGGCTGTGACCTTTCTTCTTCTGTCCTCACTTATTGTTGATGTTTTGTGCTGCTCTGAAAAAAGTGCTAATAGTAATATTTCAGTGTTAAAAAGGGTTAGGTGATATTTGATAGTGCAAAATTAGGCTCAGATAAACATCTGACTATATTTTATTTCATGGAGGGGCAGGCATTCTGAGAAGTCATGTTAAACTTTTATTGAAGGGCATACATGATTCCAAAAGGTTTCAGTCTAACAGTCTTTCCATCCCTCTTGCCTCAGGTAATGATTAATAGTGTCTGAAACCATGTGGAAGCCCTTTTCCATTGCCTGCTAAAAATACCTGTATGAAAGATGCTTTCTGCGAAACTCTATTACAGCTCTGAATTAGCTGCTAGACTGGGCAATTCATGAATGCCCCCATTCCTTCTGTCTGATTTTTTTCTCAGTGGTTCAGAGTTTTGTACATAAATACAGCAATCATACTAAGTAGACACATGAGACAGCTATAAATCTTCATATCCACTTCATGTTAGAATCAGGAGATGTGATGTATTGGCATTGGTTGGCTCTGGTGACACTAAAAATCCATGTTAGAGTCAATTTAAATATGATTTTGTTAATAAATAGACTATTTCTAAACATATTTCCCCTTTCTACTCCATCTTTTTTAGACACTCGTGAAACAGTGTAATGCTGTGCTATCTTGTAAGGAAGGAGCACAGAAAGGGAAGAGAGGACAGGAGAAAAAAATCAGCCTTGGAAAATCTCAGGTCCTTGTATAGTTCTGATCAATCAACATGGACACGTGCAGAGTCTCCAAATCCAGACTGTGAAAGCTACCCAGAAACACAATCAGTATGCATCAGATAACTATAAAAAATAGGTAGCAGTACTGCATTTTTTTCTTGTGTCTTCTTTTGATGACATGCAGAAGCATAGTTTCTTTACAGAAAATGGGAAATGGGAAACTGAGGTGGGAGGTGAGTTCAATGATTTGCACATGAGCACATTCAAAGGTTATAATTAAAGAGGGAAGCAAGTCTGGAGCTCTAAATTTCCAGCTTAGAGCTTTTAAGACCTTACAGTGGACCCATTTGCTTGTTTGGTCATTACTCCTACTGTAATTACATTTTCAGTTGCATATTAAAAAATCTACAAGAATGCCCACACTGTTCAGATCATAATTAACCATAATGGACACTCAGAGAATAATGAGAACAGTACAACAATATTTCCTCCCTACAAAACCCACAAACTACTTTCTTCATGGTTTCTGATCAAGACATCTTGATTCAGGCATGGCCTGTCTGCTTAGCAATCCTTAGCAGGTGTTTCTTCTAAGTACTTGCCCAGCCTTCTCTTGAAAAAGATGACTTTCTATTATTCATCTACCTCCCTGGAAATGAAGCTACTAGCCATTATGAGGAGAAATGCCTCCTATAGTTTTCATCCTTAGGCTAAAGGCAACTAGGAACAAGGCATCATCTAAGCCATGATTTTGCTGATTGTCAAAGGAGAAATAGACAAGCTAATTTAAAATTGGGTTTTGTCTCCCCTAACATCACCTCTGTTTTTTTTTTAATTCAGTAACTATTTTTCATTGATCTGTTTTCTCAAGGTCTAAGGTACCTGGCACATAATATTGAGTCTGAGTTTGTTTTCCCTCTGATTTCTAAGGGTCTTCTATTTCCCACTTTTTGAACATCACCAGATAGAAAAATATCAGTTAAGGATGGAAATAAAACTTGTAAACAATGGCCTTCAAAGCTTATTTCATATTACAAACGTAGAGATTAATCTCTATTTGGTATAAACTGATGAAGGTCCTTAGAAAGAAATGAAACAGACAATTTAATATTAATTGACAATCTCACTCTATACCTATAGATAACAGATAAATTTTCTCATCCTGCGTTGTTTTATTCAGCACCATCCCAGAGTCTGGTTGAACAAGAAATTTCACTCCATTAAGATAAATGTATGCATTTTTCTTCTGTCTTGGTGAAAACTAATTCATAAGAACTATGGGAGTTCTGACCAGTTCTTAGAGCTCTTTAACATTCTCCTTTTGCTAGTTGTTGAATTTAAATAATGCCTTTTAAAATAATGGTATGACTTACGTCAATAGGAATGCTAAGGATAGATCACATGATGATTTTCATCTTTGAAATGGCAATTTTTTGATCTTGTTTTTAAAAACACACTGGCTTATATTTCAGTTCAGTTCTGTGAATTGAGATATAGCCTTCACTTAACACTTAAGATAAGTAGTGGCTTCTACCCATAATAAAGAGTTGGGATCTATTTCATCAGGCAGTTTATCACCAAAAATAGAGCTGTAGCCCAATAAATAAACTGTGGAGTCTGCAGAAACCAATATAATATTTGAATGTACTAGCAACACCCCAGAAAGGGCTGAAAATTAAATGTTTTAAATGGAACAGAATTCAAAGCTGATACCTCACCATCCTAGAGACCAATTAAAAGAACAGAGAAACACAGCTGAAATAGGATTCACACATGAGGGTCACACGATGACCCTCAGAGTGTTAACAACCCAGTGTTCATCCACACTGGATATTACAGGTGATTCCAACAAATCATACCAGAAAACTTTGACCCTCAGACAGATGTCTAAGATTAAGAAACAAGTTGATATCTGGAGGTTTTATGTCCCTCTGGCTAAGGAGGAATCTTTGTGTCTAAGGTAGATTAATTACAAATTTTTGAATTATTTGTGGGGGAATAGGCTATTTCACACAGTTTTCTTCAGTTTTTGTGGACTAGCATGGGAAATGTGAAAGAGCTGGCATGCTACACAAAGACCTTCACATCCACAGATTAATGAAACTGCAGCCAAATTCTTGAAGAAGGAAAATGATGCAATGATGTGTTGGAAGAAGCAGATATGAAGGCAGTGGCTGAAGAATTGCAGAAGAACCTTTCAAGACTATCACTGTGGCAGGGAAATGGTAGGTGAAATGCACTGTAAGTGAATGTAAAGAAATGAAAGTAAGGAAAGAATTGTGCAGGAAGTGGTGAATCTTTAAGTGGTGACTGCCATTCTGGAATTATATCTTGGTGTTAGCACAGTCTGCCACCTGAAAATATCTGCAATAAGACTTATCAGGCTTAGCAAGCACTCCAGATGATAAAAAGTATTAAAAACCAAACAGAAAATAAAATAGAGTAATTATTCTACTGAATAAATCCATGGCAAATCAACAAACCTACTCCTTTGATACTCTGTGTCTGTAGTCCCCTGATCTAATAGAAGGAACATACCAGGCATTGGAAAGATTCAGGGGAAAAGAAAAATCATGAAGCTTAAAATTGCTTCCATGTGAAGAACAATTGCATGTAAAAGGACCCTTTCACTCAGGGGAGGAAAAAAAAAAATCACACCAGTGATATGTTCCATATACAGG
Source organism: Leucosticte australis (assembly GCA_025504685.1). Taxonomy (NCBI): domain Eukaryota; kingdom Metazoa; phylum Chordata; class Aves; order Passeriformes; family Fringillidae; genus Leucosticte; species Leucosticte australis. The sequence continues at coordinate 83,482,775 of JANIJU010003056.1, forward strand.
GAATTATGAGGCCTTGATGGACATTGATTAGCTATTAAAACTTAGAACCAAAACTAAGGATTAGCCTAAGAATGTCATTATCAATTTATAATATTAGTCCTTTTTTTTTTTTTTTCCAAGCAAAATTCAAATGAGGTAAGAGCTTTCTTTCTAAAACAAGAAATAGCTATTCACAGTCATATTTCTTTGGGTGAAATAGTGATTGAAAAGCTGAGGACATATGAACCGAAATACTATTATTTCTTCTTCTTTCCCTTCTGGGGAGGTAAAATTGATTATCAATGAAAAGTCAGGCAGACACAAGGTGAGCTTGTGATGTAAGTGTCCATAATATTACATATTTAATTAAAATGATATTGTGTTTTAATTGCTTTGGCTTAAACAACCTTAGCAAAAGCCTTAATACTATCATAAACAGATCCACTCTCTTGCATAGGTTTTGGTTTGTGCAAAATCACGAACGCAGAATGTACTGATATCTATTTAAACTAATAACATCAAAATTAAAACAGGCATAAAATGGTCCCAAAAGCAATCGTCTCTGGATTTTTCAAATAACATTTTAATAGGATATAAATCAATAAATAAATGAGACAATTTCTGTTTTCTTTAGTGCAGTAGTAACCATAGAAACCAAACCCAGGGATCATTTTCATTCACAAACCATTTTTGTATCAAAGCTAGGAATTCTCTGAAGCAATTGATAGGTTTGATCCTGCAAAGTGCAGCTGCAATTCAGCTTATGCTTGTTCCAGATGCAGTGACTAGGGCACCTGCCAGGGCTGCATTGCTATCAAACAGCCATTGGAGGAGAAAAAAGAGGAAGGAAAGGAGTCTCCAAGTTATCCAGAGATGAAGTAGATGGCACTCTGGGTATGGTGGGGCTTCCCAGACCTGGGTTCAGTGCCAGCCAATATCCTGCCCCTGCTGAGGACAGCTCCAGCTTGCAGCTCACACCAGTCTAAAGGGAGCTGCTGTTTGCCCCATGTAAAAAACATGCATTGTCTCCAGGGGCAGCAGAAACAGGTGGCCATGGTCACCACTATCAAAGTCAGAGCTGATGTCAGGCTCTGTCTTTGGTGCAACAAAGCTGTGCCTTCCCAAACAACATGGATTTCTTGACTACAGTCCCTTATGCAGCTGGAAGCAAATGACTTCATTACTTCCAGAAGGTTGCAACAAGGCGGGGGTCAGACTTTTCTCCCAGGCAACTGTTCCTCTTGTCCTGACATTGGGTTTAGAGGAAAGGGCCTCAAGCTGTGCCAGGGGAGGTTCTGGTTGAACATCAGGAAGAACTTTTCCACTGAAAGAGTGGTTAAGTATGGGAATGGGTTGTCCAAGGAGTTGGTGGAGTCATCATCTCTGGAATTATTCTAAAAATATGAGTATGGCATTTGTTGCTATGGTTTAGTTGTCAAGGTGATGTTCATTTAAAAGTTGGACTCAATGATCTTGGATGTTTTTTTCAACTTTAATGATTCTATGATTCTAAAAATAAAACAGCCCCAGAACTGTCTAGAAAGTGATGGCCTTTTCTAAAGGTTGCTTGGCATGGAGTAGGACCTAAATTACTCTGAAATCCTGAAATATAGAGCTGATTTATAATGACTTACTCACGATGTAGGGAAAATATTATTGCAATTAAACCCTGGATCAGAAACCAAGAAATCAGAGCAAATATTTGTGTTTGGAATTGATTTTCTTTTTATGTCTTTGGGAAGAAAGTTCCAAGTTTACGATTTTGAGATTGATGTTTATGGAAAGAGAATTATGGTTCTTCTCATTATGCTTTTAAACAAAATAAGTGTTATGGTTTATTGGGAACTGATAAACTACTAGGCTAAGTACATTTGTGGAGTTTTTGTCTCTTTTGCAACGCACATACTAAACAATATTTTAAATATTTAACACATCTTAAAATAGCATGCTAAATGCCAATTTTTTTGCTCCATTAGCTGAAACAAAATGTTCATGTGTACGTAGTCATGCTGTGCCGAAATACATTGCAGGAGAATAAAATCAATGTAAATCATAGTCCAGTGGACTGAAAATGACATCATTTTTGCTTGTCCCCTGTCCAGTTCCTAAGACTACAACTGGCTGGGATATTAATAGGATAATGAGATATTACACACTTATTCAATTTATATGGGTAATGCTGATTACTAGAAAGGGCAGAATTGCCACAGAATCCAAAAATCACTAAAAGCTGGTCTTCCATGTCACAGGAACATGTAATTTATTCCCTGTTGCATACTGACTTTTTCCTTTTTACTGTAGTTGTGTATGCATTAATTACATCTCTCTCATCACAGATTCTTGAGAATACCAATCCATTTTATGCCTATGCCTAAAGTTGAGGCTTAGACAGAAAATATATAGAAAACTATGGGTTTGACTATGAACTATGATCATGCAATTCTTTAGTTAGAATTGCTTGAGTTGGCCTTGAATTTAATTAGGTTATGCAGTGCCAACTAATTTTAGCAATCTAGAAATTCATAATTAATTAGCTGAAAGTCTTTTATGAAACATAAAGCCCCTCCAATTCTGGTTTATACTTTGAATAAAACACTGTTCCATCAATTTCTGTTTTGATCTCTTGAAAGATGAAAAATTGTTCATTATATCATAAAATATATTGATGAGTTTTGTCCTAAAATCTACAAACCACATCATTATTGATTGAGGCATTAACTGATACTTTCATTACATTCCTGTGAGATTATATTCAGAACTGCAGTCCTATACCCATTGATTTATTACATCTTCTTTGACTATTTGAAAAATATTTCTTTCAATCAGCCACTGAATGTCACTACTTGTTAATTACTAGTTTTGATGACTAAATATATTCTAACAATAAGGAATTCTATGCATGTAATATTAGAGGGGGTAAAAATAAATATAGTTTATTTATAATTTTATAAATTATTTTGCAAAAATTTAGGCTACTTAATAGTTAAGGTAGGAAGTTATAGCATAACATGCTTTGAAACCTAATGAAATTATACTTTACTCTCAGGAATAAAGAAGACAATTTTTTCTCTAGGAATTGATCATTTTTGGATGTTTTTTTTAGATCCATTTTACTGATATTCCTGCACATATTTTATTACCACCTCTTAGTAATTAATCTATTTTTTTTTTGCTAAAGTCACAGAAAATAATTTATTTGAACTGAATATCCTATAAACTCACACATTGAATACTTGTGATTAAATATTTAGAGGAATTTTATAGTGAAAAGTATATTGGCAATATTTTGGCAGTCAAAATATTCTGCAGTGTTAATGGAAGGAAAATGAAAGCAAATATGTTATAATCCTAAGGACATCTAGAAAATTAGAAATAAAAATTTAAAGTACTCAAAACCCGAAGCATACACCTGAACAACTTTGATGGAAAACACTACTACCTTTCCAAGGTAGTCTGTGACTATGGCTTGAAAAAATGATAAAATCTGTATTTAGGACACATGGTAGCATATGGATCCAACAGTCCAACAGTCACATGACATTGGATGAAATCCATCTGAACTATTTTTTGCAGCTTCGAATTAAGTCAAATTTTTTTAGATGGTAAAAATTTCTCTTATCATCTCTATGTGTCTGTCTTGACTCAATAAGTGATCAGATGGTTCAAGACACCCTGAGGGCCCTAAACACCCTGAATTCTGTGTTTTACCTAAACTAACATATGTAATGCTGACTTATATCAGGTTCAGATTTAGGGTGGGACTCAGTGGGGTCCTGTACCCCAGAGATCTGACAGGAACAATTATGGAATCAGAGAGAACCAATTAGAGTGTGACAAGATACTTCAGTGACACTAGCTAAGCTAGCCGAGCTCCAGTGAAGACAGCTACCTGCCCGATATCATAGAATACACATTGGATGATATGATAGAGGAGTAAGTGATGTAAAACACACAAATTATTAAAACTCAGGTGATTTATATCCAGTGTGATGTTAGAATAAAACCATAATTGTATAAATTGATGGGACACTTCAAGCCTTAAATGCCACTTAAGTCATTACAGGAATTTTTTTTTTGTTGGATGCAGCTGAGTTTGAGACAAAACAGCTAAATTCTAAATTAAATGCTAAGTTTTATTTAAATATATGTAAATTTTACACCTTTAGCATGCCACACTGTAATGCAGAATTGCAGACAATTTTTGTTTATAAAATACATCCTGTTGTCTCTCTTGAACTCATAGGCAAAATGCCAACACACTTCAGCAGAACGAAGATTTCATTCACAATTTACCCCTTAGCTTTGTACAATCCTGAAATCTTTAAGGGCAAGTTCTTGACTTAGGAAATATAATGACAAAACTCACATCAACCTAAATAAATATAAGATTAAATCCTCAAAGTTCAAGCAGAAAACGCTGGGTGATGCATCAGTGAATGTCAAAGCAAATACAGGCTTGGGCAGATATATTGCTTGTTACTCTTGGTTGACTATTGGCAAGTAGAAGCTATAAGAAAAAAAAAAAAACAAAACCAAATGCAAGTATAATCAACTCAAACAGCATATAGTTACACAGCAGGCTAGTGGAAAAAGTATGTTATTTTTTTCCCCTAGAATAGTACTCTCAGAAGAGTATACTTTCAACTCTCCAGTTCTTCTGTATTCAGCTGTGGGAGGAAACGTGCTTAGAACAGTATATCCAGTGCATTTTCATTTGATAAGTGTAACGTTGCAAATAAATGTCTATCTGCTTTTCAAGGTTGATATTTGGAAGGGAGCTGCTAAGCAGATTTCTTATCACCAGACAACTGTAGTAGCCCAGACTTCTGCAGGAAGTGGCTGATGGGTTTATCAAGTCACATGTTACAAAAAAAAAAAAAAATTTAAAAAAAAAATATGAGAAACAGGTAGAAAAACAATGGTGCATACTGGGAACTGAAATAGGTAGATCAAATATTGAACAAAACCTGTGATATGAGAGAGGTAGCTCAGGCAGGATTGGTGTAAGCCGTGGTCCTGCAGAAATGTCAAAAAACCCTATTTTTTTTTTTAACTGAAGGTTTCACATCAGATTTTATCAACAAAGCAGGGCTAGAATATAGTTCTGCCATTCAAAATAACCCAAGGTAGTGAGACACAAACAGAACCTGGACCTTGCACCCAATCTGCTAAATTCACATGAGCTGTGAGGAAAGGGTCAGTGTTCTGGTCATGAGCATATATTTGCTGTAACGGAGACAATATTTTTGGGTTTGAACAGCCCTGTGAAAGAGTTGAGCAAATATGTATACTTTCAGAAGCTTTTTGTTTGCTTGACTTTACATTGCATCTGCAGTTAACTAGGGCTGCCCTCAATGTCAGTCCAGAACATACTGCACTGTGCAATGTCTTTGGTGTTATCTTTGACTTGAACTCAGGCATAATGTAGTGCATGCTCTAGGTGCTAAGATAACAGATAACCTTTTCAGGTGCTACACACTTAGATTTGTAGTTGGTATTATTCAAGTTTATTGCTTTCAATTAATGCTGTATATTCCAGCAGATTTACTAGGATTATTTTTGAACTCTGTTTTCATTTCTCTGTTTCCCCTTTCTCCATTCATTTTATGTTGACTTGCACTACGACACAGGAATAAAGGACTCAGATTTAAATCCCAGCAATTTTAATATTAAATAATTATTGTTCTCATTCATTACATTTTTTTGTTTTACACTTTACTAGGAAGCTCTAACTTGTCTTAGTTCCCAGGCAGACATTTAACGAAATCCTGTTATTTATAAGGTTTAAAGTGCAAATAGATGAGTGGAGCCCCATATTGTTAAAGCTAACTGTTTAATTTAAAAACAAAACAAAACAAAGTAAACGAAATCCTTTATGCCAGTTCTGAAAAAATACAGAATTGAATGTCACTTGTTATCAAATATGGTAAGATATCCCCTAGTGATATTACTTTGTAATCCTACAACCTGCATTACTTATAAAACAGATGTTTAAACTTCTTGATGTGCACAAGTGTGTGTAGAGTCACACCATTTTAAATCTAATTAGTGTTTAATAAGCCATTGGAAATATTGTCATTCAGCTCTTACAAATTAATCCTGATCTCTTAACACATGCTGGTATTTTGAACCAGTAATTATTCCAAAACAAAAAAGAGGTCTGGGTTAGTCTGAATTAACATAAACAGCTCCCATGATTATTTTATGTGCTTCCCGCAGAGAGGTGTTAATAGTTCTCCTCATGGTTTGACAGGGAAAACGCTGTAACAGTGGGATTGAAAATTGTTCTGCATGATGGTCAGCACAACTAATAGAGAACAGACCAGAAGAAAGAACTACAGAGCTTTCAGCATGACAGTCTGAGCTACAGTGATGAACCTTCTTTGCTAGTAAATTATTTGCAAACTGAACCTGGAATCTGCTAATAAACCTGGGTTCTTTCCAGCTCACATATTGGCAATTAAGATTCCATGCTGGAAATAATTGACAATTCTGTCAGTAATGCTTGTGTGAGAAGGGAATTCAGTCAGTTTTCCAGAGCTGGGCACCGTATGTACTACTAAGAAGAACAATAAATATTCACACTCAGAGATGTATATGCATAGATACTCACACACTAAAAACCCATATATGTATATATATATATGTATGCATATAAAAATTCATGTAGTAGCAATCTAGAAAGAAGTTGTAATACAACTGATATGTAGCTCTGTGTCTAGTTTTTGGAACAATTAGCTGCAAACAGAACATAAAACTTGCTCTTGTACAACAGCCTTGTTCTCACCACAGGCTTTGAAAGTGCAAGGATTTCACAGTTGTGCTTTCTCAGACTTGATTTCCTTTAAATCAGTAAGGGGAATGGCTAGAATGAGGACAATAAATTAAACTCAATACTCACCATCAAACAGTAAGCACAAAATTTTTCAATATTACTTCACTGACATCAGCAATCTCAATGGATGCTAGCATTTTCTCTTTTTTTTAATGTTGTATAAATGCATATATTTTTTGGTATCATAATTTTCAAGACTGAAATTTCTAATTCATAGAGCTGATTAAAATATAAAGCCAGAAATTTGCAGTACAAAATTTTTTTTTAAATTATAATTTTTTCTTTAAATTCTTTGCATGGTTTTGGAAAAAGGTGATGAATTTACAGTATTGGTATTTGATGTCTAATTTTGAATAATAAACAAAAGTTTCTTCAAATTAGTTGGAGCATAAGAAGCAAAATTCATCGATACATGGCAGATGACTTTAGCAGCTCACAAGAAAGAGAAATTGTGAGGCTCAAAGGATTGGAAAACTCTGAGAAAAATCTGTGACCCACCAAGCTTTAGGCCAAACATATAGTTTGAGTAAAATTTTGGTTTTTGAATAAAATTTGATTGCTATCTAATAACTGCATACTAGTTTGTCCTGTTTCATTGCATTCCCAATAAGGTGGAACACGGGGTAAAACATGTGGAACACACAAGCTGGAGCAACAAAACTAAACTTCCAGGCCAGAAGATCAGAAACAGATGGCAAGAGACTTTGTGAGTGCAGATTCAGAGGAGGCCTGGTTATACAGAACATATGAACACTAGAAAACAAGCAGCTGATCCAAACTGCATTAAATATTCAGTTGCAAGTGACAGACAGATTCGACCAGGGTGTGACTACAGCTGCCAGTACTGCTTGGTTTTCTCATCACTTTTGAATGATCTTACAAACCAATCTATTTTATAGTAAGATTTTGGAAGTTAAGTAATTCTAGAATGTACAGCTGTTGTAATCTATGGACTAGTGAAGAAAATGTGTCAGAACCTGTTTTTAATTTTTCCTGACATAGTTTCCATCAGTATCACCTTAATGGACTTGTATCTACAAAGTAGCTCAGTTTCCAGCCAAGGAAGTTTTCCAGAAGAAAGAATCACTTTGGATTTCTAAGTGATGATCCAAAAGGTACTTACAGCAGAAAAAGGATTGAGTCACTATTGAAACAAGACTTGCTCAGCCTTTTGTTTAACACATGCCAGAACTGCACATCAAAAAGTATGAGCAGATTGGAACACTTGATTGGAATGAGAGCACATCCATAGAAATCCTGACTGGTAGAGACCAAGAGCTCTAGATCGGAGCTGCCAATCCATTGTCATCAATTCAGATGGGTAAAGGAAGCCAAAGGATCTATATTAAAGGAAATCAAAAATGATCCTATGGTTGATCCAAGAGCATCTTTCTACACTGTTTTCTTTACACCTTTTTATACTTTGATGAAAGCATAATACTGATCTTACTGCTTCATTGCATTAAAACTCATTTATCTGATCACTGTGTAAGCTCCAGGGTAACAGAAAGAGTAAATAGAGTTCGTGAAAAAAGGGCATGCATCATAAAGCTCATATCCCTCTTTCTGTTAAAGGTCTTCAGTGGCCTCTTCTGAAAGGTAAGTCTCTGAAATATGCAGCTTATTTTTCTCTTCTATTCCCTCATTTCTTGAAATAAGATGTTATTGCATCAAGAAAGAGATATGAAGGGTTACAAAAGGAAAACACTTTTCAAATATTTGGCAGTAGAGAAAGAAGCTAACAGTATGTACTACCTATTTGAGGCATGTTAGAGGAGCTCTAACATCTAAATATTTGCAGAGAATTAAAGTGAAACTTGAACAGACCAAATGGCTGAGAAATTAAGAGAAGAGTTGAGGTGAATTATCCAAATCCACTTGTATCAGTCCTGAGCAGGAATTATTGAAGCTCCCTGACATCTGTGAAATGAGTAATGGTTTCATTTCATTTTCCAGAAGACCAGAATAATAGTTTTCAACCAATAAAGAAAAAAAATAATCTGTGTGCAGAGCCATCCTAAACCCCATAGCAGTTGGTTTGGGTTTTCTTTTGTGTAGTTTAAGCATGCAGTGGAATGTCAAGTTTAAGCCACCGTTGGCCTGAGATAAAATGAAATCTAAGAGAAGGTTGTCACTCAATATGCATGAGGACTACTCATGAGATTAATTAATAAAGGTCTTGTGGCTATGGCCTGGGATTTCAGAATCCTTTAAGTATCTTTAAATTAAGATTAATGACTACAATATATAATCTTCTCTGATCAATTAAATTTATTTTAAATACATGTAAATATCAGCATCTATTCTCATTACAATTGTCATTGCATTCATTCATCCATGGCAGCACTGCTCAAAACATTTTTGACAACATTACATTCTATTTTGAGTGAGCACTCAGAGTAGCACTGTATCAAACAGTGCTGGAAGGAATTCAGCTTTCTGCTTGCATCTGTTGCTGAACCAAACAAGCTTTTGAGCTCTCCATTGAGCAAATAATCCTGACTGGGAACTCCAGGTGAGAAAAGACCATTTCTGACTGTAGACTGGACTGGAAGTTCAGTAAGTAACTGGAAGTAACAATAAGAGTGCACCGTGTATGTAGATGCTGATAGAATCCTGCTGTAACATCCAGAGTTATCTTAGCCCTGCATTCAAGTTCAGAATTGGTGTAGAGGAGAGTATCTTAGTAAGAAGTGTATCAACGATGTTGAATAAACCTTTTGCAAAACAAAACCCCCAGTGTATTACTCAGAAAAATGTGATTTTGCATGTCTTTTTAGTGAAGGATTGGCATCAGAGGGTAGCTTAGTCATGGCATTCCTCAAGTCTCAGTCCTGGAAATAGTCTGATTCAATATTTTCTTCTAAGAGAGAAATAAAAAAGAATACTGGTGACATTTTTAATACTGATTTGAGAAGATTTGTGAAGCACCATCCATAGCATGAAAAATCAGGATATTTATACAGATTAACCAGGTAATTGCAATGGTTGTAATAGCAAAAGCAGGAAAACTTTGTCAGGTCAAAGTTCAATAACATGAGGTTGAAGGTTAATAAAAGTAATTTCTCATGCAATTTGGGGATATGTAGCTAAGAGTAGCAGCAAAGAAAAGTGTGCATGCACTAGCTGATCAGAGGACGAAATCAATCCCCATGTAATCCACCAACAGGAAGATAAATCAGAGAAAAAAAAAAAGACAGTGTGTTTTTTACTGATATTTTTATATTTTAAATATTCCACATAATTCTTATAATTCCTATAGAAAGAATTCAAAACTAAATAAAGTCATCCTTGCTTACAGAAAAGACTGTCAGTAGGTTATGCCTGTACTCTGCTTACAGGATTTAGCCACACTAGTGAAAAAAAAGCATAACTTTTCTTATTTAACAGTTTAACAGGATTGAAGAGTCAGAATGGACAAATGTGTTTCATTTGGAAAGAAGATAATGGAAATAAAATATCCTCTAAATCTTGTGCAAACAGTGTGTGTCTGTTGAAGCATATAAATCTGTTTATGTGATAGTGGAGGCCAGAGTTAGGTTTTTGTTTAAAAACTCTGCTAGCAATATCAAGTATTAACCTCTTAACAATCTTTTTTTTTTTGAGGTGTAACCCTTATCTGAAGGATATATACACCTTCATCTATTGTATTCATCTGCTTACTTTTCTTTCTGCAGGTAAGAACTGCAAGTGAGGTTTTAAGCTTCTTGAACTCGTAATTGTCTGCTTCCCTTTGGGAATCTTGCCTAAAACTCTGGCCTTGACAGTTTGAAAGGTGCACAGTGTACTGAGATTTGATAAGCATTTCAAAAGTGAACATTGATCCAGTATTTTAAGCAGTTTTCCCATTTATTTAGAATGACCTACATTTACCTATGGGTGCACTGGTTTGACTGTTAATTGGTTTAGGGAAGAAAAATTACTCCTTAGAGGAAACTAAAAACAGATAATACGAATAGTGATTCGGTACTACATGGATTCCCAGTCTACTGCTAATTGAAAAAGAAAAAAATCTAATGGAAAGACTTTTCCTTGGTATTTTATTGGATTTTGAATTCTTACAGTGCTCAATACATGGAATAATTAACAGCATCTCTCAGTTGATGAGAGAATGAGAAAACACTTCTTCAGTTCAATCCCAGGACACTTAACTCACAAGCAGGATTCCCTAGTTGTCCCCTCACATATAATTCTGTTCTGTAATTAACCTACTGCTTAATTAACAGAGCTTAGCAAATAGCTGTTGATGAATAATTTATTTGATGAATTTAGCCTTTTTATGTTCCTTTTCATAAACTGAATCAGAAGAGAATGGACATTTTACAAGATTGATTTTATTAGTTAATGTTTACAGACAACCTTGTTAAATAATTCTTGGTTTGTGGTTAATAATACTTAAGTAAGTTCTAGTATTTCTAATAACTTATTAGGTATCTGCTTTAACAAGTTTATTAATTTTTAATACATGACCATGAGATAGCTAAAACCAACAGACTGATAGTTTGATGGTTTTTCTGTTGTAATATTCATATTTCACAATACAAGTTGTATTGTGATTAGTTCAACTAAGTGAGAAGCAGCAAAATATTAAATAACAATCATAGTAACTTGGCAAGAATTCTGAGTAATTAACAGTCAATTAGTTTGAAATATATGATGTAGCACACATTATTTATGGTGTGCACTTGCTTACTCTTTGAAAGCATATGTGGGACCATCAACATGATAGAAAAGAAATTTTTAAAACTCTTTTAATTGGTCTATGATGTGAAGAGGTTTTTACCCTTGAGCTCAGTAATGCATACTAGCACTGCATCTAAAGCCTGCTGAAGTGTTTGGAGAAACCTCCACTGACTTCAGTATTGTTCAGCTTACACCATTAAATTGGAAGTATCATCTTCCTGATTTAGAGGCTGTAGAAAGACATATTCTCATAATACGGAACTCAATAATAGTGAATAGATATGTGACTTCAACAGAAATGCACTTTGATCCTTTTTTAATG
>JANIJU010003056.1:83494993-83525102 GCA_025504685.1 Leucosticte australis
AAAGGAAGGAAGGAAGGAAGGAAGGAAGGAAGGAAGGAAGGAAGGAAGGAAGGAAGGAAGGAAGGAAGGAAGGAAGGAAGGAAGGAAGGAAGGAAGGAAGGAAGGAAGGAAGGAAGGAAGGAAGGAAGGAAGGAAGGAAGGAAGGAAGGAAGGAAGGAAGGAAGGAAGGAAGGAAGGAAGGAAGGAAGGAAGGAAGGAAGTCCTTTTGGGATTCTCATACCTAACAAGAATGAGAAAAAAAATACAAACTTTGGGGTACTGGAGAAGTCATCAGATAGGTACTTCTGTAGCCATGGGGAGCTGATATGCTAAGTTAGAAATATGTCTGTGGTCTGATTTTTTAGGAAAAATCTTGCTTTAATCTGAATTTTTGAGTCATAATTAATTTTTCCCGAGTTGTCTTATGACTCACCCATCTTAGTTGGAGATGAATATTATGTGAAGTATGAGTCAGAGAAATTTCTATTCTACAGTTTCTGTCAGATCTTTCAGCTGCAATGGATTTGCTCTGGAAAAACAATTAAACCTTTTAAATCCCTAACTGATGTGATTCTTAATTATACAGCTCTGTGATAGAGCTACATCTATTTGGGTTTGCCTGTCAGATTTTTTTCCTTGAAGAAGAAGGGGTACTTGATATTTTGTCTGCTCTAATATTCTGTGTTCCTGGAGAAAGACCACCCTGTACATGCAGAGCAACTTAAAAGCCTGTGTTGTGGGAACCTGACTCTTCCATATACATTACATTATAAGTCAAATGTATCAGAATACATGATCAATGACACAGAAACTTTTTTCTCATATCTACAGCTCTAATTTCATCAATGTTTCATGTACAGGTTCCCCAGAAATATTTTGTCAGTTGTTTAGCCACTGATATATCTAAAATCTAGAGACGCCAAAGCATTTGCTGATAGCTTTCCCCGTGCATCCTACCATGCACCGGGTCATGCTCTGGTAAGAGAATCCTTCTTTCACTTGGAAGAATCCTTTTTTTCCATTTGTATCTGATTTAGGTGCTACAAACAGAGCCTGGCTTTATACTGTAGCTGATTTCTAACAAAGAGATGAGGATATCTGCAAATTTCTTATGCAATCCCTTAAATATAGCTGCATGTCCCTGCTGCTGTCACAGTAGAGATCTGATAGATGCATTTATTTCCTATTCCTCTGCGCAGATAGGTATCCTCTTGCTTTAAGTTAAATGCTGGGAATCTTTTCCACTTACCTAAAGGTATTTTCCCCTTCCTGCCCCAAAACAGTGGTTTTTTTTCACCTAAATGATTATTTCTTCCTCAAACATGACTGAGATTCACACAGTAAGGTTACCAAGGTTCCAAACCCTGTGTGCCTTCTCACTGCTGACTCTCTTGAGCTTGGCTTTGCCTGTGATAAATGATAGTGCTGTTTCATCCAACACTGCGGTTTGAGAACTCATTAGCAGGAGGGAATCCAATTCACTTCTTTTTACTTTAGCTATTTTTCTACCTTCCTGAGAAATATCCTCCCTGTCTGTCTGAAAACAACCCTAGGGAGATCCCTTAGTCCTGTGCCATGTTCCTGAATTAAGATGCTATCACTTATATAATTAAAAAATTAATGTTAAAATTTAATAGGTTCAAATACCCTAAAGAAGAAGAAGAAGAAGAAGAAGAAGAAGAAGAAGAAGAAGAAGAAGATTTGACCTCAGATCTGTTACTGGCAGGTGTTTACTGTTAACTTTGTGTTAATTATAAAGCTGCTTAGGAAATTATCTAATTTCCCATCTGTATCTAGAGTGTACAGAGGGGGCATACATTGAGACCTAAGAGCTCAGAATCATGAAATCTCACCTTAGGTAAGTGCCTTTTTGCAACCTAAGGTAATGTTCTTACACTTTTGAACACATTCTGCATATTTCTCAAGCCAGTTTTTTCTCTAGGCATTTAGTTCCTTGATCCTGTTTGACACCCACAAATATTCCTCTCTGTTTTGCAGAGAATCACATTGCAGACCCAGAGGTTGGACTCACAGCTCAATGTTTTAAAGATGCAATATTTTGTATTGAACCCCTCAGCTTTTGACAGAACTAGCCCAGCAGCTCTGTTTTGTGTCTGTATCATTACTCCACAGCAGTTGTTCAGCACAGTATTTTTCCAGTGCTGGAATTTCATACTACATTAGAAATGCACTTTGCAGTAGGTGCCAAGTAGCAGGGAGTCCTAAATGCACATCCCCAGTCCAAACTCACTTCCTAAAATGTCCAAAAGCTCTCCCAGGACACTTAGATGCCTCCAGGGGAGTGCTGCACTCCTTTCTCCATCTCAGAACCCTAACCTGCAGTATTCTGCATATTGCCATGTGTGGGAAAGGTATTCTGTGCTGTTCTTGTGAGCTAGCAAAGGCCTGCTGAAGATAAGGAGAAGCCCCATATCTCTCCTGAAGGAAGACCAAGGTTGTCACCATGGAGACAGAGTGGAGGAGAGAAAGTTAGGAGATATGGACTCTGGCTAGCTCACGGAGTGACGTGGCTCCCCGATCACCTACTGTCTCTTTTGTGACCAATGGGCACTGAATGTGTATGTTGGATGGGTGTAAGTGTCTTGAAAAAGTATAAAAGCAATGTTGCTAAAAATAAATCACTCACTTGCACCTTTTGATGGAGTCGTGTACTTTTGTACCATGTCGCGCTCTATAACAACAGCCAGGCATGGTGTCTGTCACATTTAAAAAGAGAAGGGGTGGACTTTTTTAATGCTGGCTATTCAATGTCACCTACATCACTGCTAGATGAATGATTTTTCATCAGGAAAAGCTGGAGTGCCCAACCAGAAGTGCACCATTTCTTTTTGCCCTGCTTGCTCCAGCAGAGGGATGAGTGGATCCTATCCCCTTCTCCCTACCAGACCTTGCTCCTGTTCCTTCAGGACCCTCCACAGCCCTCCACACACCCCAGAGCAGTGGAAAGGTAGTAACTGAACTCAGCAGAGACCAAACCATTCTCTCTTTTGTACAATCTTTCTTTTTTATTAATATTGTTGTGTTTATTGCAATTTCTTCAAACTGTAATCCCAATCTTTGATCTCACTTAGTGTTTTTTTCCTCCACTGTCAAGAGGGGGAGGCTTGAGTCTTAATTTCCCAGCTGAATTTAAAACCAGTGTAGTGTCTTAAAACACTTGCAGTCATTTCCTATATCCGACACGTAGCCACAAGCCACGGGAGCAACTAAAATAAGAGACAGACAGAGACTGAAGAAAAGGGGACAGAAAGGGAGACAATTTGAAATCTGAAGTAAAGAAATCAGATGTATTTTATTATTTTTGCCAAGAAAGAGTCCTCTGAATTTAACAGCAAAATCTTACTAAGCTTTTGAATTGCTGAGATCCTTTGGAAGCTACATGTAGAGTCAAGTGTATTGAAATTAATTTAAAATGTGGATGCAAATGTAGGAGAAATTAATGTTGTGTTAATTAGTACTATTGACACTAATGTACTTGTAGGCATCCCTTTCTGCAAGGGAAATAAATATATACAAACAAGTCTTTTCCTTTCAATAACACTTAAAAAAAAAAGACAGAAGAACTTAGGGAAAGATGATAATAGTGGTGGAACATTCCTGGCAGAGGTTTTATATTCAAAAGCATTTCAAAGGAAAATTCTCTAAAGCAGACAGCAGCCCTGAGACACAAAGAACTATATTTTTTGAAATCTGCACATAGTGTAAAGATTATCTTGCACATAGTGTAAGAAAACAAGCATGGAGTAGAAGGTTTTTTTCCCAACTCCAATTAAAGAATAGACCCTTTTGTAAACCTTTATGAAAGAAGAAAATGATAATTTTTTCACAAGTACTTTTTAAAGCATCCATATTGATGTTTTGGTCTCAACATGTTGAGACCAATGTTCTCTTGCTTTTCCTTGCAGAGACATCAAAAGAGCATGCATACCCAATGACAGTGTTTCGTGGACCATTTATATTTGTAAAAAATGGAGCTGGGCACAGTAACACATTTTATAATAATCTTAAAATTATTATTTTCAGCTAGATCTCATTAAAAAGCACTTCTACAAATTGCAAATATTTTATTTTCTGAGCATTTTCATTGTCCTGTACTCTTGGTTACCTGTGTGTTTTGAAGCAAACATGGAGCTCTATTCAATGTATTTTACCTGCATCCTCTTATGGTTCCAGATGTACAAACACCTTCTGAAATATTTATCTTTGTAAGGAGAGATAAGAGGAATGGATGGGGCTGAAATGATCCTTGCAGTACTTGAAAATCCCGGTGTTTCAGCCACTGTCACCTGAATCTTCATTTATAATTGATGTTTATATGTGCTATTCTGCCCCAAAGAACCATTGGCCAGTGGTGGCGACGCTGAGATTCGGGAATGCTAAGAGAGCTGATAAAAATCAGTGTAATTCAGGATGTACTGGAGGATACTGAAGTTAGGTATCTCATTGATGGTTTTAGTGGCAAGAATGGATAAGAGGGTGGAACTCTCTTCCCAAGGGAGTCCAGAACGATGATCCTCATAATGGGCTTAACTCTGTAGGCTATGGTTAGTAGTAGGGACAAGGAATTAAGGGAAGCTGGAGATAACACTAGTTAGGTTAATTCTTTGTATGATCTTCTACTGTAAACGTGGGTGACGCTTCACAGCCTGAGTGGGTACTGGTCTAGAGAAGTTCCTAAAAACCTGTGACCTTGACCTGGAAAATCTCTTAGCCATAGCCCCGGCCTTGGAGAGCATGATGTGCAGCAAAGAAAATGGATTTTCATGCATGTTCCCTGATTTCATTAATAATGATTTTACTTCTTTTGGAAAGGTAAGTTGGTTTTATCATGCTGTCAGGAAGTTCTTAAGTTATAAGCAACTGCATTTAATTAACAGCCCACAAAATTTCATTAATCATTTAATGATAGTATTTGACCCTAAACTAGGAAACATAAGAGGTAAAGTTAATTTCACGTTCATCTGGCTTTCCAAATCAAGAACAGTTTTCTTTAAAAGCTTCCTAAAAGAGTGACTGAGTAATCTTAGTCTATTACACAATTTCTATATATAATACATTTTATTTGCTATCAAGTTCAAGGTTAACTGTTTCATGTGGAATCAACTGGACCATAAGTCACATCTTACTGATGGCAATGTTATTTTTTCATTCAGAGACAATTTCTTATAAGTGTGACAAGCTCTCTGAAACAAAACAGTGTTATAATATAGCTAAAAAAAAAAAAATTTAAAAAATTGGTGATGCACTCTTATGCCTAAATACTGTCATTAGGACCATCTGCAACTCAGTTTACATTTTTCAGGAAAACTCACTAAATGTGTTGACTAATTAACAGAAAAAATAGCACTAGAAAATTTTATGACTACATTCAACAACCATATCTGGTTGACAAAAGATAAAAGAAGTTTGAAAATGTGGAATTTACACCTCTAATATAGAAAACTCCAATCCACAAAATTCAGTAGACACCATCTGGAGGATTCATTGTCTTTAGATTTAAAGCAGTGGGTTTTCAGAGACCTATTGACAGCTTGTGAAAGAGCTGAAAATTCAGCATGGAGGGGTACACTGGGATCAAGCACATAGTTGTTGAGGGCTTTTTCCCTCCGCAATTTCATCCATAAACTTTACCTGCTGTTCAGTTATATAGGCACCAGGGGTTTTGAAAGACTATCTGTATATAAATATTGGTGGGAGAGTTGGACAGGTATCTTGAAAGTAAGTTCTTGTTTTGAAAATGGGTAAAAGTTTAGGCAAAGTGTTCATGAAATCCAGTGGGAAATTGATGATGAAAATGAATAGTTCTTTTGGTACTTTATAAAAAGAAAATAAATAGTTCTCTTAAATATCATGGCAATGACCTAAAGAACTGGAAAAGACTTGGTAGAAACCTCCTCTTCACTAGAAATGTATTTAATGTCGTAAATTGGATTATGTCCATTTTGAGAGACAAAAACTGTTAAAAAAGGTCACAAAACATGGAAAAGTCTTTTAGATATTTCATTCTGTTTTGAAAATCTGATAACCTTTCTTAGTTATTTATGCAACATAAAAACATAGAAGGGCCTCTTATTCTTGCCAAGTTTCTCAAAACCATTTCCAATTGAATAAACCATATGGTTTATCAGAAAACAAAGTTTTTAATGTGGACTTTACTTGGCTCGTAGAATATAGTTTTTAACTGAAACAAAGAAGTTATAATGACACTGTGTTCTGGTGATAATAATGAAGATGGAGAATGGGATAGATGATAATTTCACTTTAGCTTTTGCTGACAACTGTAAATTTCCTTAGTTTCAGGTAGGCTTCCAAACCTTATTCACTGAATCTCAAAATAACTAGTTGAATAGATGCATTTAAAAGGAATTCAAAGCCTTTCAAGGTCTTAGGTCCAAAGAAAGTGGTCTGTATATGATGAATAGAACTGAATTCTTCCCATTTTAGGTACTGTGTCCATGACCCTCCTGAGGTGTGCATTTGATTTGATGTATGATTCACATTGGGATATAGATGATATTGGCTGGACTCTTGCTGTCCCTATGAAGTCACACTGTGAGGATTTCACCTGCCTCTGCTGTTTATCAGCTCATTCTTTATGCTGAGAAAGCTGATACAAAACTCCATGAGTTTTATCTTCAGTACTCTGCCCTGTCTCTCTTCCCTAGGCTACCTCCAGGACTGGGTGGCTTGGGATACTGATGGTGTTGAGCCTCCCTAGCTGTAAAGCAATTCTTAGAGGAAAAAAACCTGTCCCTTATGGCCTGTTTTCTGGCCATTGCCGATCTTCATGCTCTGTCTTTTAAAGTTGTGGGGAGGTAAATAAGAATACAGTCCTCTCTGTAGCTGTGTGCAATAGCTAGGAAAGTGATAAGAACACAGACATGAATTTTCTGTCCATAGATAGCAATGAAAATTCCATCTTGTCCTGAAAATAGCTAGCAAAAACATTCTTTCAGAGACCCATTTAAATCTAAACAATTCCTGCCACAGAAATAAATCAAGAACGATTCTCCTCCTATCATTCTGTCCAAAAATTGCCCTCAGTTTGCTATGACTTGATGCTGCTACTCTCCATATACCCTGAAAGTGGGTAGAATACAACAATTCTTTTTCTGCTTATGCTAACTTGCAATAACACCACTTTCTGGGATGTTAACCATCCAATTTACATTTTGTTTCTTAGCCTATTAATAACAGCTATTTGCTGGGTCTCAGAAAAAGTACATATTTTTCCAAGAACCACAATGAGAGCAGCAGTGTGAATGTCAAACAGATGTAATAGATCTTTGTTTAAAACTCCCACTAGAAATCTTGGAGATCTTGAATTATTTGGGTTATTAATTTAGTTAATGGGTTTGCTATTCTAATCTTGAGTCAACAAATATTTCTGTTTTGCAGGAAATCTCAGAGAAGGATAATTGTTTTCAACATTTGAATTTTAATTAATCTTAGCTTACATACAAAACAAATCTCTATTTTATTGCATAAAAACCTCTATTTTGAAAGTGTTGTTGTTCCAGTTCAGTCTATTGATTACTGAAAGAGAGTTCTCTTCAAGGACTTATTCAATGCACCTATTTGTGTATTTAGGGCATTTTTTAACTTGTTTCACTGATACACCAACAATGATTTATATACTCTGTTTCAGAGTATTTATAAATAATGGCATGAGATGGGAGACTGAAAAGGAGCAGGTGTTCAAGCTCTTAAAGCTGTTAGAATGGATATGCACATAGATCTTTCTTGGAAAAAGGGACTCTGGGAGTTATAAAACTAGAGCTGCGTAAGCTTGGGACTACCTGCTCTTCTATCAGGTTCAGCAAACTGACAAGGAATCTGCCAAACTTGTCAAGTGTGCTGTGACTCAAAGGCAGTTAGAAAGCATTTTTTAATTGCCCACAAGGGTATTTAGGGAGTTGAATACATTAGGAAGGTGAGTTTTCTTATTATACCATAAAATGACACAAAAATACATGCTGTCTCTTATACCAGTATTGCTTGCTTGCTTGCTCATTCTCCTGGATACACACACACACACACGAGAGTATAAATATCATATTCAAACCATAGGAAATGGTGGTATGAAAGGGAATGTGCCTGAAAAGTATGAAAGCACATTGGAACAAACTTGGAAAATTGCAAAATTTAATTTTTTTTAGTACAGATTATTTTGTGCTGGCAGTGTATGTTTAGTTAGATATTTGAGTCAAAGGCTGAAGTGGTTGCCATTCCTTGGCTTACACAGCAGGAGATGTGGCTGACAGCTCTGCTTTAGAAACCACCAGCCTGGTGACAGAGCCTCAGGCCATCGCCTACACAAATGACACTACAATGACAAACTCTTGCATTCCTGTAGGTGGGAAAAATAGACAGTTGACACTGAGTATTACAATACCCAATGCTCCAACTCTGTAAATTTCACCTACTGAGGGACATTGAATATTTTTCTCTATTTATCAAAATAATGCATTTTTTATTAATTTGATGAATCATTAATAAACTTTATTAATCCAGTACTAGTTTGTTTTGAATACTTATAGTAGTTAGGAATTTATGCATACATCTGATGCTGTAGGTGTTTTATTTTATGGAGATATATTTATTACAGGGGGGGATTCTCAGGGTCACTCCAACCCCCGCTGCCATAGGTGTCCTGAGAGCAAAGTCTTGCTAAGCTCCACCTATCCGGGTCCCTCAGGCAGGCTCCCAGCTGCAGGCAATCTTAGCAAGCAGCTCAGCTCTTCAGTGAGATCAACTCTGGTGAATTCAGCTCTTTAGTGTTTCCAGCTCTTTGCTTGCTAAGTGCCTCTGCAGACACAGGAGAGAGAGGAGAAGGCTGTATGAGGTTCCACAGAGGTGTCTTTATTGGCAGCTTCTGCGAAGGTGACAGTGGCAGCTCTTCTGCTGAACAGTGCAGAAATGGGGTTTATATAAAAGTTATGGGGTTTTGGGAAACACTCCAATAGTAAGGGTCGAGGCAAAAGGGACCTTTCACCTTGCAGAGAGATAACAAGGGTCGGAAGGCGGAAGAGGGGCTTCTTTTGGTCTAGTCATCATGACCAGGCATTTCTTATCTTAGGCAACTGACCCACCAGGGAGGTCTTGCAGGCTCTGTGGCTGCTACAAAGATACAGAAGGTTAATTAAGTAGTTTAAATAAGCAAGAGAACTTATTTGAACATAACATTAGCACAGATAAAAACTTTTTTCCTAAAACTTCCCAGATTCAGTAGTTGTTAACAAAATTCAGCTACCTTAGACATGGGTTTCTAAGCAATTTCATGAAAACTTGAACTTGAGAATCAAAATTAATCCTTCAAGGTACAAGTTAATTTAGAATTAAAGTTCTAGTGGTTGTTTGTTGTTTTACTGCTAGTTTGTTCAAAAATTACATCAGAGGAAAAAAAAAAGAAGAAAACATTAAACTCTTTTAGACATACCTCAGCAACAACTTTACACCACTTCAGTGGTAACACATAAGGAAGGTGCTATTAGCATTTCTACTTGGATTACAAAAATGTTTCTGAAAGAGTGATTGAATTTACTCTGGAGGAGTCCTTTCACAGTAAGTAAGAGGTTATTGAGAATTGTTTCTATAAAAAGCTGCCTGAAGTCATAAGTCCTTTAAGTCCATTGAGACCCGGAGCTATCATGGGCAAATACTGTAACTATCAGGAAGTACAGCACCAAAAGAAAGTAAAATAGAGACTAAGAGCTTGGGGACTCTGAAAGAGAACTGTATTTTTTTTTTGTCTTAGTGTATTCAGTTGATAAAAAGAATTCACTTGGCACTGGATATGCCCTTGCTCTGCTTTGAGTCTGGAAAAAAATCTTTATTTTGGCTGAAAAATGAAAAGCCAGGATACTCTCTGAAAGTCAATGACAGCTTTGTCTCTAGCTTTATTGTACTGTTTTTCACCACAGAGATTTTGTCAGGTATAGGTGGAAAAATCACTACAACTTTTTGTTGTGGATCTATAGGCAATAAAATGAAACACAATTGTCTATTACAGATGCATATTGTTGATGTAATATGCCACCTGAAAAGCGAGCTCTTGACAGATGTACCTTGAATAAAACTTTTCCCAAGTGTCATGCCAATGATTTCTCTGACAATAATTCATAGTGTAACATAAATAGAAATATTGATTAGAATAGTGGCATACAGAACTAACATATAAATAACTGTAAATTTGCCCTTTCCTTAATTTCCCTTCCTCATTAGTGCAGAAATATTTTTCATGTTGCTGTCATTGCCAGAAGCTATTTCTTATTATACACCATCTCTCTCTCACCAGAAACTACAGCTGAAACAATCTTGCATATTTCTCCACTGCTTTGAAATTTCTATATTTTTCTCAAGAGAAAAGAACTTTGTAAGGTTGTAACAATCAGTGATTCAACAATATAAGAGGAGAATTACATGAATGTTACATGAAACTTGAAATCTCTCCTTTTATTTCATATAATTAGAAAAGGATCGAAAGTTAAGTTTCATGTAACAATATACTGGGCTAAAACTGTTAAAGGTCACTGGAATTATAAAAGCAGAATTGATTTATTTATGACATGATCACACTTAAAGAGCTTCTCTGTTTGTATCTGCATGTAAACATATGTGGTTGTAAGTGCAGTTGTAAGAAATTCTATTGAAATTTTTCCTAAATCAACATCATCTACTTATCTATATGTGTTATGCTTTCATAAGGTTTTATAATGTCATGCCTTATGAATGATTTTGTAATAAATTATTCTGTAATGTATGAAAGTGGAAAAGTAACTTTGTAATACCAGGACTTGCAGCAAATATCACAACACAGATTTAATTCAACATTGTAGTTTCAAATAGGTCACAAAAAAGTAAAAGTTGAAATATAGATTGAGCTTCAAGAACAGGAGAATGTAAAATTTTCTTCAGGAAATTACCTGGTGGGGTCCTTGGTATACTTTGCAAGAAGGCCTGCTTTAGAAGAAAAAGGAACAACAATCTTTTTGCTTAAAAAAAATTATGGAAACACAGAAAACTCTCTTTCCTCATCAAAGCAAATTATTGTTGAGGCATCAAAGACTTTGAATTCCTTTTATACCTGTGAAAGCAGCTCATTCTTAACCCCAGTGAAAGTAAGAAGGATTTTTTCCTGGGCTGGTGTAATCTTGGAAGGCCAGGATTTATTTCACTTAATATGCAGTATTTTTTTGAAGCTGCAGAAGCTTTAGAGTTTTTACTCTTATGCAAAAAGAGAAAGTGTTAGTGACAGTAAAAGCAAAATAACAATGAAACATTAAAAAGCAAGCCATTTAACTTTAATGCATTTTGTAAAAAATTACATTAAAATCTATCAATGATGTTATTTTTTAATTTTAGTTATAATTTCACTACTCTGATTTTCATTTTACATAATTGTAAAATGAAATCCTTCATAATTTTTTACAAGGATAATGCATGTTCTTTTCTTGACATGGAAGGATATAGAAACACAGCTTGCATTGTCAGTTACTCTTCTGAAATGGAATGTCTGGAAATAATTTTGTAATATGCCACAGGTACATTTCTAAGGACTTTTCCCCTTTCTTTAAACTAGTAAAACTTGGAACCAATGAAGTCTTGTACCCTAGTGAGGGATGGTTTTTCTACTAATGAAGTTCAAAATGCCTGAATACAAAATATCTGACATATCACAGCTTGAGCAAAAAATTTTTCATCCTGCATCACTTTTTCCTAAGCATGTTATTTGCCTTTCAAAGGATGGGCCAGAAGAAGCGAGAATTGAAGGTGCAAAAGCAACAGAAAGCAGGAGGAAACAAATATAAACACTAATACAATATGAGAGAGAAAAGTGTTCCGCAAAATATTCTTTGACACTCTGGGCTCTTCTACCTTCCTTGATCCTAGCCAAAAAATAGTCAACATTTGTTCAACTACTTCCATATCAGCTACTGACATTTTTTTTGTGTGTTTCTATAGAATATTTCAGCATGCATGTTGGTTTGTCTGCAGGGTAATTTTGCCAGCAGTAATTTTAATTTCCAAATATTTTGTATCTGCTGCTTCTTCAGTTGAATTCTGTGGGGTTTCACTGATTTTTTCATGTACCAGTTTAGTCTCACAAGAACAATAAGTATTGAGCCTTAGGCAATGCTAAAAGAATTTAATGTAAAGAACTATAAGCTCCAGGAAGAAGAATTGTGAATAAGCAGTGTGTTTTCTTGAACTTCTTTCGTTTATATTTATCATGTTTGAAACCCATTTTCCTGTATTGCTAACACATCTCATTACAACACAATATGTCTTTGAAAAGAAGGGACTAGTCAGAAGAAAGTGCATTCATTGAAAATGCATTTCAGATTTTTTTTGCTACAAATGACGTACTAAAGCTATATCAAGTAACTTTCATCAACATATGTGTTTTCTATAAAAGTGTATTCTTTTCATACTTAAACTTCAGGGACATATGACCCAATTTTATATCTGAGAAGGAAGATCATGTCCTTCCCCCAAATTTACTATATCTTGCACTATAACAGAATTATCCAGGCATTTTTCTGTAAAATTTTAAGCAGCCATCTACGTTAGTTATGTAGTTAGAAAGGTCTCTGAAATCAGTAAACTTTGTGTGAATTTATCCTCTACTAAAGTTGTTTCTCTAAATAAATAATTTCTGAAGTACAACGATATATTAAAATTCCAATTTTATAAGTGTTTTGTTTTTGACCAATAAGTATGATGAAAAAAAGAGGAGTCAAAACCTGACAGTTTAAAGGAAAGAACTGGGCCATCATCTGAATAAGGTTTTTTTGTTCCCTGTTGTGATGACAGATTTAAGTGAAAACTATTGTATAGGTGGAAACTAAATTTTTAATATTGAAACAAATGGATAATCTTTCACAAAGTTTTCTTGGTGTTATTAAAAAAGTGGTTTTTTATATTTTTTGTTTTTACATCTCAACTACAAAGCCTTCTTATCTTTCTTATATATTGGATGCTGCCTCCACACCGAAGAGGGCTTTTTAAACATAAAAATCTTGTTCTTTTTTGCAACAGAGAAACCAAAATGAATGGGGGAATAGATTTTTTTTCTAAAGTTTCAGGGTAGTTATGTAAGAATCTTAGACTTATTACAGTATTTGATACAACATTTTGAACGTTATTTTAAAAAACTTCAGCTAATAACTCTTAGAGGGGTAGTAACCTAGAGTGAACATTTAATGGACTATTGTGTTGTTCTCACAAGAACACAGTTTCAACAGGATAACTTTGATATGCCAAATGCCTTTTTGCATTTTTTGTTTGTAATACACTTTTCAAACCAAACAAAAGTCACTTCTGTTATAGGCCTACTTTTTCTAAAAAATGTTCCATTTGGATTAAAATGATAGCATGTTCATACAAAAAACCCCCATGTGCTCATGTTGTGGTGCTGAAATGAAGCTCCTTTTCTCATCTAGCCATCTAGCTTTATTTTCTGCAATAACATCAAATCTTTTTCATGTGTCCTTCTTAGCACAGAACAAGGCTGGGAAGCTTTCATGAGATCAGCTCACTTTGCCCTGTTGTTGTTCACTCAGCACTAATGTGACTACAGCCATTAGCTCAAACTCTATGATTTATGTTCTCAATATACTGTATGACAAAGTACTTTTGGGGAATCTTACTGGTTCTGAAGCTTATGCAAATCTTGTGGGCTAACAGAGCTGTAAAAATCATCTATGTGTATATGCCTGTGAGTATGTAAAAAAATATTACTGAAAGTCACATATATTATTCAAGAAGTATTTAGGCTTTGTCTTCAGAAGCCAGTAATAAGGCTCTTACCTTTCTTAGTTAAAAAAGCTTCTCATGTTCTGAAACTTTCAAGTTCTGGCATATGAGTGAGATCAACCACTCAAGAGTTTTGACAGAGCTCCTACACATATAAATTCTTTACATTACAAACCAATAGTGAACAATTAAGTCTGATTTCTTCTACTATTGTCCAAGTGATATGATACAGTCTGATAACTTTTAGATATCCAAGGTGATAAATCTTTCATGTTGCAGGATATCCATTTCCTTGACCTTGTAAACACCTCTATTTGCAATGCTTTGGTGTGTACTCTTGTAGGACTTGCTTGAGGAAAAAATACCTGTCTGGTTCCCATTTTGACCCTGACATTACTCTATTTTGACTCAATTTCTGAAGTGGGAGCAGCTTTCTGGATGAAGTCTCTTTCTTCTTCATCTCATTACATTGTTTCTATGCCAGAAATTAAAAGTTCTTTAGGTAATGTACTCTTACATCTTGAGGCTTATCCATAGAAATAAATACTTTTATTACACTAAAGGGACTCTTTGTACTTGTCAAGATGATGCCAAAAGCTCATTAGCCAAAAACTTTAAAGAGAGAACTTGAGAGTAATTTATAATATTGATATCTTCTTTTCATTTTCTAGTGTCTACAGAATTTCTATTTTTGAACACATTTGAAGTTCTCCAAGTTTTTTTTTCCTAATGAAAGCTCAGGTAGAAATGAAATGAGCTATAAGAGAGGCGGCAATAAAGTTTTGTCTATCCACTACCAGTTTTTCCCCATTTGTAATACTGCTTAAGGCTGGTTTTGCACATTCCCTGATTTTGCACTCTCATCGGATTACCAGAGTCTTTAGTTTTATATACTGCGCCAATGTTCATCATTAACCCTCCTCACATATGGGGCAGTAAGTTGTGAAAGATATATAACAAAGGGTGAGAAAATAGGAGTTCCATATTGCAGAATTTTATCTGAATATATTAAAAACATAATTCTTTGTACTGTAGAAAAAGCCTGTTTAAGTTTCAATTAATACTTACTACATTGCATCCAATTTGTTAAAATTTAATTTTCCTTGGTCAGTAATCTTGTTATTTATTATCATAAAGTTTGAAGCTGAAGTATTGGTCTACAAAATTTTAGGTTAAATATCGTCATTAAACAGGAACAAAAAGGATACAAATGTTATTAAATAAGCTCATGGATTCAACATGCATTTGTTTCAAGGCTTAAATATAATATGTTTATATTAATATTATAATATATATATAATATTATATTATGTATGTTTAAATGTCATCCCACCACCTCTTCATTAGCTTTTAAATGGATTTTTCATAATGGGTGCTAAGATTCAGGAGGAAATATTGGACCTCAACATTCAATTATTCATTTTTAAGTGTTAGTTCAAACACATGATGGCATAATATCAGATGCCATACCAAACATCTAACATCAAAGTTACCTAATAACCAGAAAGGGGTGAAGAGTGTGTTATGACCTGCCCCTGAGGGTGAGGGTAACTCAGGTTCTTGTTAATAGATCCATTGGGACAGGTTAGAGTAAAATGAACTTGAATGATTAGTGGTTTGGTTATTATTATATATAGTAATATAGGAATATAAAGGCATAAAAATAAAACTGAAGAAAATATAAGGAGAAGAAAGAACAACAAAGGATAAGAGTAGAAAGATATCACCATGTGTGGCTCTCAGAGCAAGACTTGCTTCTTGCAATTCAGATATCTGTTGGTCAAAATGGTGGTTATCCTCTTGATCTCTTGAGAGTGTGGAAAAGCTTGGAAAACACCGAGTTCTATGGGTTAATATACACTTAAGTTTACATGGAAACACCCAGGTACCTCCCCTGGGGTGAAGTTTTACACTGTCTGTTGCAACACTGTGGATCATGCGCAGTCCTTCTGTGGAAGGCCCCAAAAATCAGTGTGGGAACCCTTCAGGTGTCTTTGATGTTTCACGACACGTTTTAATGACGTGACAGCTGCTTCTCACAGCAGCATAGTTGAACCAGTTATGTCCCCTCAGAAAGGAATAACACACTCAGTCCTGTGTGTGGATGTCTCAGTATCTGCCCAGAGGGGAGTTTTACAACTGAGCCAGCTGTGTAAGGGAGTACTGTCGTGATAAAAATCACTGTCCTTTCTAGACCCACCTATCTGGTTCAAAACCCAGCTTGTAGTCTCAGCTGGTGGCAGGCGTTCACTCCCTCTGCCCTATGCCGATCAGACATTTTGCCAACAATACCCAAAACCTCCCCTCTTCCTCTTTGGCCAGGAGGTTTAAGCTCGCCCCCAGCCAAGCTTGCTGCTGTCTCTGCAAATGGGCAATTGTTTTGTGTCATTTACCATCAACATGTCAGTCCCCCACAGAGCGTTAAAGAAACTTCCCTGTCTGGTCATCCAGGAGCCACTCTGGCAGTCACACCCACACTACCTGAGCTGGAACATGGAGTAAGATGTAAATCAGAGTTGAGAAATATCAGTTTTTTCAAGAATTATAAAATAGATAAAAGTTTGGCTGCAGGGGATCAATACAGATATTACTCATGATGCACTATGTTTTAGGTAAAGTTTTCATTGATGGTCTTGTACAAAAATAGGAGTGTTTCTTTCTCTGATGTTTTAAGGTATCATTTTATAGAGAAAGAGAGGTGTGTGCAGTAAGAATAGGGTGCTTTGAAAGCTATAAAGTTGTCTCATATAATGATTTTTTTTGTAGAAGGACATGTATTTACTGACCAATAGCAATATTATTTCACTACAAATTTTAAGATCAGAAGTTAAAATGATAGAAGAATTATAAATAATTTTAAAATAAATAAACATATCTAATATATTAATATATAAAATTAAATATAGAGTTTTGTATTCAAAATATATCTATGTACAGCAGCTGATATTACATTAAGAGGACAGGTTTGCATTCCAAAATGGGAAAGAAGAAAAACAAAGGGTGACTGACGCAAGGAAGAAAAAAAGGCTATATACAACTACACAGCAAGTCACAAATAAGCTTTTAATCATCACAACAGTGAGGGTTTAGAACAGCTTTCCAGTAGTATTTGTGCAAGTAAGAGTTTATTAACATTTTGATGGTCCTGATGCTGTTTATGATAAAAAGTTTATGACTGATTGTGATTAAATTCTTCCAGCCTATACTTTTTATCCTGCCTTTTGGAATCTGGAGTCTGCTGGCAAAAAAATATGCTGTTAAAGAGGTAAAAGTTTTACTTTCAAAAGTCACCTTCTCAAAACCAGTTTGTTTTATTTCCACAGACACTATAAAATACTTATTTGGCAGGAAAGATCAGAGTAAATAAAATGGGCTTTGCCAAATTAAAGTGCAACAGAGTTAACATTCCAAAGGGTATGTCCTATATGCACATCCTGGGTTGCAGTTTCTGGGTAGGTAGCTAAGATGCTTGTGTCCCGCTAAAAAGAGAGGAAGACAGTTTCTGAATGATGGCTTCAGAAATCCCAAGAGGTCTTAATTTGGATTAT
Source organism: Leucosticte australis (assembly GCA_025504685.1). Taxonomy (NCBI): domain Eukaryota; kingdom Metazoa; phylum Chordata; class Aves; order Passeriformes; family Fringillidae; genus Leucosticte; species Leucosticte australis. Next base: position 83,512,300 of record JANIJU010003056.1, read on the forward strand.
ATTTTAGTCCCATGGGTTTTCCAAGGTTCCATTATCACAGACTTTCAATGTAAACTTCTGAGGGAATTAAACCTTTGTATGACAAATCCCCTTATTATGCCTTTGCCTTTACAGGTGTCAAATTTCAAATACCATTAAAAAGATCGGATGATTTTCCTGAACCACTGTGATATCACAATTCATATACAAGTGAATTTTAAATTTATTAATTTCCTAATGCAAATTGCATAATTGAAAGGGGCCAACTCCATTCTGGTTTGTATGGTTTTATGCAAGTGAGTGACTTCTTTGTTTAACCCAAGCTGCTATAGATTTTTTTCAGTGGAGGAAACAAATGACATATCTAATATACTAGTTTGCTTTCTGCACACAGAATTGGAGTGCTGTTTAAGAAGACAAAAAATAGAGTTTATGTATATTTTTTTTTTTTCCTGGCTCCAGGATCCATCAAGGGGCTGCAATTCTAGTATGAGCTCTGGTTCCTCTTAGCCAAAAATTCTTTTCTCATGTGTGAATCAAACTGAGATTATGTTTTACGCTGAGTTACAATTAATTCCCTCTAATGTCAACATCTTCTGTTCATAATTACACTCGTATAAAATGAGTAAAAATTCACTTAAGTGAATATAGTTCTGTGCTGCATTGCTCAAAGGAATGAGAAGTGACTATGTTTTGGCTGTCTGTTGTAGTTCTGTTTTAGTTCAGACAAAAATGATTAATCACTAAAAAAATTGATACTGAGGCTCCCAAGGCTGATAAAATTTTCATTAAGAATATAATTCACTTTGGGTTTTCAGTCACCCTCATTTAACTATTTAGTGTTATTTGAGATGTCTGGGGTATTTCACCTGGAATCTATCCAGTGGTTAGGAATTCCAAAGATGTGATGTCATATGTTGCAGTTTATTAAGTTAAATGTGAATGTCTTAAGTTGACTTCTTATCTTTTTATCCATTTGTGTGAAACAGAATCAAGCCATGTATTTGTATAAGATGATATTCTACATTAGGAAAGAAGAAATGTCAAAGGAAAATATGTTGTGGGCTGAATACAGTAGTGCAGCAAAAATAAGCTGCAGCTCAGAGAGCATTTAATATTTTTATTAAAAGTGTGTGTGGTGAGAAATAGCTACAGAAAGACTTGAAGAAGATTTAAAATGGTCACTTAAGATACATAGATGGAGATGGACTGCAAATAGTATGGGTAACAGCACTTCACAGAAGTTCTTTTTAATAATTTTCATTGCTAATATATTCTTTATTCAGGCAGTAGAATATGTCTTGAACTCGAGTCTGCTTGCCACTGCATGTCTGTAACTAACTCTGTTTAAGTAATTTGGGATTCTACTAGCATAAAACTGATGTAAAAATTTAATCAGGACTATTACATCCTCTGGCTGTAAACCAAATATGCATTTGGATGTTCTTGTGGGAATTCCAGTAAGACTATTATTAAAAACAAACAAACAAACAAAATCCCAGAACCATCCCCCCCCCAAAAACCCCTCCAAACACACCCCCACACATAATGATCTATGGAGATTAATCAAAACCCTGTAGCATCTTTTCATTCTCTCTTTATTCAGTCTGCTTTCGAATATAAAAACTCAATAATAAATTAATTTATTTCTGTTTAATCAGTTGAATGTATTCTTGCATTCCTGAATTAACACTCCAGTAGTCAAGCTGCTCAAAGACTTGAGGTTTTAGATAGCTTACACACAAAAGAGAACTTCTAAAACAACCTGCAAGATAAGAGTAGAAATAAATAATCAGATTCAGTCTTAAAAGTACTTAATAAAGAAAAGTTTGGGTCGATCACTGTTGTATGCCTAAAATCCACAGCTATTTTATAGGAAACTGCTAGGAATTTTCTTTTTTATTTCTATTGGTCTTAGAACTTTCCAGAGCCAACCGGAACTTTATGTAAGCTTACAGCAGGATTTTATGTTATGTAAAAACGAATATGTTAGTCATTTATTCTATTAAAGGAGCACTGTGCTATGCATTGCCAAAACACAGTGGGGTGCAAACCTTACCTCTAAACACCTTTTGGGCTATGCAGGCAAGGAAAAGGCAAAGTGTGAGAAGATAAACAAGGGGGTTGGTCCCAGAATAGTGCTGCCCTATCTCTGCATGACCCCCCCTTTTCCAGCCATACCTTTTTCTTTCTTACATCATGTTAATATTAGCAGTCTTTTCTTATTGCTAACAATTCTTGTCTGTTATTAACAAGAGTCTTTGTTGACTCTACCATCATCTGGCTATGGGTATTTGAGACATTTGAATTAGCCTCTCATCTTCTGGGATTCTACACGGAGTGAGAAGGGCATCCTCCTGAAAGTAACTCATCCTGACTAAAGATGGTTTTCCAAGCAAGGTGAGATGAATCACACCCAGAACTTCTGTTATCATATCATTGATTTCAAAAGGAGTCCAAGTTACTAGTTTTGGCCAAAAATTTACCTGCTTTGGAGTTGGGGGAAGGGTGTTAGAGGTGAGATTACATACTATGTAATCAAAAAGATTTTGTTGCAGTTATGAAGAAATGGAAATTCAGCAAACTGAAAACAGCGGCATTACTACCTCTGATGATTTGAAAAAGAACAATTTATAAAAGATATTTAATGAAATAAACCAAGAAACCAGCTTTCAATTTATTCTGAATACTTTTTTCCTCTTCTTTCTCTTATGTCTACAGGTCTGCTTTTTTAAAAGACTTTTCAAAAAAATCAAATATTTTACTTAATTTATGCTCATTTATATGATGTTTAGGAAAGCACAGGCCAATAATTTTTCTGAATATAAAAGTGGATGACAAAGAGAGGATGATAAGTGAAGAATTAGATCAACAGGTTGAAAAGGGTTTGGATGCCATCTCATTTAGTACAAAGATCTAATTGAATAAAAATAAAATCTCTACACAAGAATATTTATGAAGTTGATCAGTAGAGTTTATTTAAAATCAAGGATTAATTATTTGAACTGGATTACAAAGACTCCTTTGAAAATAGATAACATTCACCTCTCAAAATTGGATTTATTTGCAGATGATGACTAATTAAAAGTAAAGAATGTCTCTTTGCATTGCAGGCCAAAAAACCCCCACTCCTCTAATACGTATTGAAAGCCAAAGTACTCCTGACAACAGCACAGAGTTGAACCACTGTGTGAGAGTGCTGCAATATGCCCTGTCCTGTAGAGCGCTGAGTTCATGATCAAACGGGAATTCTGCTTTGTAGACTGATGGAGGCTGGGAGGCTGTTGAGATGTAATGAAAAGATTTGCCTCTGGGAGGTTTCTGTTCCTGTGTAGATGTCTATCACCCACTGTGAGATAATTGAGAGTGACATGAAGCAGTAACTTCACATCATAGAGACTTTCTGCTACTTGGTGGGCACTGGTGGCAGAACATTGTAAAAGAGGTATCACTTCACTGTGTAATGGGATGCAAAAAAGACTTCTCTTAAGAAGGGGCATAATTGCATATAACTGTAATCTAAAGAAAAATAATGCAAGAAAAGCAACTAGACATGGAAAAAAAATCCCCATTCAGTAGGTACTCTAATACACATTTCTCATACTTCCAATATGAGTAAATCACCTATATTTTGCAACACAGCAATCTGTAAATAATGTTTCCATAGAAAAAATACTGAAATTTTACTCAAAGGAAAGAAAAAGCTACAAGTCTTGTAGTGTGGTATAGCATGCTATTCTCAGTATCTATTCAATATTACTCCTTAAGGATGATAGCCAGGTTGGAACAATTAAATTTTGATCGAATCAAATTGCCTAACTCTACATCACATCCCAAAAATGCTGGCACTGTAAGCTACCTATGAGTTATGAGGATTAACAGAGCACCAATATATCATTAAAGAGCTGGTCTAACATACTTTTGAGCCTGGTGAAATTTGTTACTGTGAAATCCTATTGACTGTATTCAGTCAAAAGGAGGCAGATAAGGAGGTGTTTATTAACTAACATTACTAAAGTTACATTCCTGACCAAAATAAACTAGTAGCCTTTGTGAAGGTTTTGTGGGAATTATAAATTATACCGGCCTTGTAACAGAAGAAAGCTGTATAGGTAAGTGACATCTCATTTTCCTGTCTAGCATTTTTCCTCTCCTTAAGCATGGAGCTGCTCCTACCATCCCTGAATAGACAGTGTAGCAATGTCAATATCCCAATAACTGGTTGACACACTGGAAAACAGATATACAACCCATTTTATTTCCTTGTTCTAGGATGCTTTATATTTATCTGTTTTAGACAAGTCAAATGTTGATTGGGATATCTTAGCTCACTTTTCCCATTGCATTCTTCCCTTTTCCCCCATTCTCTTCTCAACTCTTCACTTCCAGCACAGCAGAATCAACCCCATCCTTTCCAAGGCAGATGTTCCAAATTCTGTGTCTAAATGGGCTATAAAGACATAACCCTTTGTTCTGACCTTGCCTACTATTTTCAATTCATTCTCTAAAATGATTGAGCTTTAAAAAGAACAACTGGCCTACTCATCAAATAGTTGCTGTGCAAGGTTTCACTTAGCACCTCAATTATATCTCAAGAAAGAGCCCTCCCAGAAATTCCATGCTTTTGCACTTTCTGTACATAAGCCATTTTGTCAGCCATCTTACTCCCAGCCCTTTCTTCTTTTCTTCCCACTTCTCAACTGTACATGTGTCATCCTCCAGCAGTCAGACCAGGCTGGGAATGGTGTCTGGGATGGGAAGGAAAATCTCAAAGCAAATTATGGTTCAAAAAATGAACTCTTTCATCCAGTGAACACTAGCCCAATTATCTATTTTTCAGATTTTTGAAATGCAATAAAATTACTTCAGAGGTTTTGCCTTCACCAACCTCACATCTGTATGGCAAGTGGTATGATAAAATCTTTCTAAAGCATTTATCTGAGAAATTAGTTAGGGTTTGAATAGAAGTATTGCTAACCCCAGCTGGCTGGCCTGATTTGCACCCACTACTACTAATGATAATGCCTTCTGCCAAAAGGGTGAAAAATATTCAGTCTTTGTAGGTTTCTCTTCATCTACTTCCAGAGTTCACTCTGTAATGGGAAATCTAGGTATGTCTTTTCAGAGCTTAAGTGTTTCTGCAGACCTTTCCCAACTTTTACATTATGCCCTCTTTTATTAAGCAGCTGAACTGGAAGGTAATACAGGAGACTCGTTTAGCTCTTTAAATAGAAATTAAATTTTATAACACCCTAGTTGCCTGAGATTACTGTGCACAACAGCTAAGAAGGATCTTGGACTTTGGATGATTTTCCTTTAAAAAGTCCCTGTCTATTATAGTATAAAATGTTTAGAAATTATGGAAAGAGCATATTTTTGTATCTCTTCTATGTATTTCCCTGCTCATTTCCATGACACTCACAAGAAATACATACTGAGATCCACATTATGTGGTAGAGAAATTTCTTTTCTCCTGTGTTTCTTAGAAGAACTGGACTCCCTTTCTAGATTTAATTTCATATCTATGATTTAAATGTTATATTTTCTATCACAAGTATTGCTATGGGCATGAATCTGCAAAAGTCATTTAGAAACTTGGATTTTGGCAAGCCCTCACTTAGGTTTCAGGAGACCAGGCTTCAGTTCCCTGTTCTGTTGCTGTTTTTTTGGATAAACATCTCTTTCTGTGCCCTAATTCCACATTTGTGAAATGAAGATGGTCACTCTGAACCACAACTGTAGAGAAGGCTGAGACAACAGAAGATAAATATGCTTATGAAGATTAACATATCTTAATATTTGATTAGATATAGCTTTGGCCTAGATAAGATGGGGGGGGGCTCACCTTCTTCTGTGTTTTGTCTGCGATTCAAAGACCTCATTGGGCACAAAGAATGGTTGGGTGTGCACTGTGAACCAAAAAAAACAAAACCAAAACCCATGAAGCCTGTGTCACAAATGAATATTTTCCACTGCTTAAAGAATCATCAAAGCTTTTGTCAAAAAACAGGTTTTGGTATGAAGTTAGTGTGGATTTGTGACTGTAACAAAGTTATCCTTCTCTGCCAGCATGTTCTCAATCAATTCATCCCCTCGTCTGAGCTGATATTGGGCGTGGCCCTGACCCAGGTGCAGCAGCTTTGCATAGTGTCATTTGCAAATTTTCCAAGGATGCTTTGAATTTTACTAAAAATGCCATTAATGAAGAATTTATATAATATTCATTCCAATATGAACCCTTGAAGGATACCACTTGCTACTGGTTTCCATTTGAACATTGAGAAATTGTCTGAAATGTTTTGAATGCGGCCATTCTAACCAATTCCTTTTCCATCTAACCCATGTCTTCCCTACTTAGAGGTAAAAATGTTGTGGGGATCCACACCAAAGATCTTTCAGAAGATTAGGTAGATGATAACCAAACCTCTTCACTTGTTCACTGATGCAGTCACTCAATCTGAAAGGCCACTGTTAGATAAATCAGGCGGAATTTGACCTTGGTGAAGTTGTGTCATTTTTCTCTACTCCCTTGTCCCTGTGTTCTGTGCACTTCATCATAATTTCCAGGATAATCTGTTCCATAATCTTGCCAGGCACAGAGATGAAGGTGGTAGTTCCCAGGGTCTTTCTTATTACCTTTTTTGAAAGTGGTTGTAATATTTTCTTTTCTCCCAGTCACCAGGGACTTCATCTGGACTGCCATGAATTTTCAAATGCAATAAAATAGCTTAATGACTACATCTGTCAATTTTCCTGAGACCCTGGGATTCATCTTGTCAAGTCCTGTGGACTTGTGAATGTTCAGGTTTCTCAGGTTATCTTGAAACTGCTAACTGCTCTTCTTCTATTACCAGAGGTTTAGAGACATGGGAAGAGTGATTGCCAGTAAAATTTGAGGCAAAAAATTAAATACTCACGTTTTATAACTGATAGAACAGATTTCACTGAATCCTCTGTCACATAATGCAGTAGAAATCTGAAATTGGAAGAAAGTTGATGTCTTAATGCATGAAGTACACAACAATAATGAAAGAAAACTAACTAGAGTGTTTGTTGAGAGTATATTTCAAGTATATTTCAAAATATACACGACCCAAGTGGTATAATATTTCTGAAGTGCAGAAAAATAATTTCCCCATCCCCTGAATGAGAGATCCATTTCTTGAAATTTTGAATGTTTAGTAAATCAATTATTCAAAAGAATCCTCTTGATTTCAGCATTGACTGAATAAAATTATAATTATCATATGTTAATAAAATTCTCAGTTAGATCCAGCTCTTTCCAGTTTCTATATAGTAAAGGTGCAACCATCCTGTAGTCAGAGATCTGGGTTTTCATATAGGGGCACTCAGCTTTCTGAGAATTAATTGATTTCTCCTATGTTCTAATTACCTCCAGGTGACAACCAAACCCCATGCAGTTGCTCACTCACTCTCCCACCAGTGGAATGGGAGAGAGAATCAGAAGAGTAAAAGTGAGAAAACTTGGGGGTTGAGATAGAGATCCTTTTTAATGGGGAAAGCAAAAGCTGAACACGCAAGCAAAGTAAAACAAGGAATTCATTCACCACTTCCCACAGGCAGGAAAGTTTTCTGCCATCCCTAGGAACTCAGGGGTCCATTATGCATAACAAAGTCACATGCCATCACTCTAAACATCTTCCTCACTCTTGCCCTATCTTTTATTTGCTGAAGATAATACCATGTGACATGGAACATTCCTTAGTTGGAATGTCAGTTGGAGCATTCTGTGTTCCCTCCCAACTGCCTGTGCACACAGCTGAGTCTCTGCTGGGGTGGTGTCAGATGCAGAAAAGGCCTCAAGTCTCTGTAAGCACTGCTCAGCTGTAACAGGAAAATCTCTGTGTTACCAACTCTGTTACCAGAATGTGCCCAAAACATGACTCCATATCAGCTACTACGAAGAAACATTATGTCTACCCTGACCAAAACCACCACATCTTGAAAATCTGTGTTTGCTGAATTTAAAATGCAAATAGGACCCAGGAAATAATGAAACTTCAGTTGAAATAACACTCTGTAAACCACAAAACAAAAACTAATACCTTTGAGATATCTAAGCGTCTTTACTTCTCTCAGCAGAGGGCCAATTTGGGAAAATATGTATGTCTGTTCAAGCTTTTCACTGGTCACCACAGCATTGTTTCTCATGACCAGAGATTGTGTATATCCTCAGCTATTTATCATTTTCCTCTAGGTACACAAAAGACTGCAAATGGTCCTTACCTGAAATAAATAAATAAATCTTTCTTCTTTGCCCTGGCATATTCTGCAGTGCAATAATATAGTGCTTCTACCAAATATGGGAAATGTAAGCAGACTATGTCCTTGGCACTGTGTAAATCAGAATAGGGAAAAAAAAAAAAAAAGCCCAAACCAAAGCAATAATATTAAGCTTCCTCATTTGGATAGAAAAGACAAAAGGGAGATAATAATCTGTCCAGCGAGAAGCTTGGATTGCTTTTTATTTTGAGGTAATAGTTGTCCTACAACCACACATGTAGCTTGGAAGATTTGAATGCCTACTATTTCTGCTTTGTAAATTTCTCACCCACTGAAGAAAAGCAGACTTTTATTCTAGATCCAAACCTCTGTTTTGATGAAATCTTAAAAATGTTTTCACTTTGGGGTTTTCTCTCACCAGCTTGTTCTGAATTTTCTGGCAACTTTATGTAAGAGAGTTTCTGGGCTTTTATAAGATACATCAGCATTATTTGGCAGAGGGTTAGCATCCTACCCTTAACATAAAGAAGACATTGTGACCAGGTATAGAGGACAGGCATCTGGTCTACTGGTACCAGCTCTGCTAATGGATGGCCGAGGGACAATGTGCTAGAACCAGGTTCCACGTACACTCTCAGTGTATTTTACCTGAAGTTTTCAGAGTCAAGCCCTCAGCCTTGTTATCTTCTACATTACAAAAGTATTCCTACTGAAGTCAATGAAACTAGAAAAAAAAATCAAGAAAATAATGAAATTAAGTGTCAAACTGTACTGGGAGAAAAGTGTTGTCAAGGAAGTTCTTTGAAAAATAAATTTCTTTATAACTGTACCTTTGGATATCAGGACAGTGGTTCATCATGATCAGTTTAGTAGTGCAAATGCATATAGGACACTCATGATAAAAGAAATGGAATTGAAAGAGAGAAAAAACGATTGCTTGCAACCACAAGTTCTTCATGACCTTGAAAATGGAAGATCACAAAGAATTCAAATATATGATGCAACATAGAAAAGATTTAAAATACTCTTAAAAGAAACAGCTGTAGCAAGATGAGAAGAAAACAGATAATTGACACCAGATGTCCCTCTCAGACAGTGATGAAAGAGTAATTACAGAGGGAGAGATAGCATCCTGCAGAGAGCAGATGAGCTTTACCAGCAGCTCTACAAGAATGCATAGAGACAAACATTACAAGTTTCACCACTTCCTACGACATAAAGAGACATGAAGAAAAAATCTTATGTTCTGCCCTCAAAAAGAAGATAGGGAAAGTTGTGAAACCTTAAAGAGGAAAAATACCTGGAACAGATGGTATCACTAGTAATATCATAAAAGTTGGAGGGAAACCAGTAACCCAGCCAGAAAAGCTAATCAACTTGAACTATAGTGAATGAAGTGTCAAAGGACTGGAATTATACTATAATCACTCTTCTGCACTGTAAAAATGCCAAAGGTGCTAAGAGACATGCAGCCTTCTTATAGGCTTCCAGCCATTTCTTATATTGTTGAGCACATTAGCTGAACAGTTGACTTTTGTAACAGCTACAGTTCAACTACCCTAAAATAGATAAAAATACTTAATAAAGCATGTTTCATATTCATCTAGTAAACTACTAAATACACATCATTTCATGAGATAAAGACTCTGTCAGACTGTCTGCGTGCCTAAATAATAATATAGCAATGTATAAAAAATAAATTCCTCCAAATCAAACTCTAACAAAATGACTCAGTGCTCTACACACACTCCCTAGGGAGAGGATGAGAGGGATCATGAACTATATGTGACAGATGTTATCAGAGTGCTTAAAACTCTACTGGAAAGCAATTGCATTATAGTGTTGAGGGTGACTTGAAAATCTACAGAGAGGAGAAAATTATGAGCAAAAACTAACCTCTGAATATGTCTACATATCCCTTCTGCATAAATTTTAACATTGATAAGAATATTTTCAATATATAACAGACAAATATTTTGCAAAATTTAAACCTAGTAGTTTATAAAGGATTTTTAAAGTTACTGTGGAAAAAGTGCTCAGAATCAATTTGATTAGATTTGTTCAGTACCTGAGCCTATATAAAGATGCTCAATTTTTAGACTTAACAACATGCATCTTTAATAAACTCCCCTGTATTTCATAGGTGCTGAATAGTACTGTTACCCTATTATGTGTCTGTATCTTGTAGTGCTTTTTGGATAAGCTTTTAAATGACCTTTGACTTTATTTTTTTTTTTCTAATTTGGTTCTAATTTGCTAATGCTTTGTTAGTCCAAAAACCCAACAAATTGTTATGTTGTTCTAAAAACCAGAATAGTTTTGAATAATATGTTCATGACAAATATACTCTTCTATTTCCTTGGAACTTTTTGGCTAATTCTTTTCTAATCAGCTAATGTAGGCTGGAACACAGAAAGGTGAAAGCGTGCTAGAACTTTTTTGTTACACTGTCAAAATGCTTCCTGAGGAGGTCTAATTAAATAGCTCAATGTTAACCCTGTATTTCTAAGATACTCTGGGAAGAATATTGACAGGACAGTGAGTGAAGAATTTAAATGTGACTTCAGGTTAATTTTGTCATCGATTAGAAATATGGGATATTTTCCCTCACGGGAGAGTAGAAACATTATAAAATTACACAAAGGAATGATTTGGTCATCACTAAGAGTGCATTTATGATTTAATATTAAAATGTTGTGTTCAGAAATAAATCTTAATCAGATGGGGATAGTATCTTTGTTGATAGATCAAGGCATAATTGCATCTATTCAATGAGCTTTGTATTAGAGCCATGGTGAAGTATGTTTGTTTTTATTATCTCTTTTTTTAAAAAGCACTGGTAAAATAATTTGGATGTCAGTCTAACAATTAGGCTTTCTTGAACACTTGAATTGATATGCACAAAAAGACGTTTCTGCACTCAAGCTCAATGCTATTGGTGTATTTATGGTTTCCAGTGGAAATTTCAGAGGGAAAATTAAAAGCCTACAAAATACATTTCCAGTGAAGGCATGAATGTTCCACATAGGAATCTTATGGTCTTGAATAACACCATTGAGGGTACTCCATCAGGACAACTGGCAGTCCAAACAAAGAACATTACCAAACACATATGAAATGATAGTTATGCAACTGTCATTAGACAAATCAGTAGGCAGTAGAAGCAAACTCTAAGTGACATATGGAAACATTCTTTTTCTTTTCCTTTCTCCATTTCCATTTTCTTCCCTCTCTCTGCCTAGATGAGACATTTTTTACTCTGGAATTTCCTGGGAAAGTAGGGCATTAAAAATAAAGATGAATCACTTTCTCTTAACTTGAGTTCTGCAATGCTTTGTGAATTTGTCCATAACAGGTAAATAATGAACAACGTTGTCCTCTGATGGACTCTCTTTTCCTCTGTTGAGAGTAAATATACATGTAATCATTCTATGTCTGGCTGTGCGCAGAGAAAGACAAAAGTAATTGTAGAAATAGAACCAAACAGCATTTTCTGGAGAGATTTACATGATTTTATGAAAGGGACTAATGTCTTTCTGAAGTAAAAATCTCTGCTGAGATGACTCCCTAGCTAGGTTACAATGTGTATTTCCTTTTATTCCTCTTGAAATCAATAATGTTTTCAATGGAACTATTTACATTTAAGCACAAGTTTAGGTTATTTGCCAGATCACGATCTCAATTATTATCAATTCTCTCTTAGTGTCCATAGTAGATAGGAGAAAATATAAGACCCAACTGAATAATCTCTAGAAAATCATAACAACATAAAGCAAACCTTTTCAAAGTTTGTTCTTTGAAAAGGATTGAAATGTCAAAGCAGTTTTTGAAATTCTGGTTTTGATATATTCTTGATCCAACAAAATAAAAATAATTGTAAATTATTAGATTGCCAAGAAGCCAAAGGAAAAGAAAGAAATTCAAAATGTCTGAGGGTTTTTCTAATAAGTGGTCAATTTTTCAAATCTAGTAATTTTCATATAAGCTCCAACAGATTTAGAAATTTTTTCTGTACTAAAAATAGAACTCAAACTGTTAATTATAACAACTGAATCCCAAAGTTTCAGCTTGAGTTTCCTCCATTACAAAAATCAGTTTCAAAGTCTGCCAGTATAAACTTTTTGGAATTCTCCTCTGCTTTATTACACACCCATAAACCAGGGGCATAAACCTGAGAAATGTATTAATTTTGTTTTCTAATATTTTCATGCATTTAAAGAGAGAAGCAAATGATGCTCAGCAGAAATAGTAAGAATGTAAGTAAATAATATGTAGATAAAATATGTAGATTGCACCTCTGGTAATATTTTCTTTTCATTCAGAGGATACACATCTTGTATAGCGCCATGGAGTCATAAAATAGCTTGATTTGGAAGGGATCCTGTGGCAGTTATCCAGTCCAACCCTCTGGCAATGAACTGGGACATCTTCAAATAGATCAGGTTGCTCAGAGTCCCATTCAACTTGACCTTGAATATTTCCAGGGTTGGGACATCCACCACCTCTCTGAGCAACCTTTTCCAGTATTTCACCATCCTCATCATAAAAAAAGTCTTTCTCATATTTAATTTATTTAGATG
>JANIJU010003056.1:83530102-83579139 GCA_025504685.1 Leucosticte australis
TTCTTCCTGTGCTGTAGATGCCAGAGCTGGATGCAGCCCTCCAAGTGGGGTATCACCAGAGACAAGTAGAGAGACGAAATCTCATCCCTCATTCTGCTGGCCACGGTGCTTTGGATGCAGCCCAGGACACAACTGACTTCCTGGGTTGCGCATGTACATTGTTGGGTCGTGTACAACCTCTCATCCACTGGCTGGGATGAGAGGTTGCACATGAACCAACAATGTGCACTTGCTTGTTCTGTATTGATAATGGGGGTTGCCCTTGCACCATGGCCCCACTAATGAAGCTTGTTCTGTCCACATCATCCTGTCCTTCAGGAGAGTCAGCTGCACTTCTCTACTTGGTGCCATTTTCAAACTTGCTGAGTATGCACTCAATGACTTTTCTACATCTCAGATGAAGACGTTACAGAGCACTGTTCCCAATATGGACCCTCGAGTGTCAGCACATGCCAGCAGTGTCCACCGAGACACCGAGCCATTGTCCAATACCTTCTGCTTGTGACTGTCCAATCAATATGCAACCAAATAGGGTGAGGCACCTGGATTACCTCTGAAGATGGCCTTGGCCCCTTTCCAGGATTACTTATCCTGATTCAGTGAATGAAGTCAACAGTCCTCAAGGAAGATCATGGAAAATTTTTTATTGATTCCAATATTGTCTTCACACCATTCAGTTCTTCACAGTACTCAGAAAACCTGACTTGAAGTCTGAGTGTGAGAACAGTAAGTGTTAAAGAGGTTTTGATCAAATCCCTTTCTAAGCTTTTTCCCCAATTGAGAAATACTTTTTAATATCCAACACATGTTGCAGTGCAAAAACAAGGCCAAAACTCTCTCAGAATTGGTAATGAAATATGTCTCTTATATGCATCATACATTTTTGGAAAAGATATGAGCCTCACAGAGAAGAAACGAATTGTGTGAGAAAGATAATATATTCAGTTCCCTATGCTAGTAAGCTGTAGAAATATTTAAAAAAGGACCATTTTCAAGGGGCTCCCTATAAATTTTCATTTTATTTTGGTCAAGTTTTATAGATACATCCTTCTCAGAATTTAGATTTTTGTTATAATACTTTTTTTCATAGGAACTCATCACAAATTCACTGTATAGTTGAATTTTTCTGTCTTCTGTGGGTAGACACAAGAGAACAAATACAAATTTATATGGTGAATATGGAAGAGAAAATATAATTTTGATTGTTTCCTCTATGTAGTATTATGGAAATAATAGCTATATATCTATTTTCCACCTCTTCCTTCCCCACTAAAAAAAGCACATATGTGCATACAGGCAGGGACATTAGTAATAGAGAACAAAAACTTAGTTTTCCTTTTCCAATGTCTACATATATTTGAGACATTCATATATTGATACATAACTAATTTTTATTTATTTTTAAGCATACTGTTTCTTATTCACTCTTAAGTATTGTGGAAAAGTAATGTGAATGTTTATTTATTGGAATTTAAAAATACCCATAGCATGCAACTATTTCAGATTGCAATAATTACTTTTGAATGCTTCTTTTATATGGTTTACTGGTATCTAGAACCTATATCCATTTTTAGGATCAGAATTAATCTAATGGATGATGAAAATGAATTCATCATCTTCATTTCCATGAAATGGAGAGGTGACACTATTTTTGATATAAAAAATTTAATGATGACTCTATTTTTAAAATAGCCTTTACAGGTTATTCTTTAAGACAAGAAAATATTAGTAAATTACTTGACTTTAGGCATAAAAAGGGAATATATCACTTTTAAAAATTATAATTGCTGCTTCATATTTTTCTAGATATATAAATATACCTGTAGCAAGTTTTAAATATATTTCCCAAGATGTCCCTGAAGATTAGATCAAATCATGATCTGTGTTTCAGGAAACATAACTGATCACTGTATTACAGCAGCATGCTGATATCATCTTATTTTTTTATTCATGTTCATAAACTAATGAAGTAGGAGTAGAATTAATGGATGACTTGCCTAAATATTTGCCTGAATCAATCTGTGGCTGTTTGGAGAGGTAGATTTATTGATCTTTTTTGTCATTTTAGCCTCAGAGAACTGCTCAAGATGACATCAGATCTCAGATTGTCAGGACAGAAGCTAGGGCTGACAAAGTGATCTGTCTCCTGCCCTCATTTACCTACTCAAATTTTCAAATAGATTAAGAACAATATTAAATTTTTTTTGAAATTTTCATTTGCATTATTTCAGTTAGCTTCTTAAATGGTTAGCTAGAATTTTAGTATGGTTTAATTATTAGTATATTGCCACATATTTTTTACAAACCTAAGTATAAAATGGCAGTAAACGCCTTCATGAGCGTACAGGTGTCTTGTCAGTGAATCAACTCAATATTTCATTTCTCCATTATAAACTTATATTCCAAATTATATCATATCTTCCCTTTCATGAGTTTATTTTGGAGTCAAGTCAGTTTCCTATACGGCAACAACACTTTATTTTAAGTTTATATATAGTTCCTTTGATAACTGAGGTGTAGAATGCCTACTAAACGTAACACTTGATGTGTGGTTTAGGTCATGGTCTTGTAAAAAAATACTCTTTGAATCATTTTTGACAGTTTTATAAGCCTTCTTATATCAAAGCTATCAATGAAGCACGCCTCATTAATTGTGTGAACATCTATTGCCCTTCATGTATAAGTTTCAAAGTTAGAATTCAGGTTTTTCCTTCCTGCAGTGGCATGAAGGTACTTTTCTTTCTACCAAGCGTTGCTCCAAGAGAAAATGATTCATAGCTTTCCACAGCTTTCTGAGAAGTTACTTACACGTCACTTTAAAAAATGTAACTGACTTATGCAGTTAAAAAGGAAAATTGTGAAAAATATTGCCCATCATTTGCTGGTTGAAAAAGAAAAGCTGAAGTGCATCCCAGAGTGTAGGCCTAACTTTGGAATGTCAGCCTGAACCTCATCCTCCTGTGGGGATAAAAAAACATGGCTGTATATCCCAAAGCTGAGAAGCCCTGTTAGATACCATAGTCAAGGCTGGGAAGACAGCAGGAGTAGTCATTCTACACAGAGTCTTCATTCTGTGAATGAAGAATCCACCCCACTAAGTATTTGAAAGACCATTATAGCTAGAAAATCAAAGAGCATGTTGTCTCAGCAGTGATTGCCAATTATTCTCTTTCTTAAGAAATATCTAAGAATAGGTAAAAAGATTGGTCTTACATAATGCAATATAATCTAGTATAAGTATAGATGGGATGAGAAATTTGGGAAGATGATACTATTAGTTTAATCAGGAACTTTTAAAAATATGTGAAATAGATAGATTCATAATTATTAAAAAAAATATACAACAGCATAAACCCAGAGGAATAGTAAGTAAACATCTATCACTTTCTAAATGCAACCAAAACCTCAAATTCCTTTAAATTAAAGCAAATTGCATAGAAAGAGCAAATAGTGACAGCAATAATTATAAATTTCTATCTTCATAGAAAACTGGGGCTTCATAATATCAAATGATTTCCTAAAACATGTACAGTGTATACTAGTTTTCAATAGCTATAAATTCAAAAATTATATCCACTTATCCTTTGTTTATCAATCTTTGTCATTATAAATGAACAGAAAAGCTGCAAACATGTATTAGAGTTGAAAAAATACTGAAAACCTACCATTTATTTAGAATGAAGGAGTTTAATGGACTATCCTGCAGCCTTTGCTTCTTCAGATAGACACCTCAATTTTTTTCCTCATGTATTTGAGATAAGACATAACAAAAAAATTTTTGCCTTTAGTGAAACTGTATGTACTACATTTAACATTTCTTTTCACATCTCAGGGTGGTTTAATTGAAACAAACCTTCATATGAAAGCATAAGATAGTTATTCCTGTCTTCAGTGGAAGAAAAAATTATTCAAGTCTGGTTCAAAACAGAAATGCTGTTTGTATTTCTGAATAAGTATAAGAAAAGGTATAAATTATTTAATGTTAGAGTTAATGACATAAAACAGAATCCTAAAACTGTGGGAAACAAAACATAGGTTAACATGAGATGCAGGGCAAAAGGTTGCCATTTCTGAAAGTTGCTTATTGGGTGGTTTTAATTTGTGTAATGTTTACCATGAAAAATGAAATATAAGGCTTGAAGGCTATTCCTAAACTTTTAAAACATGAGACAGGAAGCTGTGGACATGAATAGTTATTTCATAACTAAATAACCAATGGGAGTCATTTTGCACTGAACTTTGAATGGATGGAAGATCTGTCTTCCTCCATGCTTCCAAAAATTTACCACCAACTCAGACATCCAGGTGACATGCTGAAGATGCACCCAAAGCCTGCCCTGCAATGTTCTGTTCTGATAATTTGGATACATTGACATTCCCTTTTGGAGATTTGACTCGAGTAAAAGACGTTGCCTAAAGATGCTACAGGTTTGAATAGTCGAAACTGGGAGGAATGACATTGAGTGCTGAGACCTTTGATACAATTTTCTCTGCATGGAAGGGCCATTCTCTGTCTCTGGCTTCACTTTGGGAGGGGAATTTTCTTAGAAACCAGTATAACTGGGGCTTGTCCTTCTTGCAGTAATGGAGGCTAATTTCTTCTTTAAAAAAGCCTTGAGAAAGTGTCAGTCTGCATCTAGTAAGCAAATTAACTTATTTATTTATATTTTTGTTTGGTTTGTTTGGTTTTGTTTTGCTTTTAGGGTTTGTTTGTTTTGGTTTGGTTTTTTGTTTGTTTTTGGTTTTGTTATTAATATTTATTTCGTTAAATAACTTTTCCATTTTGTTTGTGCCTAAAGAAAATGGTCACTTGGCAGAAAACAAGCCTACTCACTCACCAGGGGAGTGCAGAAAGAATTTACAGTGTCTAATTCACACACTCTCAGTCAAAAGGGTCAAAAAGGTATGAATATGAATGCAGGTTGTAAAAGATCAAGTGGAACTTGGGAAGTAAATGCATATTGAAGACTAGTGGAGTCAAAGGCTAGCACTCTTAAAACAGATGTTTTGAACTGATTTTTTTTTTAAGATTTTAGTAGTGTAGATATTTTTTATACCTGTAAAGAATATGGTTGTAGTGTCTTACTATTCAAAGGAAGGACTGACAGATGTAATAAAACACAATAAGTCAAGAAATCTTTCTGTTAGCACTATGGAAGCATACTTTAGAAAATCAAAAGCAGTTGGTCATGTTGCATTTTGCTTGACCTCTGGTAGCTTCACCACTCTTACAGAGTGCTCCCTCAGTCTATGAAAAGAGGATTTCTATCTATGAAAAAAAGCATTCTTTTCCCCCACAGACAGCTGCAAGTCAATTCTATTTTAATGGCAAAAAGAAGTGAGATGAACAATTTTGCACTCAGTGTATGCTGGCTTGACATTGTCCCAGGGTTTTGTTTCAGGCTAAAAAGCAGTATTCAAGCAAGGAATGCTTTTTATAAAATGCCCCTGTCTTTTACCACAATGACTCAAACTAGGAAAACAAGAAGATTTGTATTGAGAATACAGAATGAATATTGCTCTGAACACTGATCTTTTTCTATCATCTTCTTTTTCTGATACTTCTGAGTTTCCAGCTATTGAACAATGTCCAATTTCCACAGTTATCCTGGCTTAGCCCAACATTTTTGCTTGTTTAGTGCATAGAATGAAAGTCTAGAGTTGTGTTAAACTTGATGGAAGAAACAGGTGCTTTTGAGTGAAAATAATTTTAGCTCCATCATGAGAAACAGGAAAAACAGAGATGTTCTTACTTTAAATCAATGGCTCAATTTGTAAATTTTCAACCTCTGGATATATTTTAAACACCTAATGGGGTTGGACTGTCTAACGGAAAGGCAGGTTAAGTTTATGAATTTAAGAAAGTCCTTGAATTTGGTCCTTCAGGTGCTTCACAATCTCTTGGCCCATTAAATTCATAATAAAAAACCAGGGCAATATTAGGTGAGAAAGGGCTATTCTACATTTAATTAGAAACCTGAGTTTTCTGAAGCTGGATTAGTAGAAAAATAGGAGACAGAGTTATTGATCAGCTAGCAGGTAAGTGCTCCCATGACCATATAATGAACACATCAAAGCTTTAAGACTGGTCTCTTAAAGTCTTCAAGAGTATCTGCAGGTCTGCTTGCAATGACATTCAAAGTGAAGGTGCTCAATTGCATATGGATATATTAAAATGTATTCAGATGAAAAATACATCTGAATGACAGGGATATAGACATGTTGCAGAAGGGAAAGAAACTAACTCAGAGGAATACTATATTATTTTTAAATTATTCACTCAAATGTGGTCAATATGAAATAGTGTTGCAACAGCCAATGTGCCAATATCCCACAAGTCATGGAAGAAATATTTGACTTGAGGTGGGCAGTGGCAAGTGAATTCTTGATTTTGACTTCTTGCAGTTACTGAAAAAAAAGAAGGTATTGAACAAAGCTAGTTAAGTAAATTTTAGAAAAGGAAAACAGTTTTCTTTGTGTTTACCTAAAAAAAAAAAAAAAGCTTTGTATTTCTTCTGCAATCCTTAAATGGTATCTTGTTATTGAGCAGAAAATCAGAAATACCAAAACTGAAGTGGACTATTGGAAAGGGATTTAACAAAACAATTACATTTTTAGTTTTTCTCCTCCAGGAAATTATGCATTACACAAATTTGTTGAAGTCCCATAAACCTGCTTAAAGAATTAAGCTTTCCTGTAGTTTACACTACGCTAAAAAAAAACTACACTGATAATAATATGCCTAATGCTGCAGCAGATCTGATTGGGATTTTTATTACTCATATGACATCCTACATTTTCCAGAAGAGTTGCTTTTCATAACCATTCTGTCATGTACTCTCCCTAATTTGTTTGGAAGAAATATCTTTCCACCATTAAAATGAAATTCACTACTTGACTGAAAATCTGTATTTTGAGCTAAAACAGATAGAGCCTGTTCTACCACCCATGAGTGTCTTTTTCCCCATCTAGAATAGCATGCAAAGCTTATGTGATGCTCATAAGATCATTTGAATGGCTGCATTGATCCTTCTCACTTGGTAAAGACACTTACAAGAAAACATTATAATTTCTAGTTTCAGTCCTGAAACTAACAGCTTTCCATTTCTTCAGGCCCTATAAAAAGCCAGGCTCAGAAATCAGTAAAATATTGTTTCCAGTCTATTATCACTTCTGCAGTTACATACAGGCTCATAAATGCAACAGAAATGACAGAAGCAATTAGGAGATCTCAAAACAGTCATCCATTCTTTGATATGGTATAGATCTTTAGAGCTGTTTTTTATTGATAAATCAATATTTGAAAACATATAAATCTGTCTTGGACATGTAGGCATGCTTTTTAAAGATTTCAAGTCGCACAAGAGTCAGATTGTACAGCTGCCTATTTAGACAGTCTGATGGAGGAAATTCCACCTTGGTGCTGAATTCAGCCTCAAGTTTGGCGAGGTTCAGGAGCACAGCATGAAAACATTTAATGGACTGGCAACCACTGATGTAAGCAGAGACTGCTTTCTGGTCATGGTGGAATCAAGGGAATTTGAGGTTTTCATTACTTTGCAGTGCCAAGATATTGATTTGCAGATAATGGCAGCAGAAAAAATATAGCAATTTATTTTGCCATACTTTAATTCCTGGCTTTATAACAAAATGGTTATGTTATATCAGATGTAAGTAGAAGTTAGATGGCTAATTTATTGTGTGTTTTGTTCTCTGCAGTTTCTTATTGCTCTGTTTTTGCTGTATGTGCTTAGAATATGTAATACTTACAGTTCTCTAGTACTATTTCACTTTTGACTTCCAGTTGCTGGAATTTTATCTTCAGCTTTTAATATTTTAATAAGGCAGACTGATTTTTAAATATCTGTCCTAATAATATCTATCTAATCTGAAAGAACAATGACCTTGACCAACAATGGCAGGTTGGATATTCACAATCTGAGTTGAATTCTGATGTAATTGTATTTAAATCTGAGGATTTTCTCAGTCTTCTTTTGCTTTAGCTCAATACTATCCTTCTTGTATCTGTGATTATGTCTAGTTGATTCAAATTTACTTCAAAGTTGTTTTATTTTATCTACAATAGTTTTATGGAAGAGAAAAATAATATTTAAGACTGAGTATGTTATATAAAATGTAGGTAGAAACAACAGGTATAGTTTAATCACAAAAATATGACATTAGTTTGTGTGTGTCATTGATATGGGCACATCAGCTTCTTCTACCTACCTGGGCAACTTAACCATATATATCCTCTTTCCATGCAAATTTACAGTCAGAAAGACATTGAAAATAAGGCAACATTAAGGATGGCATGTTTTATTTAATTATCGTCTAAATAAGCTGCTTCTGCAACATCAAGATCTATTTAGACATTCCTCTAAATCCATGAATTTCTGCTGTGCTCTTTTAAAGACACCAGCCTGTTAGAGCATGCAGCAAGTATATTTTCATGGTATTCTCGCAGTGTGAACACTGAGGATAGTTCTGAGTCAGTAAAGGGATTTAGACTTTCTGAAGGATCTTATATAAGCATAAGATTTACAGTTTAGAGATGCAAGCAATATTCAGCCCAAAGCTAGGCTACCCTACACTGAGAAAATGTTCCTGTGTAATCAGTTGAAACTTCTCAGTCTCTGAATTAACCTAATCTCAATTAAACCTTTCAGTTTCCTGCAGTGTATTCTATTGTGAATAAAATTAATATTAGTCTTAATCTCCACAGAAGGAGCTCCCATAACATTAACATCTAAAAAGTTCACTTCAAAGTCCAGTGTAGATGGGGAAAGGAAAGGATTGAAATGAAAATCTTTGCAGAAGGGTATGGGGCTAAAAGAGATCTTCAGTCTTCTACACAGGCAAGTCCTTCCTAGCTACTCTCTGTCAGTGAAATGAATCAAACAAGAAGAGTGAACACTGCCATAGAGAGCACAGACCACTACAGCTCAGCTTGATAAAATACAAAGTTAGTCTATACACAGGTGAGGGATGGTGCAGACTGTTGCATCAGAGTGTGTGAAAAAGTAAGGCTCATCCTGAGAGTATCTTGTGAGCAAAGTATAAAGTCTTGTTGTGTTGTACAGTGACATGAGATTTCAGTTTCATTTCATGGCAAAATCAGTGATACAAAGTTTTCTTTAAATGCAGCAAATTATCTTTTTTTTTTTAATTTTTTTTGTGTTTGGTTTGCTTCTACTGAGATAGAATTGTCAGAATCTTGCTGATACCTATATTGAAGTAACATAGAAACTATCAATGTACTGGATGAAAAACTTCAGGACAGAATTTTGAATACTTCAGTAATCACATCATGTGTCACATAATATTAATGCACAAAAAGTGGGCAATTTCCACCTGTGCTACATTCTGAAAAAGTCCACAGATTTTGAGGTGAACACAACACTGAACCTATCGGACTTTCCAAATTGAGTACCAGTCTGTTAATACACAATTATGGAAATTATCTACTTTTTCATGGAAAAAAAAAAAAAACTCCAGTTAGAAAAAAATTACCAAAGGATTACAACATCCAAAAGAGTTGATCACAGAATCACAGGATCAGTGATAAAATTCCCATGATTGCCATAATTTTTAGTTTTGACATAAGAAATTAAAAACTGCTGCATAAATCTAGGTGCTGCAAGCTGTTTGTGGTGTGATTTTTACAGAACAAATCCTCTACACATAGAAAGATTTAAAAATTCCTCTCAACTCAAAGATAACTTCACATCATATTGGCTGGTTTATATGCCATGGGGGGGCCTCCCTTCCATTAGTTCATTAATTGTAGAGATTTTTAAGTTTTTAGCTCTTGTTTATGAATGAAATCGTATTGGCTTCATAACTTGAATGCAAAAGCAGTTCCTCACCTGATACTTTGTAATTCCCTTTTCTTTCCTTCTGTAGATTTTTATGATGAAAAAATAAACACTTCTATTTACTAAATTTATTCTGGAATTTATACTGACATTATTTCAGAAACTTATCTGTATTTAGTCCTCTAGCAAGTGAAACACCATGTGTTATCAGGGTTAGTTAAAAAGGGAGAACAAAAGAGAAACAAGGAAATGGTTCCTAAAACCCAGAAGAATACATATGTTATGTCATGGAAAATGGAAATGTTTGCATTAATTGTTTAACTAACCT
Organism: Leucosticte australis; assembly: GCA_025504685.1. Lineage (NCBI taxonomy): Eukaryota > Metazoa > Chordata > Aves > Passeriformes > Fringillidae > Leucosticte > Leucosticte australis. The sequence goes on from JANIJU010003056.1 coordinate 83,540,249, forward strand.
ATATAAGAATCAAGCATTTGCTTTGGGCTGATAAAAAAAAAAACCCCTGTCAGAAAAGTATTGAATACAAGAAAGGAGAAAAAGTAACCATCAATGTGTACTTATATGCTCTCCAGACTGTAAATTGAACATAGAAATTTAAATACATTCTCTTCCTAGAAACAGATGAGGAAAAGTGGCTGAAAATGTTCCAGATACTTTCTGTCAGTGATGACCTATGCTCTTTTTGCTAACCTGCCTTGCCCCTGTACTTAACTCTGTTCTACCTCAATTTCCAACATATAAACTTGAAGAAAATAAATATACCAAGGTTGTGATCTCTGAAAGGCTCTCTCTTGGCTACTTGATTGTCATGTTTTAGGAATGCTAACACTGTTTCCTCCTTCAATCCCATTTTACTCTTTCACTCAGTTCTTGCTTTACTTTTTAGTGGTATTGAGAGTTAAAACTGCAGGATCGACATTGCAAACATCAAACATTGAAAACTATGATATGAACAACAGTCTTAAAAGCACATAGCAAGGGAATTAATTTGAGTTATTATAGTTGACCTCTGGTGTTTAGATTCTCAGGATAGACCTGGGTTATTTTTATCTATAGAAAGAGGTGGTTCAGAAAATAGCTTTGTACAGTATTTATGAATTGCACTGTGATGTTAGCTGCTTTTATTTTTTGTTTGTGTGTGTGTATGTGTGTGTGTAAACCCTTCTGACGTTCTTGTTATTACAAAGCTTGAGTTGAACTGCAAATTGAAATATTTATGCAAAAATCCCATTAAAATATGCTAAGTCAACTTCAGGGTCAGAGCTCCCATAGCTGTCCTGGTGTCATTGAGCTGCAACACCACCTCCTCAAAGACAATGAGAGAAACTCCCAGGCACTCTTGCTCACATTCACACACACAGCATAAGGATGAGTCTGAAGTGAGTGTGGAAAGGCAGTTGCATCTCATCTTTCCTCAGGTGAAGTAGCAGAGACCTTCTTCTGTCCTGGTGATTCTCTGGTCCTACCCCACAGGTGGTCTGAGTGCCACTCTTCATACTTTTACAAGTGGCCCATATATGCACTGGAAATATCCTGTCGATAACTGTCGGAAAGCAGGAAAGATGAAGCTCATTAAAATGGAAGAGCTATCACAGACGCATGTAAGGGAATCAGAAAACAAATACTAGGCACACATACCTCACTGTGATTCAATTCTTTCATTTTCCTCTTCAAAAAATACACTGCTCTTCTTTTTAATTTTTTTTCTTTGTCCCTTTAGAGAGCACCTGGAAAGCAAAAATGAGACATTCTTCTAGTGATTAACTGGCAACTAGACAAAATTACTGACAAAAGTTTTTGAAAATATCTTCTGATTTCATACATCTCTGTTCTTGAGATCCAATTTAATATTCCTCAGAACACCATGTTTTCATAATCTTGAACATTTCTTCTCATAAAGAGCCCTTAATATGCCTCTTAGATCACCTCAAGGTGCTTTTACTTGCGCATGAGAAAATGAAAGCCTCCAAAATCAAAGCGAGAGCAAAGACTAAGCTGTGACGCTCAAAGCTTGCAGCATGATTGCTACTTCTCTCTGCTCAAGAAAAGAAGGCAGCACTGGCAGTGATTTTTCTAATACAGGTTTTTATCATCCTGTGCATCTCTTTCAAATGTGTCGTTCAGATGTGTTGTTCAGATGCAGATGCGGAATCTGTTTGCCCTTACTATTCACTTCATGGGAATTTACTGTGTGGTGTGATTGATTTTCACCACTTTGTATCTGTTGTCAATAACCCTCCCAGGTTTGCTGTGGAGTAATATACTCCAGGCCAGATGTAACCTGTTGTATACTGAGCTGAAGTAATACTTGAGTACATACCATTGTCACTGTGCAGTCGTTTAAATTGTGGGTGAGTCATGAAACCACTTTTTTCTTGTAAAAAACAGGTATATTTCCTACAATTACTTCATTCAGTAATTTGCTGTTCTGCACTAATAAGCACTTAAATATTCCGAAACAAGAGAAATAAAATTTGCAATTTATGAACAACCATGCCTTTCAGGACAAAAAGCTAATAATTAAGGGGCTAGATTATGAATCTTTTCTTAATACTGCAAAGTACCTATTTATGGAAGTGACTAGGTCTCAGCTGAGCATGTGCACACGGGTAAAACCTACGTTGTTTAAGTAATGTCAGTCTGCCCCTGCAATTTTAAAGGTTATTATACAGCTAATGAGGACTAGCAAGTCATGACGTGACAGAAGTCTTTTGCTCTGCAGCTGACACTAACTTGCCAAAAGGTACTTGATTAATTATGACATTGTAAGATAATGCCTTGTGAGCCCATACCAGGCAAATTACTCTTCACGGAGCACTGACAGTGCATCTCTCTTCCACCTATGTAATTTATTCTAAGTGCAACAGTCACAGGAAACACACAGCCTCCTAAAATTATAGCTGCGAAATGACAAACACAAAGCAAACTAGATTGCAAGCTTGAAACCATTTCTCATGGGGTGTAATTATAATCACACATCAATCCCCCAGAAGGAATAACATGCTATGGAAAAGCCAATGCAAAACTTCATTATCTGTCACCTACGCTAAAACATACTTCACCCTTTCTGATTACCATTGTTTCCTTTCTCATATATTTGAAAAAAAATTAAAATCCACAACAGTGCATACCTTGCAGCAATGTTTCTATGTTGTGACCTGAGTTATGCCTGCACTGGTTTCCAACAGGCTTCAATTTTTAAATAATATGTAATGGCAGTGCTGTATTTTCAGAGGTAAGAACATATGAAGTTTCTGTCATTCAGCATTTTAAAAAAATGACCCCCCCAAAACAAAACCAGAAAAGAACCCGGGAAAGATATTGTTATGACATTGCAATGTAATTTTTTAGCAGGTCAGAATGACCTGCCCAATTCAAAAGGGAAAAGAAAAACCTGGAGTATTCAGAGCTGCTAAAATAAAATTTAAAGCCTCTAGAAATGAAAAGGATTAGACATCCTTATGTCACTATTATTAGGAAACAATTTATCTTAGATGGCCTAAGAAGGAGTAGACCCTTGGGGTGAAGCTGAAGTCACAAGTCTTTTTAGTAATTAATTACTTCCCTTCATGAAGTACATCTGGATAGAAAGAATCATATTATTTCTCATCATAAGTATTAATTTTCTCAGTGTGAGATGTCTGCAATGTGGCAATTGAGCAGGAGAAAATTTTGTCTAAGATCACAAAACAGCTGTCATCGTCACTAGGCATCTAGAGACTTTTCACCATTAAACTCTTTCATGTTGAAGAGGTCCAAAGCCTTCTATAAAAGAAGGGAGAAGAAGAGTAAACCACTAGAAAAAATGCTAGATATGCTTTGCAAATTAAAGATTGTTTCGTTAGATAACAGCACTCAGAAAATATATAAACGACCTTGCAAAAGAAAACATAATAACATGAAAAACCCTATCAGAAATCCAAACAAGTAGAGAGAGAAATGAGATTTGACTCTAAGCTTATTCAGTGTATCAGTGAGTTTATTGAAGTGGACTTATCTCAGATCTTAGGTAATGGAAAAAAATTTTAATATGAACATTAAAAAAACTACAATGCTATTAAAAATCTTTTTGAATCTGGCTCAATTCATGAGCCACACAGACTATTTTGTGCTCCAGTGACAACAGACATTGTTCTAACAATGAGTACCTGCCTTACTAGGAGGTGTAATTGTCCATAGTGCCACTCAGAAAGAGAATCTAATGGAAATATTTGAGTGGATTAGTTTCTCTTGGTATTAAAACACAGCAAGCAGTCAATGAAGGTAAACTTGTGAGAAAGGTTAAATAAAATGCAAGCCTAAGCAGTGCATAGTAATTAAATTCACAAACCACTCAGTTCTTGCAGAGAAAAGTAAAATAATTTCTAGAGTTTATGACACGGTAGTGGAATTATACTCCTGTGTTCATTATTTTCAGGTTATAGTCTCCAGTTAATACATCATTGGTGATAAAGTGTCATGTAACATTCTCAGTTGTAGAACACATTAACAAGATCAATCTTTTGCTAATGTAGAAGTACTCTCAGAAATAGAGATAAATTATCCCTGGAAAGACACAGGGCTTATGTGGTAGATATGTATATTCCATGGGTTTTTCTTAAGTGCCATAGGAGTATTGACAAAATTTGTCATTAAAACCCGCCTCAGTTACTTTTAACCTTGTGGAGGACTTCAGACAATGTGGCTGACATTTCCTACATTTTGATTTCTTTGGGAATTTCAGCATATATGATTCATTATAGAAATGGATAGGTAACAAAAACATATCAATATTTAAAGCTATGCATTATTTCCTGGAATTGCCTTGGTCTGGCAGTTTAAATTTGTCACAGACATAGGCCACACTGAAAAATCTACAGCCTTGTTTTAGGAAGAAAATGTGTTTGTCAAGATCTGGGGATGTGAGAACTGTTGTATATGCATACATATTATAGACTGTGCTTTAAGTGAAAAACATTGACCCAGAAGCTCTGTTATCCTAGGAGTACAACTGGAAAGAGAGCTAGTGAAAAGTTTCCACACACCAAAATTGAAAAGGTTTCATTTTTAGCTGCTAAATGTGTATTAGGAGCAAGTATGGATGTTCTATTTTGCAGAACGACTTGCAACATGTACTTGCAGACTAGTTTTACCAAGTTGCACACAAAATTGCACATGTGGCCGTGTACCTGTCTCACCCACAAGAAGAAATTGTTTGCTTTTTTTTTGACCTCTTTTTTTAGGCAGGTCTCTGACAATAAGACATTTCTGTGACTGTATAATCAGGTCATACAAGAATGTGATATTTAAATGTTAAAAGCTTTTGCTAAATTTCAGCTCATATGCTTCTTTCTCCATGTTTTCTCTCATTTGCATCATCTCAGGGAGTATGGAGCTCCATTTGGAAAATAAAAAGAAAGCATTTAAAGGGACAGGATACCTGGTGGGAGATCCAGCTACCATCTTCTTAGACAGAATATACTAGCTATCCACATCTAGAAGATGTGGAAATTGACATCCACTTACATAGCTGTGCATGCTTTCTCAGAAGGGACTTGTATTTACAAATTGCACAAAAAGCCCTTTTGATGGTACCTTCTGTGGCATTGTGTCAACTCATGTTATTTTAAAAAGAGAAAGTCAAAAAGAGATTTAGCATAACTTCAATAAAACAGGAAGGGCTTGGTGAAGACGAGAAAGAAAATGGTCACAGAAATCACAGGTTATTCACTGAGATGCTATGAATCTCAGGGAAAAAATGTTCAGCTTACATGCTTTGACTCCAGTCAACATCAAAACTTGATTTCTGCATCTATGAATAGCACATAATTAGCAAGCAGTGAACAATAGTTTCAAAATAAATTTCTGCATTTCTGTGGATAAAGCAGACCACAAGACTCTTACAAAATGTTAGTAAACCCCCTTTTTAAGTATTCTTCTGGGAGTAATCCACCCAGGCTCTGATCCAACAGGTGCACTCAGAGCTCTGCACTCCCTCTGCTCACACACAGCCTCACTGAAGGGATGGCTCACAGACCCCAGTTCCTTCTCCAGAGAGGATGGATTGCTCCATTCACCCTGTTTCCTCTCCAGGCTAGCCTATGGCCCTGCAGCTGCCCAGAACCCACCAACACACTGGTGGGAAAGCTCCTGCTCCCCCAAACACTCTGGGGTGGAGGTCCCACATGTTGCTGCACACTGCCATCAGCTGATTGTCAGCTTCCTCCTTGACAACTTCTTCAGAGAATGGTTGGCTTTGGTGCAAGTATCCCCACCGGTGGGAACTTGGGGTGCTGCAGCCAGGCAGAGGGGCTGCACTCCCACTCCTGCCAGGCCACTTGCTGCTCCCAGTCCCTGTCCCCGCAGAGGAGGTGTTATGTGTGGTGCCCACTGCCACACAGGGCTCCCAGGCTGCTCACACAGCTGTCAGGAAATTGTGGGCATTAGAGAAAGGTGGAATGAAATGGATAGAGGGCAGCTCATTTTGAGGGAGAGGGAAACTACTCACTCCCAAAGCAGACCAAAACCAGCAGTGGGAACAGCGTGAGTTAGGAGTCTCCAATTTTTCATTCACCAAGCAGGCTTTTCAGCTGCTGCAGGTTTTCAACATCATCTGCATCCTTGCCATGAGGCATCACTTCATAATAAGGTGACTCCTTTTGCATAAATGTGCTGTGCAGGGTGAGTAAAGCTGGTAGGAGCTGGAGCTCAAGTGAAAAGCTGCCTTTTGGGACAGGATGTGCTTGCCATGTGCATTTAGTGAGAGATATATGTTGTCAGCATTTCAGTGGCAAATAAATAAAGGAATTATAATAATAATAATCACATTACCAATACTGCATGACTGCCCCAAATTGCAGCAACATTAATTAAAATTACCCTCTAAGATATGAAATTTTAAAATCTGTCTCTTGTGCACTCTCATGAAGTAAACTCAGAAGGTTTACAAAGGGAACATACTCTGAGCTGGCAGTTTCATTCTAAATACAAAAGGGAGATGAAAGCAATAGCTGTAAAGAATTTTCAGAGCCTCATTTTATAATTATTTTGAAATCTTAGATAACAGTAAAAACAAAAGAGAGATACAGAAGCTGTCCACATTCATTACAAGGATGGGTTAATTCTGTTCCTATGCTGTACCTTATCAGAGTTTTACAAAAATACCTTTCTATTCAGAAATGTCACTCCTCAAAAAAAAAAAGTCAGCTGACAAGCTCTGTCTTTTTTATGCAGGATCTTTAAATCTTTTTTAATCCTCTAAATTTATTTAATTGAAGTGATATATATAATTGTCTGTCCTCTTCTTTTCTTGGTACTCTTCTGCCTTTAATTGAATAGTCACACCAATCAATTATTAAAAGAATTTGAATAGTCTGCAAATTTTCAAAGAAACGTGGTATTTGCTGTTTCAATGTACTGGCTAATATGTTACAAATATGGAGGTATATACTGAATAATCTAAAAAATGTATAAATTATGTATAACATACATTATAAATCCAGATGGCAATAGCAGTTCTTATATTTTGCTCTTCCCCATTGTTTTCTCTGGTTCTTCATTGTGAAAGTTTTATCCTCTGCTTCTCAAATTCTGCAGGTTCTTTGAGACATAAAAGGTCTGCTTCTCTGTCCCCCAGCCAGATGCCACAACTCCACTCCACATTACAATAATACACAGTTACACACTATCCTTATGCAAACTTTTTCCTTCAGGGAAGAGATGATGGTAGGTAGCTCTGGAAGGGACCCAGATCTCAGAGCTGGGGTCTGGAGACATGCTGCAGCTGCACCTGAAGTGAGGTTTAAGTGTTGTCCAGCTGTTCAAGAATTCACAAAGAAAAGCACAAAGAATCTCTAAATTCTTTTTAGAAAGTGTGGCTGTACTTTGTTTGTACTCTAGAGCCCAACAGAAAGTCCATTTAATCGCTGAAAAGGAATAAACAAGGGTCTAGTAATTTCACCATAAATACAGAAAGTTTTAAAGGTTGTAGGTACTCTTCAATAGCCATCATTAACCTGATTTAAGGAAAAAACCCCACAACTTTTCAGTTATGTATATAGGATAAGTTTAAGTGGTATTGGCTCACTTATCCATTTGTATATTCTTATTTACAGCTCGGATTGTAAGTAATACGCTTCAAGTCCTTCTATGCCATGTAAAACTAAAAGATAAAAATATATTGGGAAAAAAGATTTCTTGCAAAATGTCAGAACTTACATTTTTAGAAAGCCTGAAAATCATTTGAACAAATGATTTACAAGAAATAATTGACTTGATTTTGGCGTTCTGAAGATTAACACAAAACTGTAGAATATGCTCAATAATGTACATAATTCACTGAGTACTTCACAAAAATGTTTTTCATTGCAGGGAACATTCACATCAAATTGCAGTCATTACTACTGTATGTGCAATTAAGACTGTTTAAATTTATATTACTTATGTTATAAAAAAATGTGTATTGCATTTTATTTCCATATTCTCATTTTGCAATCCTTATTGCCTACTGTAAGAGAAATATAATCCAGAATGAGATGCAAAGCTATCTGATCTTTGAGACGGGTCAAATTGTCAGTTTCACAATTCAACATTAAAAGCTGAATTTATCATAGAAGCAATGTATGTTCATACTAGTTGTTATTCATGATAGCCACATTTATGTTTCAGATGCCATGTTACTCATGGAACTGTAAGTTCATAGGAGGAAAAATAATCCTGAAAATTCAAAGGGTTTTTTGAGTTCAAAATAAAAATAATTTTTTTTTTCTCCTGAGTATATGTAATATTTATTACACTTACTACACAAGTGGATGAAGCAAAAAAAAGACCTCTTTCTCAAGGTCACACAGAAATCCATAGCATTGCTGGAAAGACAAATTCTGGATTTATCTTGTTTCAATCTAGACATAAGGAAGAAATATACTAAGTGAAAATACAAATTATACATTAATTTATCAAAACTATTAAGGAAACCATAGGTAAGCTAGCTATAGGTATAACAAGCACATAGGTATAACAAAATTTGAAAGTAAAGCTTGGCTGCAGAGTCCCACTAAGCGTCCATCCCTTTGTAGATGTGAAAAGCTGTGATGTTTTACACATCATGCTATTAGGAGAATTAACAGGGTTATTCTACAGCCAAGTTGACTGTCACGTGTGTAATGCAGATCTAAAAGTGCTTCAGATTATTTATGAATTATTTTTTGCTGGATAACTGCACTAACTGTTTTTAAATGTCATTAGGAAAGTTAAACAAAAATAAATGTTTGAAAAACTTGTCCTTCACTGAGACGAGTCACCATCCTAAACCAATTGTCCTCCATGAATTGCAAACAAATATAACATGCATACTGAACATGCATTGTTATATTACTGGTCTTACCCATTTCATGATTATGCACTAAGTCAGAATTTGGAACTATTTTAAGAACATAGGGTTATAACCAGAGTTTGTTCTTAGATGTGTTGATGCCCACTCTACATCACCTGACAAAACCCTTGTTCCTTCCCTAATGAAGACTTTTACCTTGAATGATGCAGCTGGACTCCCTTTACTGGGAAAAAAATCAACTGTCTACAAGTCAAATTAAAAGTCATCATTTGAGAGGAGGAAGAGGCTATAAACAGTGAGAATGCCATGGAGAGGGACAAGATAGTGTTTAATGCATAGAGGTACCTTTTCTGATTTGACATTTCAGTTTGAAATTCTCAATCTCAGCCAGATTTCTGCTGTCTCACAAACCACTGCTACAAAGAGCAGGATATTTTACTGAAACCCTTAGGTAAAAAACCAAAACCATCATGAAATGATTGGATAGTCTTTATGCTTTCTGTAGCCTTTCATGCTGTATCTGTATTACAGAGCTCAGAATATTGTCTCCCTCAACTTCAGCAAGGCTTTTGGCACTGTCACCCATAATATCCCAATAGGTAAGCTCAGGAAATGCAATTAGATGAAAGGAAAGTGAGGTGGATCAAGAACTGGCTGAATGGCAGACCTCAGAGTGTCATGATCAGCAAAGCAATACCCAGTTGGAGGTGTGTAGTCAGTGGTGTTTCAATACTGGCTCCAGTCTTATTCAAGTTGTTTATTGATGACCTGGACAAAGAGATAGAACTTGAGCATGTTTGCTGATGGTACAAAACTGGGGGAGTGGCTCATACACTTGAAGGCTGTGCTGCCCTTCAGCAGGACCTAGAGAGGCTGAATTGCTGGGCAAAGAAGAACCCAGTGAGATTCAACAAGGACCAGTGCAGGGTCCTGCACCTGGGGAGAAATAACCCCAAGCACCAGCACAGATTGGGGCTCAACCTACTGGAGAGCAGCTCTGCAGAGAAGGACTTGGGAGTCTTGGTGGGTTGGAAGCTGACCATGGGCCAGCAGTGCCCTTGTGGCCGGGAGGGCCACTGGTACCTTGGGGTGCAGCAGGAAGCAGGCAGTCAGTGGGTGGAGGGAGTTGATCTTGCCTCTCTTCTTGGCCTGAATAAGGCCACATTTGAAATGTGTGCAGTTCTGGGCCCCTCAGTAAAAGACTTAAAGAGAGAGGGTCCAGTGGATGGTCACGAATACGGTGAAGGATCTGGAGCATCTCTCATATGAGAAGAGATGGAGAGACACGGGCCTGTTTAGTCTAGAGAAGAGAGAGAAACATCTTATTAGTGCAAATAAATATCTTGAAGGTGAATGTTAAGAGAATGGTGCAAGTCTTCTCAGTGGTGTGCAGTGAAAGGGTGAGGAGCAAGGACCATGAACTAAAACACAAGTGGTTCTATCTTAACATGAGGAGGAATTTCTTTACCTTACCTTGGCGTAGGGGTTGGATTAGATGATCTCTAAGGTCCATTAGATGAGGCCCCCTGTCAACCCTAATGATTCTGGGATTCTGTGATATGCACTACTCTCAGAGTATTTCCTGCACCCCAGTCTTCACAGGAGGAAAACAACCCTCTCCTGTTCTGAGTAGCAGCCACAGTGTACTGCTTTAATACATGCCCATGAAGGATAAACAGGAGACCACAATCCGCTTCTATGACAGGACCCTCTTTGGCAGATAAATGATGGCTTGGAGGGTCCTCTTTACTGCCAAATTTGTTCCCAAAAAATGTTTGGGTTTGACCACATAAAGTGTTCACCTAATAAGCCTTGCTTTATAATCTAGCTCTACTGTCTACTTTCTTTAATAAGAAAGAAATTTATGAGATAGCAAAAAATCACAGAGAATGGAAAAAAGAGTTTCTTTTTAACACATTGGAGAAAAATAGCTAGAACATGAGGAAAAATCAAAGCGAAAAAGAATTTAAAGTTATTATTCTTTCATTGGAGGTATCCAAACTCTGCTAATCAAGAAGTCACATCACTAAAGCCTGGGATACAGGATACAGGTAGCTACCGGCTACTGGCTCACTGCTGATGACCACTTCAAACCCTTCTTGTGGCTCAGCCTGTGCACTGCAGGTTGGGATAGGTCAAAAGCCTCTTCCTTGGACAAATAAGTAGAATCAGGCTCAATTTGAACTTGTAATTTTTTCCTAATCTTCAGTAAGTTATTAGAAAAATAAGCACGCAGTATCAAGTAAAACTTATTTTATGTTTCCTTACTGAACAATACAAAAAGAATTTTTATTCTAACTTAACTGAGACCCCACTGGTAACAGAGCTGTTAAGCAGAGCTATCTGGAAGTCATTTACAGTCCTCACAGGGGGTCTGTCTGCAGACTTAATTTCAGATCTTTAACATGCTGTATCAGTTTATGCCTTTTAAATTATCATCTGATAAACTCAACAAAAAGAATCTTTTGTACAAAGAATAAGCCGTAACACATCTTTGGGAATTATTGTTTTTACAAAGGTTTGTGTTCTAGGGAGCTTAGTGGGAAACAACTGTTATTACATTCCAGCAGTTACAGATTGTGCAAGTAAAACCTGACTGAAAAATTAAATAGTATTTGAATGTATTTTAACATTGTTTTATGTGTTTTTCTCATACCATCTGTCTGAGGACAGAAATCTAACAAAAGAAATAAATTTATCCACAAAAAAGCTTTAGCACAATTGAAAATTGTCTATTTGTGAGATCATTTTTCACCCCAAAATATTACTTTCTTCTTTTAAACTAACTTCTCTATGGAGAAAAAAAGATACACACTGTTCTGTTCAGCCTTCTCTTAATAGTAAAGACATAATGTATATTATGGTGTTGTTATTAGTATTATGTTGATACTTCAGCACCAATTCATACAGGTTTGGATTCCAAATAGCTAATTGTTCTTCTTTAAAGAGCTTACAAAGCAAAAAAGCTGAAATAAAAAGGAAGAAATGAGTATAACCAGCCAGAATGTGTCTACAAACAGGTTGACGATGATTTTTAATGGTATGCAATATATCCATCAACATATTTAGCAGATAGAGGGGAACATAAAAAACAGAAAAAAGGCAAATGAGACACACATATGATTGTTGGTAAAGCTGTAATGGGAACAAGTAATGTTTTTTCCAGGTAGTAAAACAGTACAAAAAACCAATTCTGGACCTGAGTAAAATTTATTTGGTAATGAAACATTACAAAAAAAAACCAAAACCTGAACCAATTCTTTGAGAGAAGTCAAGACACAGATATGCCAAGAAATACATTTCCAGTATGCTAATACCTTATTTCTCTACTTTTTCCTCTTTATTTTAGCCATGAGTCTGTAGGTGAGTACCTCTAGAAGGATTCTAGATTTTCTGATTGTGGATGGTGGTGTTTCATGTCCGAATACAAAGCTACTTGTATGTATGTATAGATATACAAATATATACATTTTAAAAATTATAATGGTAATCTTAAACCCCCAGCCAGATATGATTAGAGAGTGGAAAGTAGAATTACTGTGATTTATGTATATATAGATATGTATAGTGACATTGAAAGAACTGCTATACTTTCTAATCAATGGAAACATTAACATATTTTTTCTAATTTTAGGTCAAAACAATTATGCAAGACTTAAAATTGCCATGATAAATCAGAAGATGACACAGGACTAAAACATACTCTCTTCAAGAGTGATGATTCAAAACAATTTTCCCTAAGGAACACTAATGTTAAAAATTATAATTTCTCAGTTAAGGTGACAGCTGATTATAAAAGTTCATTATGCATAAAAGGTGTTTTTTTTAAATCCTGCATAAGTGGAAAAGAAATCTCTGATGAATAATTTACACATTAAAACAAAGGACTTAGGGAGATTGCCTGGCATTAATTAGAAGAAAAATAGTAAATTATAAGGCCAAAAAGGGTTTTAGGAATGGAAACTATGAATAAAGTTTTTAAGTGGAGTTAGAATAGTTCAGAACTCTCAAACATCATGGATGCTTTGTACCGACATTTCTGAAGAACCTGTGGACTCAAAGTTGAAGCAAGAAAGATGAAGTTTGGAACAGTTCTTAATTTATACCATAAGCTCAGTGCTGTTAGGAAAAAGAGAAAGCTTTATATTTTATAAAGCTTTATTTTATAAAATTTTATATTTACAGACATTATACACTGTATCAAATCCCATGTTTTTCTATACCCTTCTTGTATATATTGCTGTAACATTTATTCATCATCATCATCTGGAAATATAAAAAAAAAACCCTCACGTTGCTTACTTCACAAAATTGTAGAATCAGAGAATAAGCTGAGTGGGAAAGGGCCTACAAGGATCATGGAAGTCCAGCTCCTGGCCCTGCACAGCACCATCCCCAAAATCATGCCATGTGACTGAGAGCGTTGTCCAAATGCTTCTAGAAGTCTCTGAAGCTGGTGCTGTGGTCACTTCCCAACAGGAGAGCCTGTTCCAGTGCCCAACCACCCACTGGAAGAAGAATCTTTTCCTAATATCCAACCTAAACCTCCCCTGAAACAGCTTCAGGCCATTCTCTCAGTGCCTGCCCCTCCTATTCCCCTCATGAGGATGTTGTGACTGCAATGAGGTCTCCCTTCAGACTCCTCCAGGCTGAGCAGACCAAGTGACCTCAGCTGCTCCTCAAACAGCTTCCCCTCAAGGCCCTTCACCATCTTTGTTGTCCTTTGGACACTCTCTAAAAATTAGGACAATGTTTTCCATCTTCCAGTTACCTGGAACTGCTCTGGATTCCCAAGTCTTTGAAGTGTGCCTTGGTTCCTTAAAGAATAATTTGTCAGGATCAGTGTCCTGGCCATGAGGTCTATACTAGAGTCCCACGATGACACCTGTGTTATTTGTCCCTTCATTCTTATCCAGGCGCTCTCAACAGTGCCGTTGCCAACTTGGAGCTTCATACATTCTACCCAATCTATTACATACAAAGCCACCCTTCTGCCTCTTCTGCCCTGCCTATCCCTCCTGAAGAACCTGTAACCATCCAACAGGGCACTCCAGACACAGGACTCATCCCACCAGGTGCCACTTATGCCAGTGATGTCATGTCTCTGGGACCAGACCAAAGCCTCGAGCTTCTCTTGTTTGTTCCCCAAGCTACACGAATTGGTGTAGAAACATTTCAGGTGTAGTACTTTGTAGTCAATATAGCCAACACTTTGTGAAACAGATTGAGGGATCCCATCAGTTCTTGTTTCCTCAAATTTTGGCGCATCATGCCATCACTCAAAACTGGCAAGCCTGGTTTTGTCCCTTCTCCCCTTCCAAGCTAGTTTGCATCTCTGTCAATGAGCTAGAACTCTTTTTCTCCTCTGAGACAGGTGCATCCTTTCAGATATCAGTCAAGTAGATATTAAATAGATCATTCCATGGTCAACAAACCCAAAATTTTTCCATTGACATCAACCTCAGAGCCATGAATTGACTGGATAGGTCTGCCTGTTCCTATCAATATTATTCCTTGTTCATGGAAGAACCAAGAAAATCACTACCTGTGCTCCTGATCCCTCTGCCAATCATTATATGGCCCCGAAGTCTCTTTTGATTGCCCCTGAACTTGTCTTTGTTATTTCATCGTTGCCTGTTGGAACAACTAATAGTGGATAGTTATCCGAGGGCCTTGGTAGACTGGAGAGTTTTCCAGTGTCCCTTATCCATGCTCCTAGGAGACAGCAGACTTCCCTGTCAGTTGTGTCCAGCCTTCATAGTGGGCCCTTAGTTCCCCTGGAAGGGAGTCTTGTTTTACAACTACTCTTCTTTTCCTGTTAACAGTTGAGGTCTTGATGCTGAGTACTTGCTAATTTAATGAAAATATAAGTAATTTGAACTAATTAAAAGCATTTCCAATTAGCATACCAGAATTTTGGGAATGTAACTTGCCATAATACCCAAGATTTCTCTTTTATTACATGTATAAACAATTCAACATGCCAGTGGGACATATATGTTGTCCAGAGCTTTCCCAGCTTTTTCTTCCTATTTCAACAACCCTCCTGTACTTGTTGATGTCGACTGCCCTGAAAGGTTTTTGGGTGTGATGCGGGGGGGGAGAGGGGAATTTTTTTTTTGTTTTAGTTTTGCATTCTAAGTTTTAACATTACAGTGATGCTTTGAATGTGTGAACTTCTTACACTGCCATAGCACCTCCCACAGTCTGTTGTGCTTGGCTTGTTTTCTGTAAGGGAAAATTTCCAGGCTGATTGATCTGATCCATTATGAAACCAGATATTTTTAAATTATATGTGTTTCGAGTTTGTTCATATATTTTCTATTTGTCCCATGCCAATGTAGAGTTGTAAAAAAAAAAAAGCTCTGGAATTCATAATTTTGAGTCTGACATTTGATAAAGTTCTTGAATTTTCATTTTTGTTCCTTTTCCTGTCCCAGGACTACAATTTGGTAAGTCTATATTTCCCAGTGGATAAATAAATAGATAGCTATCATCCATCATTGTTACAGTGCAGTACCACTGTCAGACAGGAGTGTAATAAAGTGGCAAATATTTATCTAAACTGCAAGGAAAGTCTCAGTCTTACCTAATATTTTCCAGAATTTAGATGATTACTTTCCTAGGTATTTTTCAAGCATATCTTTGGACAGGTAACCTTAAAAAATTAATTTTACTTTTCTTTTTACTTGCTTCTGTGAACAATAGATTAGAAGGCCATCAACAAACAGTGTTGGGTTAATCACTATTATTTTACTGAGAAGGATTAAATGATTTATGTTACTTCCTAAAACCAATAAAGTTAAGTTTAATCAGATTAGCCTAATGCTTCTCACCAAACGCTATTATCTTTTTACTAGTGACATGTATCTTTTTCCAAATTGCAGACTACTGCAGTGCAACCTTTCATTTAGCTTTTAAAATGAAATTCATATCTGTGATTACATAATTCCATTTTGGCCTTGTGTAATGAAATAGCATTGGAAGTGGTGTAGACTCTGGAATATAAGCCTATGTATAACATCTTTGGGAGAGATCCAGAAATAGCTTAATATCTATTTAGATTAGCTATTTGGAAAAGTTTCTTCAACAAAAGGGCTTTCAAGCCTGAGGAAGTTGGTGAGTCACCATCCCTGGTGGTACTTGTGTACGTGGGGCACTGAGTTAACATGGTTAAATGGTGAGCTTGGCAGTGCTGAGTTAACAGTTGGACTGGGTAAACCTAAAGTTCTTTTCCAACCTAAACAATGCTATGATTCTCTGATTCTATGTATTTTATCAGGCTTTTTTGGTACATCTGATATCTAGTGGGGAGGAAGCGAAAGTATGAGTAGCATATGGGCTTTACTACTGTGTCTCCAGGTTTTAGAAACGCTTAAGAATATTTCCCCTACAAATCTGTTTTCTCCAGAACATGCATGGGTTAGAAGTACAGAGTTCTGATGCAGGAACTTGAAGAATTTGAATAAAAGGATGCCACTCTCTGGTGCATCTGCTGATTCTGTCTTTGCCCCCAGAAACTTTATAACCAGGGGATAGATAGTGATTTAGTAATAAATTTGTTTTAAAAATTGGCAGTTTAAAATCACATATAGAGATGTCCTTTCAGAGCCCAGAGTAACTTCTCAGCCTCCCCTTCCTTTATAGCATCATTTGAAGAATCAGAGATCTTCAGTAGATCTAGAGAGTGAGGGGTGTTATACAAGCCCCTAAATGTGCAGTCATGGAATTACTCATCCAGTGGTCTTATCTGAATCCTCAGATGGGGAAAGGAGAGCCTGGGAGAGGTCAGAGTTTGCTTCTATTGAATGCTTAATTTTCACTCCGTTGATAGTAGCAGAGACTAGAGAGGCTCTCCACCTTCAGAGCAGTCCTACAGTAACAGCTTGTGTTACTCCTCTTATATCCATATCTATTCTATAACATTTTATTGCTATCTATATCTATTCAAGCATTTGGAAATTTGCAGGAGTAATTACATCAGGCTGCCTCATATCCTGAGTGAGTGAATATAACAGTTTCTGTCATTGTGTAGGGAAAAAAAACCAAAAACCCCAGACAGATTGTCTTCATGTTTTAAATAAAGGTTTTAAAAAAAAAAAAAAAAAAAAAAAAAAATCTGCCAGAGCCCTTCTGTGAGGGTTGGAAAAAGGACTCGTAGGGAAATCTTGCCTGCTGCATTCTCAGTCCAGGCAGGTTCAAGAACAATAAGATTGAACAATAAGAACTCAAGAACAATAAGATTGAAAGCAATCAGCAGTTCTCTCTGCTGAATACTTGTTTCATACCTGTTGGTAAGAAGTGGTTAAAAGTAGAAGAGTGGTGAGGAGGATGGTAGATTTGTTCAAGTGACCTTGCAGCTGAGAATGCCAAAGCCTGGAGAATAACAGTGTGGAAAACCCCATATAGTATGCCTAGTGCTGTTTATCCTCTGTCTGTTTGGAGAAATAAAATCTTTGTGCAAAGATAACATGGATGTTTGGAGAGATTTGGAGGCATTCTCATGGACATGCTTGAGCTCCCTCTCTTAGGAGAGAGAAGATCAAAGCTCAGAGATCACAGAAAGGCTCAGAGGATAAATATCTACATGTGTGGGCCTTTGATGAATTTGTGCAAGCAGCAGGCCCACCTCCCCATCAGGATCGACTGAGCCTGATGGTGCCTGTGTTGCCATTTATGTGTCACCCCTGGGATCCTCTGGTTAGCAGGGTTGTGAAACAAATTTGCTCTTTAAATTTCAGCTTTGTTTTTGTGGTTGTTCCATCTACCTGCCTGTGTCCCAACACTTCCAACACTCTGGCTCTGTGTATCTCTTTTGGAGGTGACTAAATTTGTTGGCCATAGTGTCTTTTGGACAAAGGACACAAAGCCCCTGGCTTCCAGGACAGGGGTCAGTAAAGCTGCAGTTGAGGATTGTGGCACTTTATGGTTAAGACTTTCAGCACAGAAAAATAGCTTTTACCTCTAGCAGTCCTACTAGATTGAATCCCATAGGATTTTGGCCTTGATGGGCTTGCAGTGGGTTAAAAATTACCACTATAGACTGCTTTCAAATTCTTTTTGAGCTTATTAATCAAGGGTACATGGTAAGGCTCAGCCATTGCTTTCCATGGCTTTGATACAAGTCAGGCAATGGCAACAAGAAAACAAGCTTGATCTTGAAGTATGAGTTTTTGAACCCTACTTATAGTAGGGATAGAAAGGGTATAGTATAAGAGGGTTTTTTTGGCACAATTTTTTCATAGGATATTTCACTAAAAACCTCATTAGGGAGAGGGATGATGAAAGCTGCTTCTACCTTGGCCTTGAGAATTCGTTGTCTTTCTTCTCCCCAGGAGTTTAGAAAATACAGTGGAATCTTAATACCCTGGGCCTCATTTACATGAGTCTCAGGCAGCTGAAAACTACTGCTGCTGTCTCTTCTGCTCCTGCTACTGTTTACTGATTCCAGCAATTGTCCTGTGTAGTATATACACTTTATGTGTTCTGTTAAAGTGCTCATTTTTGATTAAAAAAAGGAAAGCTGTCACCTGATTTATTTGTGGAATATACACCTGTATGAAGAGTTACTTCACTGGGACTATGTAAACTGGGACAGGCTACCACACAGATGCAATAAGGGATGAAGGTTGTCAGTAGTTGTTATGTTCCAATCTTTCATGTATAGCCTCAGCACCAGCAGATGGTAGGACAGGAACAGGATCTTACCTTTCCATTTAACCTTGTCAAACTGTCCATATATGGTGGTGTATGCATCAAAGCTGACAATGCTGAAGAGGAAGACAACCCTCAGGATCTAAACCGTTCCAAGGGGATTACCAAGGTGGAAGAGCCTGTTCCCACAGTTGCCGTGAGTGTGTTTATGGGATTAGAGCTTTTGGGAATTATCTACAATAAATGTTCACAAACTTGCATGGGGTTGCTAATGGTATTTAAGTGTTCTGTAGCATTTGTTATCAGTATATTGCAGATACTGATCTTGAAATTCCTGTGTATAGGCTGCTTGTCAATTATGTGCTGCTAATAATTAAAGAAACTACTTTCACAGCACCACAGGATCACATAATGATGAAACTTGTAAGGAAACTCTGGAGGTCACTGGGTTGAACCTCTTGCTCAAGCAAAACCATCTAGAGCAGATTACCTAGGACCACATTCAAATAGCTTTTGAATGTCCCTGAAGATGGAGATTCCACCTCTCTGGGCAACATGAGCTGGACTTTTACCACTGCTAGAGTGAAAATGTGTTTCCTGTGTTGAGAAGGAACCTTTTGTGTTTCAGTTTGTGCCTGTTGCTTTTGGGCATCTCTGAAAAGAGGTCTGTCTTTCTTGCACTGTTCACTTAGGTATTTACCTAAGATATTTATATGGATGATATTTAAGATATTTACATCCATGGGATTCACCCTCTTAAACCTTCTCTTCTCCAGGGTGAACAGTCCCAGCTGTCTCTTCCTGTCCTCATATGCCAGATACTTCAGGTCCCCTAATGATCCTGGTAGGCCTTTGTTGGATTCTTTCCAGTATGTCCATATCTCTTTTGTACTGAGGTTTCCCAGAAGTGCCACTGATCACCACCCTCAGGCTCTAGCTGTTTAGATGGTTTTCAATTAACCTCACTGTTCATCCTGCCAGTATTTTATCATCTTCTCTAAGTGGATCTTACCAGACAGGGTCACAGGCCTGACTGAAGACCAAGTAAAGAGTATCCACTTTTTTGCCCTCCCCTATCAGACAAGTCATTTTTCCAGAGAAGGTTATCAAGTATCCTGTACTTGGGTCACAACAACCCCAAGCAACAATATAGGTTTGGGGAAGAGTGGTTGAAAAACCGCTGAGAGGAAAATGGTGCTGATCCACAGCTTGCTGAATGTGAGCCAGTGTGTGCCCGGGTGGCCAAGAAGGACAATGACATCCTGGCTTGTATCAAAATTAGTGCAGCCATCGGGTATAGGACCTCAGCACTCAGCCCTGGTAGGATCATACCTTAAACCCTGTGTTCAGCTTTGAGTCCTTCAGTACAAGAAGATTAAGGTGTTGGAAGTGTTTCGAGAGAGGGTCAACAGAGCTGGTGAAGGGTCTGGAGCACAGATTTTATGAGGAACATCTGTGGGAACTGAAGTTGCTTAGCTTGTATAAAAGGATACTCAGGGAGATTTTATCACTCTCTACAATTACTTGAAAGTAAGTTTCAGTGAGGTGGGGGTGGGTCTCTTTTCACAAGTAACAATGTACAGGTAAAGAGGAAACAGATCCAAGCTGTACTCCAAGATGTCTGTGTTGAAGATAAGGAAAATTTTCTTCACTGGAAGGGTTATCAAGCATTGGAACAGGCTGCCCAGGGAAGTGGGGAGTCAGCGACCTTGGAGATATTTAAAAGATGTGTAGATGTGATGCTTAGGGAATGATTATGTGGTGGGCTTGGTAGTGTTAGTTTAACAGCTGGACTCAATGACTCTTCCCCATTCTAAATGATTCTATGATTCATTGATTCTATGATTCTATGATTCTATGATTAAGTTGGTGAAGCATACCTTCCCCCTGGTAAAGCCAGGCTGACTATTCCTCATCACCTGCTTGTCCTTCATCTGTCTAGGAATGGATTCCAGGATTAGCTGCTCTGTCACCTACCCAGGAAACAAGATGAATGTGATTGGCTTGTATTTTCCTGCTAGATCCTCCTTTATGCCTTTCTGGAAGATAGGAGTGACATTTTCTTTTTTATAGTCCTCACACACCTCTCCAGGTGCCTTCAAAAATAATTGAGAGTTGCCTTACAATGACATCAGCCACCTCCCTCAGAACTGTGGTTGTGCCTCATCAGGGCTCATGAACTACTACTCTTAAGTCAAATTTGCTTGCTTGGTTCAGACTGTGTGAACTTAGCAATTTTTCTCTTCAGCACACAGTTCTTTGTGCAATTATAACTTGGAAATGCGAGTCAGTCAGTCTTCAAGAAAGAATGGAAGACACCTCTGATTTTTCCCAGAAAACTGTGAATAATCTGTTTATTTGTTAAGAGATTGAAGTTTAAAAGAAAAGTACATATGGCTGTCTTTTAAAAATGTAATTCAATATTAAACGATAGGTACTCCTGGGCTTTTACCTTAGTTATTACATTAAGGTATTTCATTGTGAACATTTTTGTTCCAGGAACTGCATATTGTAACATTAATTAAATAAAAAAACCCTCCACCAATTATTTAATTTCAGTCCCTGGATTAAAAAGGAAAAAAAAGAAAAGAAAAAAAAAAAAAAAGAAAAAACCCATCCCCCCACAAAAATGTTATTTTACATTATAGCTTTCCAACACAATTTTGGAAATGCACATCAGTTTTGACGTAATATTCAGTAAATTGAATCAGAAAGTACTTAGCTGTATGACTGTTCTCTAAACAATTTGAATTCTGCTGCCACTAATTTTAAGAAATATTGATTTGTTTTTCATTTTGTCTATGGCTTTTGAGAAGATATGTCCAGTTAATATTCTATAAACTGGGTGAGATGGATTGATAGTGAGCAGTGTTCATCTGTATAAACATAGTCACAGTGAGTCAGGGTTAAGAATTAGAGAAGTGTTAAATATTAATTTTCTGTCCTTTAAATTAGTTTTTGTTTTGTCTTTATTGTGTGTGCACGTTTCATCTTTCTACCTTTGCTGTTCAGATCCTTTGCATGCTAAGTAGACAACCATCACAGTTAGCTATTTTCCTACTAGTCATGTTTTTCTCTATGTGGAAACACTAGGTGAAATCTCAACCATGGAAACAACTGGAAATAGAGGTTCCAGCACTGATAATTAGTAAGAATAAATCATCCAGAAATCCCCAGTAGACTTGCACCAGTATTGATTTTTCAGTTTAAGAGTGGAGAGCTTTTACGTTCCCAACAGGTCCTTCCTAAATCACTAATATCATCTGCCAGAATTGCAGCATCACAACATAAATCTTCTAGATAAGCCCTGTGCATGTCAAGAACAAGACAGAAAAAGGCCACCCAGCATATTGCAATATGGGGAAACTTTCTTCCAAAATCTAGTGCAGTGATCCATTGAACTCCTTGTGAGGATCCAGTATGCCTGATTTATTTATGCCAAGAGCTGACAGACAGACAGACCCAGGAATGAATGTCTCACCTTTAGAAGCTGCCTGCATTCGTCGTGCATGTTACAGGAACAGGAATCAGTCATGGAAAGCAATGGGTATTTCCTCACCTTGGCCTTAGCCTCTGGTATGGACACATCTGTGACTGCTGAGAAAGCTTGGGTCTGACCCATAAATGCCATTCATCATTCCTCAGAGAAACAGTAGAAGCCCCAGGAAGTGCAAGCTAAACTTATTTTTCTTTCTTCTTCCTTTCCTCATTCCAATATATTTTTCCAAGGTCTCCACATTCAGTGAAGTTCATCTTAACCTGACTAATCAAGCATTTCTCTTAGGACATTTTTCTACCAGATTTATATGAAGTTAGTGGTCAGTTCTTATTCTTATGATATCTGTGTCTTGAAAGAAGAATGATGAAAATAATCCCAAAGAGATCCTTTTAGGTTTATATACTTTTCTTAAAATATCACTTACAAAGTATTTTTAATATTCATTTTGTGATGAACTTTGAGCTCTTACAAGCACTATAGTATGGTGATGAGTAGTGTCTCTGATGTTGTAGTGTTCTTTCACACATTAAATTTCTGATAAATTTGCTGGTTTGATTCATACCAGAAATAAAGGAAGACCAGATTCCTTCTCTCTCTTGAAGTTCCTTTTCCTTCTGGAAAAAGAATGATTTCAGGAAGAGACCAATAAGTTTCTCAGGGTTGCAATATCTACTCACTGGAGCTGCAATGTAAGTTAGCAAGGCCTTAAGCTGTGCTGATACTACATTCAATGGTAAACCACAAACTGAAAATGCACAATATGTCGTGTTACTCTAAAGATGCAGAGTTGTCAAATTTATGAGCTACTATGTATCTGAAAGTGGAAACCTTTTGCAAAATTCAGGAGAACTTACAGAAGAAATCCATTTTACTCAAGAATGCAATACGCATGCCTTTTCCCTTTCATATTGTGATTCTGAAAAAGTTTTCACTTCCCATTAAATTGTCTGAGAAAGAAAAAGTATGTGTCCACCCCATCTATTTTTAGGTATAGAATAGCTTGCAAATATGAAGGTTGTTTTTGGGTTTTTTTTTTGTCTTTATTACCTTCTTGCTTGCTTCAAGCCGCCAGGGAAGTAAGTTAAATCTGTTCATCTTGTGCTTCTGGTTTACATGTCTTCTCAAATAAACCCCAATATATTGTATTTTATAGACATTTATTTTCTTTTCCTACAGATTAGTATACATCTGGCTTTTGAACAATTACGTAGCTAGGAGAGAAAAGTAAAACAAGAGAACAAAATACAAACTATAACCTCTTCATGTAAGTGGAATTCCAAAGAGGAACTGTAAGCTTGAAATCAGAAAATCTTTCTCCCTATACATATTTAATTCAAAGAGATTGACACTTTTTCCACAAAGAAGAGTATTTTCTTTTACCAAATTGGATCTGATGAATAATCCATATTCACATACAGAAAGAGTCACACAATAAAGTAGAGCAGAAGTGATATCTAGGGCATCAGCATTTCAGAAAGCTGAGTACTAAAAAAGCTGAATCCCAGTACTGCATTCATTTTTTCACTACATATGGAATTTAAGAAACCCAGGGATGATTCTGCATGTCTGTTTTTTTCTTTTTGAAGCAGAACTAAACAAATATAGAAGACTGCAGAAGTTACTCTGTGTCATATGATTCAATAATGTTCCATTTGGCTGTGGAATTCCTGGAAATAATTGCAAGATAGTTCAGGAAATAAGTTTATTATCATAAAATATCTGACATAGTTCAGGGATTCATCAGACTTAGGTAAAGAATGAGACTGTATTCTTTTGGAAAACAAGAACATAAAGAGGAATGCCCATGACACAAGGAAAATACTTTTTTTTTCTTAAGTCTTGCCGAGTAGTTTCAAATATATCTGTTTGTCTTTGATACTGAAGATCAATATCCTATAATTTTTTTCTCTCTGAATTGCAACAGACAAAATATCTTCCCAAAGATATGGATTGATTTAGAGATGGTTCAAACAGCTAGACTCCCCATTTGAAGCGACAGTCCTGATATTTTTTTAAAAGCAGAGACATTCCTCCTATTTTGCATTTGTTTTACAATCAGTTCTGAATTTCAATTTCTCTTTCTGCTCTGTGTAAATCTTTAATGTGTAAATTTTCTGGCCCCAGTATGCTCCTCATGCAACTGGCTTTGTTAGCCTCTCTAGGCATCCTTTCACTCATTCCAGGTTGTCAGTCCTCTATCCTACTGCATATCCCAATCAAGATTTTTCTTAATTAAAAAAAAAAAATCTGAGTTTTGTATGGTTACCTTGGGGATAAACAGTAATTTCAAAAAAAAAAATCCTACTTCCTTTTTTATCTTTCAGGTAATTGCTGTTCTCATTCCTGTTCTGGGAAGAAAATCTACAGGGAAGAAAGTAACTTCAGTCCACTTGTAGGTGCTACAGGGTAGTACCAGAGTGCTGGAGTAAGTATTGTAAGACTCCTTGCTCCCCCCATCCAGGAAAATGAACTTATATTATTCTAGTTTTCTTTAAAATTACATGGAGTCTATCCCTTAAATTTCCTAAACTTAAGTTTCTGGAAGGTTGGTATTTAATGGGCATAAACTGGAAACTCATAATGTTAGTGCGGAAATGATACAGTAATTGCATTTAAAACTGCTACTGTGCTTATTTCTTTATGACCTGATTCTCAGGGAAATAAGGCCTTTCAGTGCCTAAATTCCCTAAATGGAAATAATTATTTTCATATGAATTAAGCTTTCCTGACTCACTGCATTAAGAAGTTTTGCAGCAATTCCTGCTTTTCCTTGATTCATTCTCTCCAAGATAATTTCTTTCTTCCCAAACTTAGTCTAGAATCTTACTCTTTTTCTTCCAACTTTACCTTTCCTATTTTCAGTTGTATAGTATGCAATCGGGAATGGGATTTAAGGGGGGGTGTCTTCATGGCTCGACAACCTTGGCTTTGGGGCATGGCTTAAACACTTAAAAAGGTATGGCATAGTTATCTTTGGCATGTTCTTGATCATTGTGGGATGTATCCCATGTATTTTATCTCGTGTGCAATGAATGATCAATAGTAATCTCGATTAGATAATGGCTTTACCAGTGCAGACAGTTTTAGCTGTGGAATGCATAAACAAAGAAGGGGGAATTGTTCCCAACATGTAAAGCTTTAAAAGGGAAGGCCTTGTAACATGGCTCCAGCCTGTAACTTAGGCTAAGTAGAGGGGAACTATGGGAGAGTGGCTTGGCTTGAATGGGGTAGAGAGATGCGAGAGACGTGAGATACGTGCTGTGTGACTGCCACGTGTCCACATCGTGGTGTATGGTGCTTGGTTAACTTGGGCTTGTTGTGCCTTAAAACTATGTAAACTGGTCAACTGCTTAAAACTGTAAACAGGCTAACTGCTTAAAAAGGCCTGCTTTTTGGCAATTACAAGCACTCTTTTGCACCTGCCTGGGGTCCCTGCATTGCTCGTTACTGCAACAATGCACCATCCCCATTTCATTTTGTCTCTTTAAGCAAAATGCATAAATCATTGATTGCATTTGCTTTTTGGGTTTAAATTTTGGATAATTTGTCATGTACTATTGAGAGTAACTTTCCCCAGGAAAAATATTTTTCAGGCTTTCAGTAATCACAGAATAGAAAGTAGACCCATAGAACAAGACATGATAATTTTTAGGGTGATCTAATCTAAAGTCTAGTCTCTGATTTTTTTATCACACATAATGTGGGTGCACAACACACAATACCTGTGAGAAGAATAAGTCTTAGATACTTTCAAAAGTACTTTCATTTACCTGACTAAAATGTATTAAAACTCCTGCCATATGTGTGTTGATTGATTTGTTTATTATAAGGAGCTATAACTTAATTATGTTGCTTTTCTTATCTTAGAAATTAGAAAAATATGCAAAGCTAATATTACATAATTAGAAATGAAATTACAGAAAATAACTACATAAAAATGGAACAGAACTTAGTACAATGTAGAAACCAAATGAGACAAGTTAAAATAATGTAGCATATTTTTGATATGCTGCATTAATTCTAATTCAAAGTAATCCAATCAACAAAATACTTCTATGAATGTAAACTCACTTTTTTGTGCCAAAGCCTTTTCCAAACAACCTGTATCTAGAACATGCAATGTCTCTCTCTCCCTTGTCTGTTACCAGATCACAAAATGGGAGTGATGCCAGGGTAGACATAAAGGAGCCTGCTGCATCCAGTGCTACTGAAAAGGTTTGCCAACGTCCTCAGCTCAAGCTGTGCATCAGGGACTGATTGAGTATCATCCAGCCTGTCTGATCAGTTCATATCACTGCAGTCAACCATCAAAATATAAATTTGATTGAGAAACTCCTGGCTTCCATTACTGTACTGTAGTTTTCTACATTTATTAAGGATTAAGGAACTAGACAACCTTTCATGTAAGGAAAGGGAAAGAGACCTGAGGTTGTTTAGCCTAGTGTCAGAGCCGTCTAACCAGGCTGTTTTAGGTATGTCAGAAATGCGGAGTATGATGTTTGATATGAGATTTACCTATCTGAAGAATGTTGGTGTCACCCAGGGTTTCTGTTTTACCACTTGTGAAAATGCAATGTAAATTTAAGTTACCCATAGAAAATGTCAGCAATTGCAATACAGAGTTCAATCACAATGCAAATCTGACTCTCACTACTGTATCAGAGAATGTACTCAATGCCACAATGCTGGATGTCTTCTTTCACCAGAAAGGAATATGTTCTTCCTCTCATGCTGGTCTTGGCAACTCAGGGAGATATTCACACTGTTTTAATGAACTCTGGGATAAATATTTGTACCACCTCTTGATCCACTCAATTGTTGTAGCTGTTTTGGTCCCCTTTGTTTTGGGAAAACATTGTCTCCTTTGTATTAGCTGTGGTCAGTTGACACTGTTGAGTCAGGGATGGGAAGAAGGACTCCATTCTTCAGGTGGATCAGTAGGCTCAAGAAGAATATTAGCAAGAAGTTGTGAGCTTTATAGTCTCACTCACTAAGTGGGACCTGATTGGTCTCAAAGTAGAAACATCTCACATTATTGGTGGCTATGAATTGCACGCCGTGGAGAACCATAACTCTAAACAATGGTTACAGAAAGAGCGATAATAACTGTTTGAATTCTTTTGTCTGAGATTCCCAGGCTTAGCCTGGGAGAAATTTTGCCTCTGTTCTTTCTTCGACTGAACTGAGAATATCCATGGTCAGTCACACATTTCCTGATCTTCATGGGATCATCACCCTTTCCCACCTCCTCTGAGCTTTCTTTCTTTGAGTGGTTTATTTGTCACACCTAAAGAAAAGGACTCAAGGATTTCTATGAATGCTTATAAAAACCTGAAAAGATGGTGCAAAGAAGATAGAGAAGATTCTTTTCAGGGATGCCTAGCGACAGAACCATTTCAAAGGTCTTGAACCAGAAAAAAGAGGATGTCTCTGAGCACAAGGAAACACTTTTTCACTGTGATGGTGACAGAGCACCAGCACAAGCTGACCAGAGGGGATGCAGAGTTTCCACCTTTAGTTATCTACAACAACCATCTGGGCAGGGTTCTGCTCTACATAGTCCTGCTTGAACAAGGGGTTCAACCAGATGACCTTTGAAGCTGGAAATCAAGGCTGTACTCTTAGCTGTGGAGACACTTTCCATTGCATGAGCTTCCTTCCAAGTTCAACCATCACTTGATTATAATTCCTCTGCAATACTATGTCTGTGCTGAGTGCTGGTACTGACGCTGTGTGATGATGTCTCCTATCAGCAGCAAATGACAGGGTTATAGGAAGAGTTAGAGAAACATGTGCACTGGTGGGTTTTTGAGCACTAATTCTGGCATACAATCTCTCTCTGTGTTAGTCCCTTTGTTAGTCCCTCGTGTGAGTACAGATTCTTCTGTGTCAGAAGACTTCAGAAAGAGAAGCCATTTCATGACACATTTAGCTTCTCGGTATGGATGTCGACACTTAGTCTGCTCCTTTGTGATCCCAAATAGCTATTCAGAGAGCTCCACAGAAAGACTTTCATAATTTAAATCCAAATTCATAATGTCATAATTTCAAACACTGGAAGGTTAGGCATCTACTCTAAAATGCCATCTAATCACAATCCTCTTCAGTCAATGAGCGAGTAAGATCTCCGGAATCTAAGTTACCTATCCAGTTTCCAAACCTTGCCTAAAATCAGGTAAATCTCTCATCCATCCATCAAACGTAAATCAGGTAAATCTCTCTATCCGCCCATCAAACCTTGCCTAAAATCGGGTAAATCTCTCATCTCTGATGGCAAAAGAACCCTTAATGACTGACTTGCATTACATATTAAGTTTCAGAGGCTTTTAGGCATTTTAGGGAAGATAAATCTCACCCTTAGGATGAGAAAACCTTCTCTCCACCCACTGAAATCACAGAGAAATCCTCTCTTCACCAACGTACTTAAAGATCTTTAGAACAAAAGGCCAAACACATAAAAACACCATAAATATGCCACCAGAAGGGACCAGAGGAGATCAGACACAGATAATCTTATAAAACTTAGAGATGTCTCTGCTAAACACACCTACCTGATCCTAAAGAGTCAGGGAGATTATGCTGCATAATCCAATTGCAGGTTTGTTTTTTTCCAGAGATTAATTAGCTGATCAACAAGTGTTTATCCTGTTAGTGATAGTGTTAGGACTGGTTTCCTAAAAAAATTCTTTCAGTCCATTCTTTTGGTAGACCACTATTATATTTCCAGCTATATGGACATCTCCCCTTTTTCCATCTTGCCTTGTGATTTCCCTTATTGTTGGGGAGAAGACAGTTTTGCTCCAAGAGTTCCTTAAAGAAAAATTATCTTCTCTGTGTTGTGAACTCTGATTCGTGAAGTATTTTGACTGTAGGTCATATCTACTATTTTGTGGCTTTTTAGTGCATTCTATGTATTCTGAAATCATCCATCTAAATACTCAATTACTTTACTTAAAGATTTCCAGAATAGTTAAATTTATGGATTATTTTTTCAACTAGAAGAGAGTGATTTGAATAAACAGCATTCAGGCATCCAAGTATTTCCATGAGTGCTATCACAGGTAGTAATTTCACATCTCTTGTAAAAAGGCTTTAATGTCTGCTCTTCACAGGTGAGAAAAAACTAAGGTATAAAGGGAAGAAGATGCTTGCATTTTGCTATACTTAATTTAGTTAGGATACCAAGTGGCAAAATCTGTTGAGTATGAAGCTCTAAAGTTATTCTTGATTCTCAGCAGACATAAACACTGGCAGACATTTCTTTGTAAAAATATATAAAGATTGGAAAATGTTTTAGAAAGGTACATTTTGTCTCAGAAGGAATGTGAACACTTGTTTGGATTCTGTCTAAGAACCACAGATAACCTGTACCACAAGCTATCTACAATAAAGAAGTATTAAACATAATTCTTTATTATGTTTTAAATAAATTAGTCAATGTAATTAATTAGCATGCATAATAAACTGTGCACTCTCATGACATGAGTCAGAATAAATTGTTTTTAAAGCCCAAAAGCTATCTGATCTTTAAACATCAGTTTCTTCAGATAACCTGGGGTCAAAAGTACTAAAAGCCCCACTCCTGAATTTATGCTTATTGCATGGCATGCCTGGAGAATATGGGCTTGTTTAATCCTTATTAAATATACAGCATCTCAACCATCTTTCCTTCATTTCCTTCGAGCAATGCATAAATTTAACTCAAAAAATTGAATGTTTCAGTAAGTTATGAAGAAGAAAAGCCCCATTTTAACATGAAAATGCTTTTGCAACCTTTCCATGACACATGGTAGCATTTTCTCGCTAAACACATTGTACTAAGAGTATAAAGCCACAGTTCAAATCAAAACATTTTGTAATAAATTGTATCTAAATTTGTTTCTAAAATTGTATGCAAGTATTTTCCATATAGCATAGGAAATATATGTGCTTAACTCAAACCTCTGTTTGGTTCCTTGGATGACTTTCATACCTAGAACAAAGTACACTTGCAAGTGTTTGTATCTGCAAAGGCAGAATTCAGCTGTATGGGTGATAGTCCTGTAAACTTTGTGGTGAAGTATATAATAACTCTGCAGTTCAATTTATTTCAGGAAGTAATAATGATAAAATTATGCAAAGGCTATCCTATACCATTACCCTCCCAAAAAACCCCACAAACAAACAAAGATAAAAACACCCCCCAAAAAATCAACAAAGAAACAAACAAAAAACATAGAAAAAACCATTCGAAGCAAAACTACCAGCCTCAG
The DNA here is from genome assembly GCA_025504685.1 of Leucosticte australis. Classification (NCBI taxonomy): domain Eukaryota; kingdom Metazoa; phylum Chordata; class Aves; order Passeriformes; family Fringillidae; genus Leucosticte; species Leucosticte australis. Next base: position 83,570,508 of record JANIJU010003056.1, read on the forward strand.
AACAAGAGTAATTTTAGATGTAGCTGTCAAAGAATCTTATTATAGAAAGAAATCCACAATATTTTTTATGATTGGATACTATTTATATTCAAAAGAGAAGGCGTAATTAGTGTGCCTGATCTCTGACAGAGGCAAAGTTTGTAAACACAACAAAATGTGGAAAGGAAACCTCTCAATACAACCAATTTTTAAACTTTTACTTTATTAGGGATTTATTTCAGTAAGCAGATTTATTTCAGCAAGCAGAAGATGTTAATGTGATCAATAATTAATAATTAAAACAATAGCTTTACTACTGTGATAATACAGGGATGATTCAGTAGCATGATGTGGTGTATGATGTATTCAAACACCATTCTGTTGCTTTTCATCATGTAACTTTGTCAAAGACAGTTTGTAAATGTCTAATTGGAAGCAACAATATTGCTATGAGGAATGTAGGTTTCAAATTCTGCATATAGAAATAGATCACAAATCTTAGACACAGATTAATCATCCTTTTACACCATTACCGTACATTTGATTGGTTCTCACTTGCCTATATCACTACAATAAGGTATGATATTGTTCCTAAGAGGGACTTTAACAACTGAGAGGGTCATACTATCAAGCTCACATAAAATATCTCTTGTTCAGCTAAGTTTTGACATTTACTCCAATGTATTTTATATTGTCTTCCTAGTAAGTCAAACTGTTTTAAAAGGCTAATTCCCTATTATTTATAATTTTTTCCCCTTCATTCAAATCTATTCCTTATTTTGAAATGTCACTTGCTTATCTCATCTTCCAGAGGTCTTTGCTGTATTGTCTCTATAGGAATATAAATTCTACTTCCGGAAAGAAAAGTAATATATATTCCCCCACTCTAGTCTCCTGAAACATAAAGAGCTATTTTAAAACAAAGTATTTTTAACATGATTTTATTTTTCTCTGTTTCTGTTTAGGGGCAGTTTTGAGAACACTAGTTTTCAGCTGTACTTAGACAAAGCTCTGACTCACAGCTTCTATGTATCTATTTGTGCTTTTTTAATCCAAAAGCTAGCGACTGTACAAGGATGAAGAGAAAAAAAATCACCCATCAAAGCACAATACAAATATATAGCATATAAATTTACAGAACTCCAGTGTGGGTCTGAAGGGAAGAGAAGACAAAAAATAAGAAAAGCTAGTAGCAGCAGGCTTTATACTTAGTTTCCTACAAAACTTAAATCAAGTCACTTTCAAAGTAATCCTTTGTATTTTAGTATAAAATGTGGTTCTCTATATGTGAGAAATGGGAAAATGCGAAATATGTGAGAAATGTGAAATACGTGATGTACTGCCTGAAAAAGCATTATTCTAGTCAAGTGTCCCTTGAAGATTTCAGCTAGGTGCTACAAATCTCACTTTCTAAAAGCAGTTTGAAGCAGTGTTCCTTAATCTAAGATGACTGCAAAATTGCTTGGTTGGTGTGAATAGTTGCATTTTTTCTGCTAACATCACAGAAGAGACCCATTTTGTCATAGGAGGGAAGTGGAATAAATGAAGTCTCATAGCTGAAATGCTTATGTGTTTCTCCAAAGATCCTAAATCTCTTTGTATTCTTGAATTGTCTTGGAAGTTATAGTGACAGCAGGACAACTCTTCTTTACTTTCAGATAATCAGGTGAATATCCCCGAACCTATTCCCTAATCACTTCAAAGTTGCAACTAAAAAACCAAAACCATTCCAAACAAACAAGACCCAGCCAATACACCTTTCAAGCTAATTCAGAAGGAAGTATCTAAAATTATTGTCAGACAGGCTTCTTCAAGGCCTAGTAAAACACTGAGCTTTTAGCAGAAAGAGAATTTCTATTTGCAGGGACATCTACGCTGTCAAAGTAGTTTAAAACCACAGTTCACTTATCTGACCCATCTCTCTTGCAGATATCTGGATAGTGATATTAAGTAAAAATCACCTTTCTGTTTACATTGAGTCTGGCATCTGTCCATCGTGTCCTCCTCTTGCCTTTCAGTCTTGACCTTAGCTATTTACTGCTTTTAAGATGAATTTCTGCATAACAGCCATGAATGAGACTAACTCCCCAAAAAGCTGAGAAAACTGCCAGCATCAGAATTCAGAGTTCAATGACAATATGCCACTCTCCCTGCAAATTTTATGCAGGCTCCACTGGTAATTGCAGAAAGTCCTTTCCCTCTGCAAAGGAAGCTCTTGTTAGGGTTAAACCCTTTAAAATCATGACAGCATTATCATATTATTATTAGTATCAAAATGTAAGTCATTACAATTTGGAAATTCTGTTTACAGGAAAAAAAAAAACTACAGAAAGCTTGCACAGTGCTGAAAGGAAAGATTTTGTAATAACCCTATATCATTCTGAGGCTGAATGAGGTTTGGTGCTGAGCATGTAGTTAATATATTGCAAAACTCTGTTCCAGTTAAAATGATTCAGTGTTTGGAGAGAGAAATGAGCAGGTGAACATTTTCCTAGAGAACAGAATAAAAAAGCTTGGAAGAGAGGCCTTAATTACTTTCCTCTTTCCCTTACCTTCTTGCTTCCAAATCCATGTGTGAATATGTGTGTGTCAACACATACACCCTTAGACACACAAACTCATGTATGTCCTACCACTCAATGACAAAGTACAATTGATGATATATTAGGTGAAAGCCCTCTTAAATTTCTACTTTGAGTGTGGACGTGATTAATATGATCCATCACTTTGCACACAAAAATACTTAGCAAACCAGTTATCTCTCTTTTACAGAAGTGGAAAACCATTTACCATTCCCTTCTCCCCGGCTGCTGTAGCATCTATAAAAAGCAATGCATCTTTGAGATCATGGGATATAAATCTTTTTGTGATAAGAAACTGCAGTTTACAGGACACTGCAAGTGTAATGCATCTCTTGTGTCTTCAAACATCTTTTTTTTTCTTTTTAAAATTAAAAGTAAGTTTTTGTGCTTACAAAGATTCAGGATGAGGATATCAGAAAAATCTTTATTGTTATAAATCCCTTTATCTGTTCCAGATATATTGTGCAAGCACTGTAGCTTAAACTTCCTTAAACTGAGCTGCCAAGGTTGCTTGAGAATCTTCAGTCGGTCAATGTGGTGAAGCTAACAATGCTCATCTAAAGGGATTACCTTAAAAAAAAAAAAAGTCAGCTTGAGAACTATTTATATTAATGTGGGAGTCAGGAGACAAAGACATCATATGTTCTAGGTATGGCTTTATGTTTCATAAATAGGGCTTCTAGGACAAAGACAAAACCAGGTGAGACTTTGTAGTCTAGCATTTATTATACGCAAATATTTTCTGTTCTGATCCATTCAACCCCACGCCAGTGTTGAAAGCGGGGATTGCCTTGACCCAGGTGTGGCATCTTGCACTTGGTCTTGTTAAACCACATGAAATTCCCTTTCAACCCAATTCTTGATTTTGTCCAGATCCCTCTGGTTGGCATCCCATCACTTAGGTGTGTCAACTGCCCCACTCAGTTTGGAGTCATCAGACAAATTGCTAAGTATGCACTTGATTCCATTATCTTTGTCATTGATGAAGACATTAAACTGTACTTGTCCCAGTACTGATCTTTTAATCTTATGGAGAAAAATTTGAGTTCTTAGGAGAAAAAAAGACTGCAAACAGAACTTGTGTCAAATGAATCATATTGTGTAATAGACCTAAATTAATCTGACACCTTTTTCAACCTATTCCCTGCACTCAAAGAAGGAAATCAAAGCAACTGTCTAGACTGCATGGCCCAATTAGAAAAATATCTGAAGATTATGTATCTTTTGTTTTTAATAAAAGACCATTTCATTATATGAAAAGCTAGGGAGACCATTTGCATCCATAAAAGTTGGAGCCTGTCACCTAAATTATCTTCTAGGTGTCATATTTCATACTTTGAGCAAGTCTCTTTCACAGCTCTTTTAAAGAATAGTCTTCAACAGCAGCACTAATTCAGACATCATCCTTCACCTTCACTCTTTACTGCTGGTACAAAGAACATAGGAGGAAAAGATTTTGAAAAGACAAGAAAAATCAATGGTCACCTGGAGAACAAGCATAAGGGACAGAATAGTTGAAGAAGTTTCAAAAGTGTCTTTTGGAGGCACATACAAGGTTCTCAGAAATAATTTGAGAATCCTGTAATTTGCCTTGTGTACAATCTGTTTACAAATGTAGTCAGTCTGCAGTCAGGTTGCCTGCACATTCCAGTTGTTCAGGGTTGGCCATTAATCCTGCTAAGTGGGGGGATGGCACAGCTGTGTTACATTTGTGCAGTGCCCACACTGATGAATGATGTGTGTTTAGGACAGAAAAAGTCTACATTGCTGGCTAATCCCACATCCCCCATACAGAAAAACAAGGAGTATAATGTTGTGAACAATAGAATAATATTCCATTCTCTCTGTTCCATTGAACCTTGGTGTGTTTGTGGTACTCATTATCACTGAGAACCAGGGTTAGTAAGTGTCAGAGATGCTTCAACTTCAAAGGATGCAAAGTTGTTTCCGTGGTACACACTGGACAGGCCTTTCCCCCCGCCCCCATTCTTTTCCTTTCATAAGGATGGATGTTTTAACTTCACTCAATGATGCCTTACAGCTCTGATTTCTCTAGCAGCAGTCATAAAGATTTCAAAAATATAATAGTGGTTCTCTAGCATGGTTCATTGGCAACACTGAAGTACACCCTCCCTGGGAAGATTTTGTTCAATGCTTTCAGTGATTGCTCATTTATGATCAAGAACACATTGTGTAGTAGGACAGGAAAAAATCTTTCTGATTGAATGAGCTTGTGCGTGTAAAAGTTAGCTGGGTCTTAACCAAAAAATCCGTATGACATTCTGCAGAATTATTATTAGGATACAGAAATTTGTCTGTCTCCGGTGTGAATTGAGAGGTTGAAAACTGGGATCATGAGAACAGTTAGTGCTTTAAACAGAGCTTTCTTCCTTGTTTGTACAGACAGGAACTATCTGCTATATATGTCTCAGACTGAATAAAAGTGCCTTGCAAGAGGTGGTTTAGCTCTTTGGTTTCCTGTAGTATGAATAACAGGCCAAAGAAATAAGGACTTGTTTTTTGTTTTTTTTTTCCCATGACCCGGACTCGGGCAAAGAAAAACCCCAAAACCTTTGTGATTTTTTTTGATTTGCATGCAGTCTTTGGATTTACCTGCAACTCCTCTACATTATGACAAACATACCTGGAATCAAGTTCATGCCTCCCCCACTCCCTCTTCCTTGTTTTAAAGTGCTATCATCATAAAGTAAAAAAACCGTATTTCTAGAGTGCTAAACATTTCAGAATTATTTTGCTCACTGAAGGGAGAAATCACTCTGACTTTTGAGTGCTAGAAGGTTTACATTATTTTCCAAGGTGAGGATTTTTTCCCTGTACGATATAGTCAGGAGAATAAGAAATTGCATATCAATTTTGTGTAATGTACAGTGTGTGTTCATGTTATTTATGGTGTTGCAAGTGAAAATTCATAATAGAAATGTTATTGAGGAGATCTATTTTATACAAAAGTAGTTTTGGGTCGCTATTTCTGTCAATTTTCTTGGCTATGGAAGATTAAGTAAAGAAAAAGTGCACAGTAGAGTCTTCAGAGAATTCATTAGGGTTTTTTAATCTCTGCATTTTCTCTTAAAACCAATATTCAAAATCTGTAATTCCTACTGTTTCTTATTGCTTCTTCCTCAAACAAATAAGTTCAATGATGCACAGGAGAGTGCTTTTATGAACTCAGTAGAGAATAATTAGGTAGAAATCACAGAATGTTACTCAGAAGTTGGGTTTTTTTTCTTTTCAACTTACTCCTCTCAGAATGCTTAGTGCAATTATTACCTCACCTATAAAGACAGGATGAGAGTATTGGGGCTGTTTGGCCTGAAGAAGAGAAGGCTCCAGGGAGACCTTAGAGCACCTTCCAGTACCTAAAGAAGAGCTATAAAAAAGTGGAGAGGGACTTTTTACAAGGTCATGTAGTGATAGGACAAGTGATGAAGGCTTTGAACCAAAAGAGGGTAGGTTTATGTTAGATATCAGGAGGAAATTTTTACTGTGAGGGTGGCAAAGCCCTGGAACAGGTTGCCCAGAGAAACTGTAAATGTCCCATTCCTGGAAGTCTTTAAGGCCAGGTTGGATGGGGCCCTGCACCACCTACCTGATCTAGTTTAAGATACCCCTGCCCATGGAAGAAGGGGTATTTCGTTCGTTTGAACGAAAAGATTTTTAAGATCCCTTCCAGTACAAGACTTTCTACAATCAAGTGATTCTATGAATTATTCACATCCTGTTATTTACATCTCGCATTCAAAAAATGGTCAAACCAGGACAAGAAGTCAAAAGGATAATATTTTAAAACATTGTTGCCTAAAGTTATTCTGGTCAACTATGTTCATTTTTGTGCAACAACAAATGCAAGCAACTTGTAAACTAGTTCTCTGTTATCTATTGCTGTGCATTGTGTTTTGGTTTGTTTTTTTCCTGCAAAAAAGAAACGTCAATACAGACATATATGCACATAAAACATTGTAGTAGTATTTTTTTTATTTTATAAAAATAAAATTTAGAATGTCCTCAGGTTTTCTACTATTCTAGTAAATTCCTTTCTTTTGTAGTCATCTCACTATTAACTGAGGTATAAGGTATTTTCCTGAAATTTCTTAGTGTTCTTTAAAGTAGGCATCCAGTACCAAAATGAAAAAAGGGGATTCAGGCACAGATCCATCTCAGTCACTTTGTCAGGAGTACTGATTTTAATCAGTTAAGGTATAAATAATATGTGCTGATATTCAAAAGTACATGGAACTAGTTGCCTGGAGAGATTTTAGTCTTATGTTCAATAATATTTAAAGCACAACTTAACATGGTTCTGGGCAATCTGCTCTAGCTGACCTTGAGCAGAGGGGTTGGACTAGACTTCCCAGCCTCATTTATTCAGCAATTAAACTATTAGTATTGTAAATTATCCTGGTGAACACTGCATGAAAAATATTAACATAGTAACCTACTCAAATACATTATTTTATTGAATAACTATAGGATGTTACATTTTAAAGAGAGAGAAATAGATTTATACACTGTCCTCTGATAGAACCTGAAAGATTATTTCTAATGCTAAAAAATTACCACAAAACAATATTTCCTTGTTCCCATATAGTCCTGACAAGAATTGGATTGGGACTACATGAGATTTCATATTTAATATCAACTTTTCCTTTCTCCATCTTTCCATCATGGAGAGGGTGTCATGTCCCATAGGCTTGAGCTATGTAAATTCATATCTCTTCAGCAAATTAAAAATAAAGACAAACACGACCCCCAAAACTCAGCAAACTCCCCCTTAAAATCCCAAGCCATTTATTCACTTTTTTAAATCTCTTTGCTAAGTGGGTTAAAACAAAACTTCACCATTTCACCTTTATTAGTAAATTATTTGAACCACTTTGCTATTTTTAATTACTCAGCCTTGATATTGCTCAAATGTGTGATAATTGCAGCAGATAAATCTATAATCAGATGCCATTGATTTGACAGAAGGATGAATAAATTTTCAGCAAATTATAAAAAAATAAAGCTCCATTTAATTTTGCTCTTAATATCACCTACAAAATCTCTGTATCAGTAAAGATTTCACTGAAAGTTACATACCCTGATTGACTGCAGAAGTTCTGTAGAGGAAATGGTCAGTGCTCTCTGACCTTGTCTGTGTCAAATACTGAAACAGATGTACATTAGTAATAATAACTGTCTATTTGTTTCACCTTGCCAAATGTCACTTGAATTATTACTCTGGTCCTCAAAGTAAAGAATTTTAACTTTGTGTTTCCTAGGGGAAAAAGAATGATCTATTCTTTGTTCGGCCTCCACAAATAGAAGCATGGCATTTGTCTTTTCATTGGTAACATTAAGGTTGTCTGATCTGAGTGATAAAAAGCAGAGATTATCTATTCCTGTCTGTCATTTTTGGCAAACTCGTGAACTTTTCATAAAAACAGAAAGATAAATCACAGCAGCTATTATTGTCTTTGCCTTAATATTTCTAATGGATCAGTGTAATTTTTGGTTCCCTCTAGTAGGTCAGGGAGGTCATCACTGTAGGAGAACAGCCTTTTCTACTTCCTGAATGCTAAATAGTGGCGTCTCACACAAATCCAGATAAAGACGTTGCACAGGGGATTAAGCTACTGGCAAAGCAGAGGAGTCCTGTGGATCTGCTCAGCTGTTGTTAACAGACTTCTCTGACATTTAGCTGTTCCTCTAAGGTGGGGGCTGGAGCCATACAGCCTAGGGAGAGCATTCCTGATCCCAATTCTAAAAGTATTCAGTGTGAATTTACAAATGCTAATTATGAAACTGACATGCAAATAAGAACATTAAAGTATCTCACCACCATACTGCCCATTGTTTCTGGTCAAGATAGACAGGAGAATTGCAGTTATGCTTGTGGATAAATTTAAACAATTCACTGCAGACAAAACCAGGTATGACAATATAGGAAATATTCATTATTTAAAAATTATTTGTGTAATTTGTGTCAATGCTTTCTTCTTCCTTTCAAAGAAGAAGAACAGAAGAGAGAGGAGAGGAGAGGAGAGGAGAGGAGAGGAGAGGAGAGGAGAGGA
>JANIJU010003056.1:83584139-83605362 GCA_025504685.1 Leucosticte australis
GGAAAATATCTTTCCTGTCCTTAATGATCAAACTGTTATTCCTAGCAGGTAAATTACTAGGTTAATATTCAGTGCTAAATCAAAATATGTTTCCAATATTAGTGATCAAAGAAAAGTTCTAACTGTTCAAGACCCTCAAGGACTTCAATTTCCAGGAACTCCTTGTTTAGGCAGGAAAAATAAGGTACTAGATTAGACTAGATTCTTTCCTCTCAAAATGATATAGCTTTTGACAAAAGGGCATGAAAAATGCAGAAGCAAACAAATAAAAAAAGAACCAGAGGGGGAAATGGTGGAATATTTATGAAGGTAGATGTAAAGAAAAACAGATTATTTCAAATGAAAAGAAAATAAACAAAATACAAAAATAAAATGCTGGCACATTGCAAATAACTGGTCTGACCAGCTGTCTATCCCTCTTTTTCAGTTTTGTTCTTTTCTTCCCACCCCCTCCCATGAGTATATCAGCTTTTTTTCTCCCTTTCACTTGCTTTGCTTATCTTGAAGAACAAAATCATACTCCAACCCCTTTCTTTGCATTTCCTCATAAAAGCAAATCTACCACCCTCTTCATTCCATATGCATGTCATTCTGTCTAAGGAAAATTCCTCTCAGATGGATTTAACCTCAGAGATTATAAACATCAGATGGAGAAATAGGAAGCTATTTTAGCCTTGACCTTTCAGACCAAATTTGATCACACTACAGCCTGATTGAATAAGTTTTAATCAGCTTCGTCAGTGTTGAAATTTAAGTTCTTGTGTAACTGAATATCATTTCAGCTGATTTAACAACAAAAAAGAATATGCACATGTAGACAATAAATGCTCTTTAAATTTTTTTTGCAAGTCCAGAAAAACTTAAAAAGAAAAATCCAGCATTGTCGGTTCTTTATACTTTTTAGGCAGAAAAATTATAAAAATAATTCTGTTCACCTGAAAAATATTTATTAGATATTTTAGATATTAGATATTTTTTTAGATACTGTCACCTCAAGGACAAGTTAAACTTCAGAGTACTTATATCTAAATTTTCAAACATACAGCTGCACTTTTCCAAAATTGCCAAAAGAGTGGACATTTACATTATAAGAGTGGTTATTTACATTATTTCTACATCTATACAAAGATGAAGGAATACATAACAAACTTGCAGTTGGTTTGAGCATTGTTGGACAGATCAGTCTGACAGATATCAACGTGGATTCTAAAAGTGTAAAAATAGTTCTTCAGGCATAATTGTACACAAGCAAACAAAAAACCCAAATCAACTATTACATATCTCAAGGGTCCAATACCATTAGGATGCTTTTTTCTCTAAGATCCTTATGATATTTCCAGACTAGATTTCCTTCATTGTGTAATTTACATACATTCAAATTGTTTGAGGCAATGAGAACTTTGTTGAAGATTTCTGTGCAGGTAGGATTTCATTCCAAGAACAAAAGAAGTCGTCAAGGTCTGAAGCCGTGGAAGTTATAATACTGGGAATATGTTCAAGGGCTGAAAGAGATTTCCATTCCCTAGGATAGAATAATAATGTAAACCTGTTATTTTATACATACACACAGACATCCTCCATGTAAGTAAAATAGGTTGGCTTATCTTTCTTTTCATATTCTTTATACACTTGGGACTTCAAGAAAGTTCAAATCAGTCCATTCTCTTGACATAGATTATAGCAACATCTTATTCTTATTTACTCTCATAAATTAATTTTTTTTTTTTTTTACTTTTGAGACAATTAGCTTGGAGTGATATTACTGTGATATTACCTTCGAAAATGAGCTATTTTTTTCCATATTTTCCTGTTCTTTAATATACTTTTTAAGGCACCTTCAGCTTTATTTCTAGAAAATTATAAAAAAAGAAAACAATTCCATTGCTTGATTTAGCAATTATGTCCTTCACCTGAAGTTTTTTAATTAAAAAGACTGAAAATCAGCCACTGATTTTCCTTAAAAATTGACTAATGAAGAAAAAAAATATTCCAGGATAATTACTAAATAGCTTGGGAAAAGGATGCAACTTTTTTTTTCTCCAAATAAACTAAGTTCATCCGGAGCATTTCTACTTATATTTATTAGTTCCACATAACCTCATCCATGTAATATTTAAAATTGCCCCTTGAGATGTAATTGTTAAGTCCTGCCTTTTGGAATACGAAACTCAAAAGTCAACAATGAGGTAGGCAGTAAGAGAAAGTTTCCTTACCTCATTGCAGCATGTCTAATGCTTTACCCTTCTTATTTCTGAATGTTGCCTACTTGGCAAAGATCTGAAGGAGTTTTTTGCCTGTTCTAAAGAACAAAAACAATCTTTGGTGCCGTGGACCAAAGCACACTAGACAAGATAAAAGACTGAAATGGGCATGATAATTATCAAGTCTCAATTCCTGCAATTGCAGGCTAGCCTCTTTGACCCACAGATTCTAAATCATCAAAGATGCGATGCTTTCAGCTGTGTAGCAGCTAAACTTTTTGTATATTCCTTTCTCCTTGTAGGGTTTTAGCTATTAGAGCCCTTATACCTAGTTTTGTGGATTTGGATATTTCAGCTGGAGGCAGGATTGTGACTAAGCAAGGATACAAAAACTGAAGAAAACGTGGACATGAAAACTGAGAAGAACTAGAAGGATGTCCTTGTACCTTTGTATCTAAAGTAGTGAGCAAGTGCATGTAAGCCTTGTCACTCTTTAATACAGTGAACAGCACTTCAAAATCTAGTGACCTCAATGGACTGACAGGCTGAGGATTGAGTAATCCACTGAAGTGCCCTTTTGCACTGGTCAGCAGAGTAATGTTTCTCCTCCTTTTTAATCGACAAACATGCTGCACCTCTTCACCTACTTTTGTCAGTAGGTCAAGAAGTTTTCTGTAGTCCTTTGTGCTTCATTGAGGATGAATCTCCTATCTAAGAAAATGTAGTATCCACTAAAAGAAAGTCTGAGGTTGATAGTTTTTTCCTAAACTTAGTTTTCCAGCACAGACACAGGAGGGAGGCTGGTATCATGGGCTAATTCTCCCTTTTCTCTTAGAAAAGTGGGGGTCCAGGCCAGATTTGGGAGCAAAAGTTGAGAAAAGCTTTTCTACTGTTAGTGGATCATTCTTATTGCATAACCACCAGAAAGTTATGCATTGTCATCATCGTCAAAGTCATCATCGTCATCAAACACTATGCACAAAATGTAGCCATGGCATGATTGACTTTTTAAACACAAATTACTAATGATTGACTCCCAGTCAAAATAGTAGAAATTGTTTTGATTTTGGCTTGCTTTGGTCATCTTATATCTCTGTAATTTTTCATTGGTCAAAAATGAGAGGATTGGACATTTTTTAATAATATGAAATACCCAATGTGTGTACTGCTGTAAGGAAGGAAAATCTTTGCTTTCATGTGCAGGGAAGCAAAATGAAATCAAACAGTATTGAACTAGATTCAACTCACCTAATCCTTCCACAAGTAAAAAAATTGTGGCCTCTATCTTTTCAGTGGACTTCAGTATATTTGTGTTTGAGAAAACTATGGTACATACATAAATTCAAAGGCTACTACATTTTCCTTGTCCTGTTCTCCCTGTCATTTAAAGCTGAAATGCTTGTGTGTTACAACCTGCCCCTGAAGGCAAGGGCAACTATGCTTATTAAAAATTTCACTAGATCACTTGGGGTAGACTAGAGTTATATGATGCTGAATGAATTGTGCCTTTATATAAACATGTGTATATATATATATACATGTAGGGTCTATTTTAGAACAATTTGGTTGCAATGAAAGTGAGGTATGTAGCCCTTTTCGTTATTATCTGTAGAAATATAGCAATATAAAAACATAAAAATAACAAGTAAGAAAATGTGTATGGAAGAGAAAGAGAGAAAAAGAAGGGATAAAAGTGGAAGGATAGAAAAGAGGAAAGATATCACCACCTGTGGACCCAAAGATAAGACTTGATTGATCCAATTTTGATGTCAGTTTGTCAAATTGATGTTCCAAGACTTTAGGGGTGAGACAAGTCCATGAAACACAAAGTTCAGTGGGGTAATAAATGCTCATGTTCATGTGGGAGCACCTGAAGGGAGGAGTTTAACACTGTCAAAACTGTGGATCATGCACACTCCTCTGGTGGAAGGGCCCGGATATGAGTGTATAATCAGGGATCTTTGGTGTGGTGGTTTATGACCCCTTGTAAGACATGATCACTGCCTCTCACACCAGTCACACCCCATCAGAAGAGATCAACACCCTCGAGCCTATGTATAAATGTCCCAATACCTCCCCTTGGGTGTAAAGGGAGATTTACAGGGACTAAGTTTTGTAAGGGAGAACACTGGCTTGATAAAAAGCACTATCTCATTTTGCAGGATCTGTGTCTTATCATCCTCTTCCCTTATCTGGCTCAAAACCCAGCTTGTAACTTCAGTGCTGAGTGCACACCCCTCTGCACCTGGATATTTCCTTGCACATCATCAGCAAAGCACCCTCTGGCTTTGGAAACGGCCAATTTTTTGTGACATTAACCATCAACATTTCAGTCTATCACATTGTCTTTGCACTGTATGAGCAAATATCTAGAAGAAAATCAGATAGCAATTTCAGTCCCAATTTCATAGTTCAACATTTTTGTGAAAACTGCATTCCTGCTCTAGTCACAAATTCAGAACTAAAATCAGAATTACAATTGGTTCTTAAAGTAGAACATCAGCACCTAAATTTATTCTTTGTTTCCTCTTTGAAAATCTCCAAATCCACTTCAATCTTCATCTTTATCTCTTTTTCTAAAAGTAACAGATAATCTTTAAATTTAAAAGAATATTCTATGTAAGGCATTTCTTCAAAAGTATCTTCAGTCTAAAAGTCTCTATACAGCAAATCATATTTGAGTTCAGACTGCTATTGCTATTCAGAACTACTGCCAGATAGTTTGATCTCTTTGTACTTCACTCATCAAGCAAAATAGGCAGACAATAAATCTTGTCCTCACTTAGACAACTTTCATGAGATTCCATACATTTCTGCTTGTGAATTGTTGTACCATATTCACTTGGGTTTATTTTGAAGTGTAAAATAGCTGAAAGAATAGGATGCAAATAAAAGACAAGGCACTGAGAATCTAAGTTCCTTACATTTTTCTAAAAAGAAAGAAAAAAATACAGAACAGCTGAGAGCTCTGTTTATACTTAGGTTGGACTCTACAAAAATGCTGTCCTATTTTGCTGAAAACTAAAAATTGCCTCTACTATTAATTGCTAACTAATTGCTAAGTACTAATTACAAAGTAATGAAAACTTGAGCAAAAATGCAGTAACGTGTCAGCTGCTGTAAGTCAGAGAACTCTCACTCAGCATAGTAATTAAAGCTTTGTCCCAAAGATTTAACAGGAATTAAATTAAGAAAAACACAACTGCATATACTGGTGGCAGCCAACATTTGAATTAAACATTCCCTGGACTGGAAATACTACTAAAATTCCTTTTATGTATGTATGTATGTAAGCATGTATCTATCTATGTATATATTGTTTGACTCAGAGAATGACCTAATTTTGTGGTAGCAAAGAAATATCTCTTTCCTAAATTTCTGTATAAAAGTGCATGTAGTGTGCAGCAGTGTCTTTCCTAAAATAAACCATTTAACACTGCTTCTGATTCGTTCCTTTTCATTCTGTGCTGGCTCAACAGTCTTAGCAGCACTTGTTAGTTGCTAAAACACGTAACACCTTTCTATAAAATGTGCTTTGTAGAGATCTGTTGTATAGTACTTTACTATATTTCTTTCTTTATCCTCTGACTTTTTTTTTATACTATGTTGTCATTAGCTATCTACTTTGGTAGATCTATAAGAATTCTCTTAAAACTTTATGGTCTAAGAATCTGAACATCTTGGCTTACAAACTTACTATGCTTGTCCTCTGTTTTTGTCATTTGGATTATAACTGGAATTTTTTCATCAGGAAGTTTTGAATTCTTTGTATTTCCATACCACTTGTTTATTCTGAACATTAACTCCATCGCTTCTCTCAGTAAGCTCACACATACTGATAGAAATATGATAGAATTTTTAAAGTATATTTTAAGTTGCATTTGCTTAATAAACATAGTTTAAAACTCTATGATCATTCAGGTCCTTCCAGAGTCAAAATTGTTTTGTATTAAAACCAGGTTATCTCTGAAATTTTTGCAAGATTTCATTGTAACTCTTTTGCTGAAATGGGATTTATTCAGTCTGCATTAGTATGCTGGAACTGCTTTTTTTCAAAATTGTAATATTCCCATTGATGCTACTCTGTCGGCTCTGAAGGCCAAGTAGGTTTTGAAGCAGACACCGAGAAACATCCATTCAGGGATTTATTAAACCTGCAGGCAAACAGCTGTCATCAGCTATTAGCAGTTCAGTTTTATTCCAGCCCTTCATGGCATTCAGGGAGATATCCTTATTTTGGGACATATTGCCCAACATAGTTTGTTGTTGGATGTTTGGTTCTTAAGACAGAAGGGGAGAACACAAACAGAAAAGTATTTTTGCATCATATCAATACATTAACTTTTTGCATGCTTCTGAATTCACATGTGCATGTTTTTAACATCTATGCTGTGTCTATTTATTATTTTACTTGAAAAAATATATTTTTAAATTTGTGTATACACAGCTGATTTAGATTCTGTTTAATGCAGAAATATCCCACTTGAGAGAACAAAAAATAAATGAATTAGGAGGAACTGTATGGCTGTATGTACAATATATTAAAGTTCCTATGGACCATTGGTTCTAACTGCCCTGTGTGGTTCATTAACTTTCGAGTTGCAAGCTGTGCAATTCACATAGGTAGATAAAATACCAAAATACAATTTCAAGCTGGCTTTTGCCCTTAGGTGTGCAAATAAATGAAAAAAAATATTTTTTTAACTGTAAAATTATTTTTGCTAACCAAAGAGTGTAAGCCATAATAACTACTAAGCTCCTAGATATCTTAGCAAGCGCTTAGCATGTCAGAAACAACGGGGCCTTGAAAATAAATATGTTGTAAGTTTTATAGTATTAAAATCTCATTTCATTTTTCAGGTCACTTTTGCTTTTTACTTTTAAAAAATCATGCAAAGATCAGTAATACAGAACAAACATGCCATAGTTTTTTGTTCATGTTTACGCATTCTCACAGCAGAAGACAGAAAATGTGTGGCATGCCTTGTAGATGCCTGCAGAGAAAATTGAGAACAGCAGTAAAATGGAAAATAAATGCCCAGAATCATGCATGGACTTACTTAAAAATGTCTATTTTTATGAGAAGAATAGAAGAAACACAAACAATTTGTATTATAAAAAACAAGATTAATATTTCATGCTATGGAGTGGTGTGTAAGAGAATAAGTTCTATTTTCTTCTAGTATGTCTGTGGTTTTTCTTCCATATATTTTTCAGCTATCAAATTTGCATAATGTCAAATTGTGGTCAGAGAATTTGCAAACAATGCAGTCTTAATTCGGGTCAGGAGAAATGTAAGTATGGGGGAATTGCTCAGGTATCAGCCTTTCAGAAATGGTTCAAATATTAAATATATTGAATAGTTTTAAACATTCTCTATCCCTCACCTTAAGAAAGTCTTTATTTACAAAAATAAAGCAGATACAGTAAGTTCTGCATGGCTCCATGATTTGACTTCAGACAGTTCTTACATGTCAGTTTTATAAAAGACACCAGAACACAACTTCTGTGGGTAGATAGGGTGTTTCCACTTTATTCTTGAATGCTTTAATGAATTTGCATTAACAATAGTAACAGGCTGAGAAGAAAATGTAATTCTTCAGCCACTATGATTCCAGTGCAACATTTGAGTACTCCCTGGAGACCAATAGCTGCCTTTGAACTTGGACTTTGTGAACAAGACAGACACAGATGATTAGTGTTTCTGACCACTGCTCTAATGACCAATCTCTTAAGTTCATTTTCAAGGCCTGCACTGTCTATACACTTGAATTTAATCTGCAGTAAAACTTAGCTGTGCGCATACTTGAGAACTGCCTCGAGAATTAACCTCTGCTAGTGTAAAAAAGATAATGGCATAAAAAAATTCATTGAGATTTAGTCAGGGTTACTAGAAGACACCAGGCACCTTGAGGTAGAAAACATCATTGTGCTACCAGAAAACAAGTTGAACAATGTTACATTTACACTACAACAAATTTGCAGCACTGAAGCTGTTGCTGCATATTTGTCTTACTGCGCTAGAAAATGGTTTCAGCCAGCTGTTTCACATAGATAAAACAGAACAGAGGGAGAAAAAAAGCTGCAGCAATAACTTCTGTCCTGAACTTGTTTCTGGAAATCTCATGTTATGATCTTTTCTCCTCACTAACTAGGCTTCCAGAACTGCATCCAAACTATGGTGGATGGCTGAAGAATATGTAGTGGAGCAATCATTAGGTGGTCTGAAGCCCTCAGCTGAAGAGATGATAGATGAGGAGTTCTGTATTTGAATTTATACTCAACAAAAAATTCATTTTCTGCTTTTCTCCCCCAGAAAGTTGTTATGCTGACAACCACCCTGTCATTGACTTTTATTTCAGAAAGAAACATCTATTGGCCTCCATGAGTGTAAAGCCATGAAATCACAGTCAGAAGGTTGAGAAGAATTTTTTATACTGTATATAGTGGGCTCCTAGCTGAACCTTGGAAAATAGCTTGTATTTTACATCATTGTGCATACTGATATGTACAGCTTAAAAGAATGAATGTGTTCCAAGCATCTACAAACCTTTAAAATCACTCATCTGCTCATTTAGATACCTAACAGAAGTTTTCATGCTTGAATACAAACTCTGAATAAAGACCAAGACTGAAATACAAAGAATAATTTTTCTGTTCATGTTACCAGCCTAATGATGACATGATCCAACAGGAAGAAATTATCAGATTCAGTAGCTTTAAAGCAATTTAACATTTTTGGTAATAAAAATGAGAGCATTTATGAAAAAAATACAGGGAGTTAAATGTGTATTGTTTCAACTGTTGCAAGCCACAAAAATACTGATCACTTCTAATCCCCCAGGTTGGCAAGAATGATTCTAGACCTGTGATAATGGGGTCAAAGAGAGATGGAGCAACATTACCTATCCTTTTATCAAGCTCTGATATAAAAGAGAGAACAAGGAGACTGTAGAGAAGCCAACAATTCTAATGTGGAAAATTCTGAGGTATTGAGAAAAAAAAACTCCTAAAGGGACAATTTAATTTTCCACCTTCACTGACTGACACGCATGATGAAAAATGACCACTGGATGCAAGTAAGGAGTTTCAAGAGGCAACCTTCCTAGCTCTTACAACCTAAATGCACCTTTAGGGTCATATATTTAGCTTAATTGCCTATTACATGCTGGACCACCTTATCTAGAAGTTTCTGTATGAAGCTCATAGTTATTTAAAGCTGTAGTTCATTGAAGAGTCTTTAAAAAATCTATAGTATGTTCCAGCACAATTGTTTGAGAGTTTAATTATCCTGTCTGCCAAAAATCTCCACTTCATGTCTATTTATATGTCATCTTGCTTCCATTTCCCACCTGTTACTGTCACTGAGCCTTCTCTCTGTAAAAAAGAGCCATCGCGAACAGAAATGTTTTTGCAGTATATCTCTGGGGAGCATGATCACATTAGCTATGATACTGATATTGCTGGGTTCAGAAAAAAACCAGTCAGTCTCTTTTATATCTAATTTTCATACACCTTTCCCTGTGCAGATTGCACATACATCCCTCCAAGCAGGAATATTCCTGCCATACATGGCTACAAAGGGGCCCTTGATCCTTTCTGAATCTATCTAAGGGCACATAAGCTACTGTACAGAAAAGAAACACTTTCTACCATGTACTGCTTGAATGAAATATGTGCTCTTAGGCTTTGATTGTCTTAAGTGGCAAATATCCATGACATATTCTCCCTCAAAACTTCCCAACTCTCCTAATAGCCTTAACCTTCAATATCAGCCCCACTCATATGTTTACCCATGAAGTAGCAGCCCCCTGTCCCCTGGCACCTGCCAATTTCTTGGCTCTTCCTGAACAGGCGGAGTTCAGGACACAGATGTTCAGCTTCAAGGTTTTTCTACAGTTTGAATTTGTAGTAAGAGGCTGGCTCTCATGACAATCTGGCGAACACCACTCAGCACTGGGCACCCGATGTGCAGCACCTCAGATGGCTATGCCCCAGCAGAAGTAGCAGGTGACATCTCAGTAATAATGGCAGAGGACATGGATACATCTCTGTGTGTCTGGGCAGCAACACCACATAGCAGAATATCTTCTAATATGCAGGCAGACAGAACCCACAACCCCTACACTGCAGGCGGCAGGAGACATGGCAAAGAAGTGTCATGATGTTAGCGATCTTCTTGCAGTACAAACTGTGCACACTGACCCTCTTCCAGACCCAAAAGAATACTGCTGTCAAGATAAAACTGTTTTCTGATGTGGACCTGCCCTCAGAGAACCATCAGCCCTTAAAATGTGGGAGACATTCACCAAATTGTGCCTCCAGGCAGCCTGTGAAGGACATTATCTACAAAGGAAGACCCTCAGATCCCTACATCCATTGAGCAGGCCAGCAGTAGCATCAAAAGCTGTCTCTGTCATGAACATTACCAGCAAATGTAGGGGTGACAAAAATGAAAGAAGTCACAGAAATGACAGAAGTAACACTACCAATCTGATATGCAAGAAGCTAAACAGAGAACAACAAGGCATTATGTTCCTTGTGGATGCTGACTGTCCTATGAACCCTGCATGAAAGCTGTGCATGGTGCAAACTTGTGTCCACACAGACAAAAAGCCCATGTGATATCCACTGAGCCATAAATGCAGCCAGGCAGCTTTGGAGGCAAGGAAGGTGAAAGTGATCTTGTGGATGTGAGTTCAATACACTCATTGAACCTTTGGAGCTAGGAATTCTTTTTTGAGCCTATTTTATTAAGCAGTATAGGCCTAGACAAAGCTTCCTTCCACAAAAGCAGTAAACAAAGGCATCCTTCTGTAAGGAATAAACTCTTATCATTACTGTAGAAATTACACTGAGGTCAATTTGCTTGTAACATCTTTACATAAAATAATGACAGGTCAATTGGGCAGCAAGAGGAGAGACAAATTACATAAAATGGTACCCAATGATTAGAATGTTTGCCAAAAAGGAGGGAGATCCTTAATCAAAGCTTCCTTACAGAAAGAATTTTCGGTTGTGACTTTAAGCTGCCATTACATAAAACATGCACACAGATTGGGAAGTAGTCATATATTGCCACCTAACTCTTACTATGGTCAATTCTCCAAGCATGATTTCAAAATAAAGCTACTTTCCAGGGTCTTGAAAAATATGTCAAAAATATGTCAAAAAATACCCCAAACTTCACCCTGAAACTATTTTAGTGAAATCTAAGGCATTTTCCAATGGTGTTGGGTAGAACCTTGATGTGCCAGAGGATTTGACACTGCTGAGATAAACAGTTTCTATTACCTTATTTAAGCCAGCTAATCATACAAACTTAAGGCTGTTCTTATTTCTGTTCCAGGATGACTGGTCCATTCTTTTGCTCTCAATAGAGAGCTTAGTTGCTTTTTTCAGAGCTGCCAGAGTCAGGTGCCTATGTACTTAATGAAGGGAGACCTAGGTCTCATTTTCTTGATATTGCTGACTATCAGCTCTCTCAGCTTTTAGATATTCCACCTTTCTTATAACTGACACATTAGTTTCTCCTTTTCTGTATGTTTTTAAAGACCAAAGTGGAATATTTACATAATATTTGTATGATTTGTGAATTTTGCTTAGTCATTTTAGCACTTTTAGTTAATATCATCTTTTGATTTTTTTTTTTACATTTAATTTGTTCTCAGTAAATTTATAAAATTTGTTCTTATCATTATTAATTCTAAAGGATATACATAGGCAGTAGTGCTGCATTCCAGAATTTTTGGTCTTTTCTGAAGGCTTCTCTTTTTCTGCATGTTGCAGTTTTGTAAAAAATGTTTTTATTGCCATTTTCACATCTAATTTTAACTAAGGTGGTCATTTTACTGAAGTACTCTTTCATGACTATAAAATTGTGGGAGGCTTTGACATTTCATAAAGCATTTTTAAATAATTCCCAATCATAAATCATGCTTTTATGTTTTAGTATTTCCTCCCACTTGATTTTGTCCGTAACTGTTTTCAACTGTGTAAAATCACCCTTTTCAAAGAATCAGGTCTTTGTTTTAACTGGTCAGGATATTGCTTTGCTACTGTTCATTTTCAGTCTGAACTCAATCTATTGTCTCAGAAGATTGCCCTTTAGCAGAGATCGAAGGCATAGAGAGTGAACAAGGACTCTTTAGAATGATGTAATGTGTGATATTTCATATGCTGTGTTCATAGTGCGAGACAGCTCTCACGGGCATCTTCTTTCAGCCAAGACAAAATAGTATGGCACGCAATCATCAGTTTACAATTTGTTTGGAATAAGTATATTGTTGAAAGGAACAGATTGTGAATTTCTTGGCATGAAGTATACTGTTTTGAAGCATGTTTATTTAAAATATATACAACTTATGCAATAGATTAATGGACTTTAATTAGGAAATCCTGAACACCTTCCATTGATCCAAAAAAATGCAATAGTATTTGTATATTTTTTTTAAATCCACCATGTCCTGAGGTTTTACATACAGCCTAGGAAGTGGGAAATCTGTGTGCATAAGACAAAAGTTAAATAACTTATTTGTTCAAATAATTAAATTTCTTTTGCTTAAGGTGTTTCCTACTTTAAATTCTCACCTTAGAGCTCTGTACAGCCTGAAAAAGAAATACTTTGAATATCTGAGCTCTTTATCCCCATTCACTCCATGTGATTTTGGTTCTTGAATAATGTTAATACAAACCTGGAATCTTCTATTCATGCAAATATAAAATGAAAATCCAGTTCTGATTCAGTTCTTGGGTACACACGGTAGGAGGACCTGCTGGGCCTGCATCTCAAGATAGACCATCAGAGCATAGTCAACTAGCAGAAGGGTAAAAGATTTTCTGTTCCTTTTCTGGTCATTTTGGTAGGTGGGCAGCCAGGATGGGGAAGAAGAGATGCTTAAAGAGCTAAAGGTAGTGATACTTCTGAAGATCAGGAAAAGTTATGAGATACCAGGATATGCTTGTCAATCTTGTCACTATATTAAGACTGATTAGTTTATCATGTGGAGGATTCAGCTAGCCAGCAGGTTTGAATTCCCAAACTTAGCAGGGGAAGAAGTTGCTAAGAGGAAACCACTGTGTAAATTGGCCATTCATTTACCCAGTTTCTTCCCTTATACCTGTTTAGAAATCATTCCATAATACAAATCCACCTACCTTAACCAGTAACCCCATCTCCAGCCACAGATCATGACACTAATCTTAGTCCTTAACCATCTTCTCTAACCCTAATGCAAGCAAGGTTTACCAGGAGCACAACCCTTGTCTGCTGATTTCCAGGGCACAAGAAGGTCCCCAGGGTCCTGTGATCTACTGTAAAGCTCCTTCTAGTAGATAAATGTGAAAGAGGCAGACTGCAGAAGAAAAGTATCAGACAGGGCCCATTAAGCAGGTGAAAGGCGCAGGATGGTTTCTACCATGCAACTGCATCAGGTTTTACAAGGTGAAGGGCAGGGTTCCTGGGGTTGTGAGAGGAATGGCTAATGGCAACTCACAGTGCAGGAAAACATCTAGAAGCTCTCAAGAATTTAAACACTTACTTTCCTTTTTTTTAAAGTGATTTTCTGATTGTGAAAAAACCTCCCTTTTTGTCAGTTCCTCAGTCCTTCTCTGCTGTGGCAAGAGAAGGGCAAAGATGTCTGCCAAGATACCCATTCCTAGGATACCCTTCCTTGAGAGCATGCAGCAGCAGATAAAGTAGGTGCCTTATGGAGAAAAAGACAACACAATACCTGACAACTCATGAACTTTTGAGAAAAAGTACTCAAAGCTACTAGGTGTGGAAGAGAGAAATATTTTCATCTGGAGGATCATGCAGTATCTGTGCTGCCACAGTGGCAGTGGTGCTACAGGTGACAGAAAAGTACAAGACAGTCCCATTGACAGGTCTTTGGGCATCATCCTCCCAGGTATCGTGGTGGCCATTGCTGTGGAGGACTGAGCTCTCCCACTGTCTCTGCACATGGATCATCAGGGACAATACTGGTGTCAAAGGACCTGAGACCATCAGCTTTTTTTCCCTTTCCCCCTCCATTTGAAAGACTGAACATGTCTAATATTCCTTCACCAACCACCATCAGTAATGGAAAAATGTCTTCACAGGCTGAGATTTGGAAGTGATTTAGGCAGGGCCTTGAAGAAAGTAAAAACCCTATTGATACCACAGAGGTGTGGACTGGGGGAGAGAGTGTGTCAGAACTGAAAGAAATCAAACATTTGGTTACTGTACTGAATATATTTATTAGTTAGTATGTAACTTTGTTATAACCCAGTGGATCATTGTGTGCAGTGTTGGATGTATACTCAGATTGAAGGCCTCCTTCCACAGGGCAGTGATGAATCCTGGACACAGGCAATCTCCCAGGTGTGCTGGAAGAGGATGTGTGGAGGTTGGAGGTGTGGGGGCAGAACAAGGCACATAGTCACAGAGTTTGACCCCAGTGTCATTCTTCTGAAGTTCATCCATGCCAGCTGTAAACCTGATAAAAACTTATCATACAGGGACAAAATGGGAAAAGTAGGACATTTGCAGTTAAAACATTTTTTTCCCCTTCCTCAAAAGAGCTGTACATGTGCAAGTAAATATACTTGATTAAACAGAGAGGTAGAATCCATATTGCTTCTGCTGAAATAGTTTGGTTTATAGAACAGATTTGCTTACCTAATTTATTCTCAGCTTTACAGAATGATTTAAGTCAGGCCTATGATATAACTGGAATTCGTCCTTAAGTGCTGTGCATTGTAGGCTGTTGTTCTGTCATCTTCTAAATATATTCACTTATACCTTACAAATAAAAATAGGTTATTCCAGGGCTTGCCACTACAATTCACCTCCATGTTGTAAAGATGCTATGGAATCTGAACATTTCTAATCATTCAGAAGCTGAATACTATAAGATTTATCCTAATTAAATATATGTAATTGGAAATGAACTAACTAACATCTTGAATTTGTGTGTTGGATTATGAACCATATTTGAAACAAAAGTTTTCAAATTGAGTTATATTTGTGTCTGAACATGCAAAAGCATTTGGAAATGACAATTTCAAAGAGAAAGATTATTTAAAATATTTAAGTAGAAAAGTTACACTTTATAGATTCCAGGGTATGCAAAAAGAAAGAGGCTGTTAAGCGCAGTTACTTATTGATGTTATCTGAAAAGATGTCTAGATCAAGATAGGATGCTTTTGAAATCTTTGCCAATAGCTAAGTTGGTGGTGGAAAAAATATGTATTTTTTAATGTATTTTTTTATCACTGACTCTTGTATGATTACCACTAAATCTTGAAGGTGTCCTTGTGAGTTTATGTGTATACAAGCACAAGAAACTTACTTTTCCAAAACTCCACCACTCACATCTAAATAAAAACTGTTTTGTTCTCTATACAGTTTACCTTTTCTGTGTATGAAAGCTCTACGTTAAATGAAACCAAATTCTGCCATTTCTTTTAAAAAGCATCTGAGTAACTAAACTATTATATCAGAACTTAACTCTGATTTTTCCCCCTCAAGATTGGTAGTCCTTTCAAAAGATGAACAAAATGTATATTTCAGGGAAAAATGAGTAGGAAGTTTCATATGAACAATGTCAAACAAAGATACATCTCTGTCACACAGAAATCAAAATTACTATAAATGAGTGATTTCATGATAGTAGCTGAAATTAAAATGTGGGAAAGAAGAAGATGGAGGGAAAATAATTGTATAAAGCTGATTCTAATTAAAGTTCTAGAAAAAAGCTTTTGTACAAAAGTATTGAGAGTGAACACTATTGAACTGTGTAAGAAATTAAACTTTGAAATAGTTGTTTTGCCTTCTAAAACTTGAGTTAAAATGGTAATGAAGAGTTACATATTGATTGTGTTTCAATAATGTCAAATTCTGACATGCTTTGTGTATTCATGAAAAATAAATAAAAGCTGGATCCAAAAGCTGAACCTAAAATTCTTATTCAAAGTAGCTTATTGTTGGATGATTCAACATACCAAGAATTAAGGAATTAAATCAGTAACTACTGGTAATGCATGAACTAGTATAAACCATAATTTTTTTTCACCCCCTTT
This sequence comes from Leucosticte australis, assembly GCA_025504685.1. Lineage (NCBI taxonomy): Eukaryota > Metazoa > Chordata > Aves > Passeriformes > Fringillidae > Leucosticte > Leucosticte australis. The sequence continues at coordinate 83,600,405 of JANIJU010003056.1, forward strand.
TCTTAAGTACTGAAAGTTATTGAAAGAAACAAACACATATTTGTATCACTAACAGATTATGGCAGAATATGCATATATAAGTAGTGCAATTGACTAGAAAAAAATCCATTTCATATATTCACAACCTGAGAGCTTAACTTCTGCTTTTTTGAATATATATAACAATAGCTCGTTTCCAAGCACACATTTCAGTGGAGCTGGAAGCAAGAAATGTGGTTTGTATTCTTTTGCAGATTATTAGTATTTATTGTAAGCCTAAGAATTATTCTTCTGAAAAAAAATACACAATCCTCTTAATTCCAAATATGCTTTGGATTGTGGCTTTACTGCTACCACCGATACAGTGCAGAGGAATTCCATTTTTTGACAGTAAAAAAGAAACATCATTTAAATTAGGATCTGAAATCCTGAAGGGACCCCAACACGGCTTCACAAAGTATATATGCACTGTGCTTCCATTTTATCAATTTGCAATCAGAAAGTAGTCACTGATGTAAGAAAATGGCCACTAATGACTGATAAAAGCTGTAATTATTCTATAATCTCTGTGAAACTAAAACAGAAAGCTTGTAATTTTATGCACAAATTATACAAAAAAAATTGGGCAATGAAATGTTGTTTCTCATTTGAGGGCAATGAACATGTTGTTTCTCAAAAAAAAAAAAAGGTGTGATGGGAACAAATCAATCTGTTTCCAGTAGTTCTCACAGTAAGTAAACTCTGCATTTATCTTTTAAGTAGAAAGTGAGTCCTGCATAGAATGCTGAAAGAAATATGGAAAAATAATAAACCCATATAGACAGAAGAGTTTCAGAAAAAAATTAATTTTTGATTAACATTCTTAAAACGAAATAATAAAAGACATTCCCTAGATCAGAAGCACTCCAAATAAGATCTGGCAAAATTCTTTTGAAGATCTCCTCCTCTGATATGCTCTTTACAGTAACATGATAAAACTTGTAGCTCTTCTCTAATTTGTACCTGTACATGTCAGATACAATGCTGGATACAAAGCAAAAATATCAGAAAGATCGAATTCATCCTTGATCCCTCGAGAGTTGCTTCAGACAAAATTCTCAAGACAAGCAATGATGAGGCATGGGTTTTCTTTCAATTTCAAAGTGTCAGTTTCTCAATTCAATCTCTATACTATTTTTTTTTTTTTGGTTTTGTTCCTTTTACCATAATGTTTATATTGTACAATATTTTCCCAACACACTCCGCATCCAAAGTCCAGCCAATACATTTTGGAACACAGAGATCGTGAGTTTCTGAAAATTTCATGCAAAAGCAGGAAAATAAAATCTCTTTCCCTTACTTTCTCACTTGTAGCCACTTTTTTTTCCCTAATCCTAACATGACATCCTTTACATCCATGGAGATGTCTGAAAGGTTAACAGGAACCTCTGTAGTAATTTGATGAATGAAAAAATTCATGTAGCTTTCTGCATGGACTTGTACAATCCAAAAAATTTCTTCTTTGTGGCAGAATCTACTTAATATAAATATGCTGTCTCACTTTTGCAGTCTTCTTTCCCCTGCATCATCATGCATAGATGAACAGTAAGCATAACCTTTTCTTTTGCATAGTGCTGATTGCAATATTTCTTTTTCCGTGGTTTAAGCCTAACTGAGTAAACACCAGAGAGCCACTCACATTGCTCACTCCCTTTCACTGGGATGGGGGAAGAGAGTTGAAAGTTTAAAAGTGAGAAAACCCATGGACTGAAATAAGAATTTTAATATTTTCATAATAATGATGAAAATAATATTGCAAGGAAAATGAAAACAACAAAGATAGAATAAAGTCCAAGAAAAACAAGTGACACAAGGGAAAACAGTTACTCCCTGCCAAACAGCTGAAGCCCAGCCATTCCCTGAGCTCCAATAGTGCTACCATTCCCTACTTAGCAATTCAACAGAACAAGGGATAACTTGTTTTGTTGCTAAAAAATAGCAATGAATATTGGATAGTTACTAGCCAAAATATAATAATTACATAAACTTCATGTATTATTTTTGAGGGCTTCATCTAAATCAATGTAGGAGCGTAAAATTCATATATACACAAAACCAGATGAAAGGTATCAATTTATTGTCTTTAATCCCATGTTTCAAGAATAGGCATAGCTTTTCATTGCTCTGATATCTCCTATATTCTTGGTGGTTCCTGGTGAAAAAATGTTTCCAACAGGCATCTTCAGACACGAGTTTAGTCACCAACCTCAGATGAGAATGGAACTCATGAGGTGCTCTGTGGAGTCAGGGAAGAAGGAGGATCTGCTTCTCCAGAAAGCAGATCAGAACAGACACCTGACTGTGGTGCTCATTTGCATTGTAAAGGAAAACATCTCCCTCTCTCCCTCTCTCTCCCCTGCTTATCCTAACAGCAGTATGATACTGATAAAAGTATGTAAAGCCAACCAATACAAATCTCTCTCATGTCTTATTTTAAGATTTTCTCCTACAATCCTTTGCTTTTACTCACCACAATTCTGAATAGTCTCTTTAAACCTCATTGTGGGGAAAATATCCCAAGTGCAATGATGTGCAAATAGTAAATATTTAGTGTCTCTTTTTTGTATTGTTACCCAATTATTTCTGTGCGCCTTTTACTGAAATCTCTCCAAGTAATTTCTAACCCTCTAATTCCTAGTTCCAAGTGTGTTATACAATTTAAATATATGACAAGTATTGAGCGCTCTTAAGGAAAATTAATGAGAAAGAGAGGAAGAAGGAGAGGGGGAGGGAACTGGGGAAAGGGGTAGGGATAGGGATAGGGAGTCAGAGAAAAGGGGAGCTGGGCAAGAGAGAGGAAAAAGGGAGAGTGAGACAGCTGGTGATATGATGCAGCTGAACATCAGATGTTGGAGTTTATTTGACAACAAGCACACACCAGACATGTATCCTGGAAGGTTTCCAGTTGCCCAGAGGCCACAGATCCTAATTGTTTACATTCCATCATCAGCATGCTCACTTCAGTTCTATCTTCTGATTACTTAGGAAGAATTATAATGTTAGCAAATTTTCTTCACTTGGTACCCTGTAAAATTTGTATGCTGCACTTGTGGGAGAAAGCTTTCAGAATGGATGGGTTTTGAACTTTCACATGTAACCTATATATGTAACCTATATATGTAACCTGAATGGCCAGATTCTTTGGCATGTTACCTGAAGTTGCAGAAGCAGGCCTTTTTTATAGGGAGTAGATTTTCTTTCATAGTTCCTTTGTAATATACATATATGTCTCAAGTAAGTCATTTCAAACCTAGTATTCAGAACAATTACTTTAAAAAAATGAAGTCTAACTGTATAAGGAATATTAATTTGAAAGGAAAATTACTCTAATTATTTTTTTGTTCATAGTTACTATAACAAAAGCATACAAACCCATTAAAAAAAAAAAGAAAAAAAAGAAAAAACAGGGAAAAAAAAGAAAATATATGGGATGTAGAAAATAAGACTATATATTAAAAACTTTCTGAAGCTATCCAAGAAAATCCAAGAGTCCAAACAATTTCTCTGGAGACAATTTAGTCAATGGAATTTTTCAATTTGCCATGCAAAATGAAAACACCTGCAGAACGGAAATACTTTTAAGATTCAGAGAAGGCAAATAATTGCTGTGCTCTAACTACTCATTTTGATTAAACACATTACAAGCTCCAAAAATTTTCTTAGAGAGTAGGATATCTCCCTAGATCTCTCTCCCTAGATCTCTGAAGACTGTATTCACTCAGCTAAACTCCACTGTACACCTACTCTACCTTAAGAGAGTGAAATAACCTAAGTATATAAAAGTGTATTAAGAAAAAATTATATTTTGCATCATATATAAGGAATATACCAATTCTAAGACAGTGAGGAATGAAAAAAATCATGATTATGCATATATGCATTTTTGTTAGCATTTCTGAAAGGAAATTGAACTTTCTTCCTTCAGAGACATCACTATCACATTTGAGAAAAATTAGAGTTTTGAATGAGACCTTTATTTACAACCTACAGAGACTTTTTAATAATTTACAACCTCCAAGCAATACATAGGAATGAATGGTTTGATGCCAGCCTTTCAAATGTAGGTAATTAATTCAAGAATTAATTTTCTGCATTCTACAGTTCATGCTCAGGAACAGATATCTTTCTCTATTCTTAATGCTAAACTGTCAACTAACCTCATTAGTGGCATTTCATGCCATTCTTTTACTTTTCTTATGAAGGTTTTTGATAATAGAAGGGCAAAGAAGATTTATTCTGTCAGTCTGCTCCTGAAATACATTTAAAACAACAATTTAGATTCTCCAAAGACACAAAACATTATTGAATGCAATCCATTTCTTAGTGGGAAACTATAAAGGTCAATGTAAAACATATAATGAATTTCTTCAGGTAAGTGAGAGAAGTCAAACTCAGGTTTCCAGGCAATTACACACAATCAAATATTCCCAGTCTAGATTTTTGAAGAGCAATGAAAATAAAGTATTCTGTAAAAAATGTCATTAGAGCTGTCATGGTAGCAGGATGATCATGATGGCAGTGGGGTTTTTTTGTTTTTTTTTTTTTTATTGCCATCAGCTATTAGCCAGAGAAATACAATCAAAAACTTTGCCCCAGACTTTGGAATGATGCATTGCTCTAAATTCACACAAGTTCTCTGACCCAGAGTCAGACCACATGGCTAACAGATACAAATCATAAAGAGCCTTATTCTGTTCTCATCATCATCATCATCGTCATCATCATCATCATCATCTCATCATCATCATCATCTTATTATTATTATAATAATTATAATTATTATTATTGTTATTGTTACTATTTGCAAAGTTTGTGTCTGTACCTTAAAAACATCACAGTTTGAGACAATAAATTTGTATTCAGGAGTCAAGAAAGAAAGAAAGAAAGAAAGAAAAAGAAAGAAAGAAAGAAAGAAAGAAAGAAAGAAAGAAAGAAAGAAA